>CM039731.1:28116536-28716536 GCA_022539455.1 Dendrobium nobile
AAATTTCCCATCTTGGTGATTGATGAGTTATTGGATGAGCTGCATGGAGCAGTGGTGTTTTCCAAGATGGACTTGAAGTCTGGCTAAAATTAAATTCGGATGAGGATATTCAGAAAATGCATTTCAGGACACATGAGGGGCACTGCGAGTTCTTGGTGATGCCATTTAGGCTTACAAACGCCCCTGCTATCTTTCAGTCATTGATGAATCAGGTGTTTAGGCCGTACATCCAGAGGTTTGTCTTAGTATTCTTTAATGACATACTTGTGTATAGCAGGACCACAGAGGAGCATCTGGAGTATTTAAGGTTGGTCTTTGGAGTTCTACAGGGGCATCATCTCAGGGCCAACTTGAAGAAGTGCAACTTCGCACAGACTAGTGTGGAGTACTTGGGACACGTGGTATCACAAGAGGGGGTGGCAGCAGACCAAGCCAAAATTGAAGCAATATAGAAGTGGCCTCTGCCTAGGAGCTTGAGGGAGCCGAGGAGTTTCCTAAGATTGACTGATTACTATCGGAGATTTTGTGAGGGGATACAGTACTATATCTTGGCTCTTAACCAAGCAACTGAAGAAGCATAGCTTCTTATGGGGAGAAGCAGTGACACAAGCTTTTGAGAGATTGAAGAAAGCGATGACTACATTACCAGTTTTAGCACTCTGAGATTTCAGCCAGATTTTTTTGGTTGAGACCGATGCATTCGGATATGGGTTGGGGTCTATACTCATGAGAATCACAGACCTATAGTAAACTTCAGCCAAACACTATCAACCAGAGCTAGGCTAAAGTCAGTATATGAGAGGGAACTAATGGCCATTGTGTTGGCTGTTCAAAAGTGGTGCCCTTACCTATTGTGTCGGCATTTCATTGTTAGGACAGACTAGAGAAGCTTGAAATACTTATTAGAACAAAGGGTGTTGACTGAGGAGCAGCATTGGTGGTTGTCCAAGCTACTTTGCTACGATTTTGAGATCCAGTGCAGGCCAAGTCTGGAAAATAAGGCAGTTGATGTCTTATCAAGATGTGTTGGGGAGCTCTAGGAGATGACACTTTCAATGCCACTGATGGTGGATTGGGTGGCTATCAAGGAAGAGAGTATGTAGGATGAGGAGTTAAGGAAAATTAGGGAGGATTTGATGAAATAATATGAGTAGCCATACAGGGTACTCACTTGAGGGGGAGAGACTCTTACATCAAGAGAGGTTTGTGATGCCACAAACTTCCATCCATATTTCTCACCTACTACTAGAGTTCCATGGGAGTGCAATGGGAGGCCATTCCGGGGTATAGAAGATATATAGGAGACTGGCTGCTGAGTTATACTGGAAGGGGATAAGGATGTGGAGGAGATGGTGGTAAAGTGCGAAGTGTGCTAGAGAAACAAGTACATGGTGATGGCTCCAGGGGGGGCTACTCCAACCCTTGGCACTTCCAAATAGAGTATGGGCGGAAGTGTCTATAGATTTCATAGATGGCCTACCAAGATCAGAGGGATTCACAGTCATCCTGATGGTGGTTGACAAGCTGAGTAAGTATACGCACTTCATTCCATTACAAAATCTCTACACCACTATGGCAGTGGCGGCAACATTCATCAGGGAAGTGGTTAGACTGCACGGAATCCCAGAATCGATATTGTTTAACCAAGACAATGTATTCCTCAGCCATTTTTGGAGTGAGCTGTTCAGGTTGTAGGGCATTGTTCTCAGGAGGACACACCTACTATCCTCAAATGGATGAGCAAACAGAGGTAGTCAATCGGAGTTTGAGAGAGGAGTTTTGTTGCTGGAAGGATTGAGTGGAGGATGGGCGAGGATGTGGGCAAAATGGCTAGCATGGGCTAAATATTGGTAATATGTCTTACCATTATGCTTCTCAGATGACTCCTTTTAAAGTACTGTATGAAAGGAACCCCCACACTTAGTGCACTTTGGGAGAGGAAACAACCCAGTTTCTTCAGTTGAGCATTATTTGGAGGAAATGGACAAAGTGTTGGAGGAGCTAAAGAAACATCTGTTGAGGGCACAAAAGATCATAAAAAAAACAGGCAGATGCACATAGGAGAGACATACAATTTAAAATGGGGAGAATATGTTTTTAAAACTACGACCTTACAGACAGAGAATAATGGCCAACAGAAGAAACAAGAAATTGTCCCCGAGGTACTTCGACCCTTACGAGATAGTGGAAAAAATCGGAGCAGTGGCGTACCTTTTGAAGTTACCCCCATCCTCCACCATACACCTAGTCTTCCACGTGTCATAGTTGAGGAGAGCTCTATAGGAGCATGTCGTTAGTGCAGAGTTACCAGCTATACTGACAGAGTTAGAAGTGTTCTTAGAACCACTGGAGCTAGGGAGTAAGATCTGATAAAGAGGGAAACAAGGAAGTGCTTATTGAATGGAGGGACCTTCCAAACTTCGATGCTACTTGGAAACCATATGAGAGAGTGAAAGTTCAATTCCCATCGTTTCATCTTGAGGATAAGGTGAGTCTTTGAGAGGGGGGTAATATTAGGCCGGCCCAAGGGCCGCCTGGACCAGTCCAATGCTATAGTAGATGGGCCAGGGGGGCGGGCAGAACAAGAGAGAAGAGTGAGAGGGCGGCTGGACTTATCGGGCCCACATCTTAATTAAGTTTTGCTCAGGAGGGAAATTTGAATTAAGGGTTATTTAGGGATTTCGTAATTGTCCTATTTGATTTAATTAGTCTCTATGGTTAGGGTTAGATTATCATCTTGAATTTGAATTTGAATTTGGGATCGCTTGTGTGGTGCTGGGGCTCTAGTCTTTGGCTAGGGATTTGGAGGGTTGGATCTTCCTCTCGAATTGAAGGTCCTTATATTAGTTTGTTGTTTTCTTCTTCTATTATTGAATTTGAAGTGATTAATCTCCAATCTGCAAAAATGTGCTATACTTTGCTATATTTCTCTGAAATACATTGATTTTCTGCATTATTTGTGGCTTTTTCCTATCAGATGCCCAAGGATTAGATTTGATTCCAGTTTTGAGCAATTTCAACATGGCATAAAAAGAGCATATGGGGCCTCCAACAATATGGGTAGAGAAGGAAGATAAAAAAAACATCCCGGAATTGCTTTAATTTAGCCCAGAATTTTTTGAACAAGAATCTGAGATTAAGAGGTTGAGCAAAGCGGATATTGAAAATTAAAGGGTAGTGGTCAGAGCACCTTGGACTTTCAATTTTGTAGTAAGAGAGGGGAAAAGCATCCAACTAGGCCACAATAACCAAGACTTTATCAAGCTTAAGGTGAATGGGATCATTCTCTCTATTATTGAACCAAGTGTAATAAAGCTCAATAGATGAGAGTACTTGCATGCCAGTTTCAAAAATCATGTTGTTGAGAACCTAAAGTTTACTCAAAAGCAAAATGGTTACCAACAGATTTTTCAGAAGAGTACCTGCTACAATTTAAATCACCCATAATAACCCAAGATTGATTAACAGAAGTCTCAATCAATTTGATGATGTTCCATAAACCTTCTCTTTCTACCTGAGAGTTTGAAGCTTAACAAACAGTAAGTAGAATAGAGTTCATACTGCTACAGCTGATAATGCCAAGAGTGAACTGGGCATCAGTAGAGATAGGGCTGAAATTGATGGCAGCCTTGTTCCATTAATCCAGATTCTCTTGGGCTGGGAGAGATCAAAATTGTTAAAACTACCTTCATTAGGATAAAGGGTGTGGTTGTTGCAGAACCAAGGGTCTAAAGACATATGGAGCTGATTCTGCTATAAGAATGCAAACAGATCAATATTGTAAAGCTGGATTAGGTTTTGGCATGAATCTCCTTACATTCTAAAAAGAATGGAATAAGCCACTGGGTTTTTTAGGAGGGGTTGGCCGATTTCTTGTCCTTGGAGGGTTTTGGTGTCTTGGTTTGTTGTTGAGAAATTTCTTGGAGGATAGTTAATTGAATGTTATGGATTAGCTTGAGGCATCTTCTTCATGTTGAAGGATAAAAAATTTGTTTGAGAAAGTGTTGGGTTCAATGGAGGGGTTGGCAGAAGCCGTAGAGTGTTGGCTCCAGAAGGATTATTGCAGCCCTTAGTTCTACCAGATCGAGTGTGGGAGGTCTCTATAGATTTTATAGATGGGTTACCTCGATCAGAAGTGGATAGGACATTTAGGTTTGAGATACTTCCAGAAAGGAGTGTGGCTATAAAGCTACTATTGTTTTGTAGGTTCCAATGGTTTTCTAGGTGCATTAGGAGGCCACAGGTACCTAGGCTTCTGATAGGAAATGCTTGTAGTTTTCAAGCAAAACTTATCAACCATGGAAAATCAACGAAAAATCTTCACAAAACTCCAAGTAAAACTAGAAAACAGTAGACATTTTTGTATTATTTGATGAAATGAGTGGGAAAATACCAAGATACAAGTGATCATCTATTCAAGAAGAGGATCAATCTCTCCAAAACTCTCTAGACACCACTAGAGCCCAAGAACATTAAAAGCACTAAAAAATCAGCCACAAAAAAGATGCCCTAACCCTAATATAAACTTCTACTTAAAGCAAATAACAAAATAAATGCAAAAGAACTAAACAGTCCCCCATACAAACTCCATTAGGTAGTGGACCCTACCCCGGGGGGGGGGGGGGGGGTGGCGGGAATTGCAGCCAGCGGCTCAACAGGCTTACGCCTACTGTAATATCTGAGCCAGCCCAAGGGTTAGGCCGGTTGGACCCATCCATGCGTATCAATACCCCGCTCCCAAATAACCACCTTATTCTCAAGGTGGAAAGATCGAAACTGATGTTTCACCCTCTAGTAAGCCTCCCATGTAGCATCATAATCAGAAAGATCCCTCCACTTGATCGACACCTCCTTAATTCCTCCCTCGACCTGGCTCACCCCCTGGAGCTCTAGGGGCTCCAATATTACTTCCAAATCTTCAGTCAATGATGCTGTCAGCTTTAAACTCACTATGTGATCCCCCACAGCTCTCCTCATGTGACAACTCAAATTCTGGTAAAAGAAAATCAAACCTTATTTAAATAAAGTTTTAAGTACTGTTAAATAAAATCGACAAAATATTGATGTAAATATTAAAAAAAAATTTCTGAATAGATGTGTTCATTGGTGTGGATAAAGAGAATAGCAGTTTTGGAGTGGGGTCCACTCCATCTTATCATCTAGTGCGGAATTACTGAACGGGATAAAGATTTAATATATTCCATAGCAAGTTCGGTTATACACTCACCCGAGACTGTATAAAATGCCTCTATTCCTGTATAGGAAATTGGCAGTTCTCCTTTAGGAAGAGGCGGAACATGCTCTGGCTGAAGCAAGAGGCGGAACTAGCTGAAGTAAGAAGCAGAAGTTGGATTTTCGGTTTGGGAAATAACAACTGCAGGCTGAAGGATTATAAGAAATTCATAAGTGCACAGAAAGCTGTAAGAAAAGTTCTGCACAGAAGTTCTGAGTGCTGTGGGAATTCGGTAGTGTAGAAGGAAATTCTATAGCAACTATCGAGATAACGTTGCGAGTGGTGGACTATAGCAAAGACTAGGAATTCAGCAAAATTCCTGTAGCAGAAATTCGGCCAGAGAGTATTTCTACGGTAAATCAGGAAGGGAATCCTGTAGCGGATTCAACGCTGTGCTGAAGGGAGCAATTGGGAATAAAGGTATTTCTGAAATCTCTGTTTTATAGAATTCAGTTAAAGAATTTTCTGAATTACAGAAATATGGTGTGTAAGAATAATTTTAGTGAAGGAATTTAGTAATTGTGAAAGATAGTAGCAAAGTATGCATATGCTAAAGTGATTTTTTTTGGATGTGAAGAGAAGGCAAGCATACGGCGGCTGATTTGTGAAAGACAGAAGTTGGTGTAGGAATTTTGGCTTTGATAGGAAACAAAGAACAGTAAAGAAAGAATAGAAGGAAAATTGTAAGGAGAAAGAGGTAAGTACTTTTGATATATTTTTAGTTGTATTTTATATTACTAAAGAGTGACAAAAGTTCTAACATTGTACAGTTATAAGATTAGGATTCATCAAATATATTCATGCAAAGAGAAACTTTTGAGGTGACTTATAATAGAAGAAGAGTAAGAAGGAAAGGTGTGGAAGAATCAAATCGTCAAGAAGGTAAGTAATGCTAAATTAATGTGTAAGGAAATTTATGTATTATGATTAATTTATTTTCTTTGTTGGAATGTTTTATCCAAGCTTTTGAATATGATCTATTGTTACCTTTGTTATATCATGAAAGTTTAATTAAGATTGGTATAATCATTTAAATGGTTCTATGTAAGAATGTTTGGAAGAATGTAAAGCCTTAGAAAATTTCCATATTAATTCTATACAAGTGATATCATGAATGATAATGAAGGCAGATGTAATTGATAATTATGAAAGAAGTTTTCTTTTAACTTTTTATCAATCATATTCTTCCTACAGCAAATGTATGATTATATGCATAATGGAAGGATTATAACCAGCGCAATAAGTGTGAACTATGAATGTATGAATTTTTAATATCAAATTAAGTTAAAGATTGGCTAACCTATGATATGATGTAATTCTACAATATTAGGTGGGCAAAAGGGACCCAAATATGAACCTGTATTGTAGGTGGGGCAAAAGGGATCCCAAGAGAAAAGATACCTGCATAGCAGGTGGGGCAAAAGGGACCCCTAAGGAGGCAAAAATGACCTCAATGAAATTCAATGGCGATAATGCCAGGTTTTCCTGGGCTCCATTGAATAAGGTTACGAAAGGATAGCCAAGTCTTTTACTAATGGAATTTGATATTCAATGGAAACTTCAATAAAGTAAAGAGTAATGCTAATAAATATTTATGAGACTTCTACTATTAGAAGTAAGTTTAATCATGGATGACTTTCATGTTTTGAGTTATTCTTTTGGATTATTCTTCTTATTGTATTATGCTGTTAACTTAATTTGCATAGCTTACTGAGCCTCATAGCTCACCAGTTACTTCTTACTGGATGTTGTTACAGGAAAAGGAAAGGAACAAGGGGTTGCTGACTAGGGTCAAGTATTACAATCAAATATGTTAGTTTTATTTATGTTTGAATAACCTTAGTAGAGGTATGTTAAAAATTCCCTAATATGGTTGTTTGGGATTTTCTGTAGTGGCTCTGTAATTATGTATTGTGGATGTTTAAGACTTTTAAGTGCTTTCGTTGATGTGTTCACTGAGGTTGATGAGCTATGTTGCACCGATACACCTGTTTATGAAGGCGTGCTGTATCCGATACACCGATACACGGATACGCCTCCGATACTCCACCGATATATATCGAATACGCCAAAGCCGTATCCAATTAAAATACTATTTAATTTCAAAAGGACCGTTGAAAAATAAAAAGAAAAAAGACGTGTCGTATTTACTTCCGCGGTTGCAAGCAAGATTCTCTCATTTTTTAGATGGATTTGAGTCTCTTGATGATATGAAAATATTAAAAATTACTAATCTTTCACTTGATGAGCTTGAATTAGAAGCTATGAGATTTATTAAAGATGATATAGAAGTTCAAAGACAAACCAATGAAGAAGATAATTATATCATTCATTCTATTGAATAGTTGAAACTCCATGTGCTAGATAATTTATGTTTATGCTTTTGTTGTTGTATTAGACATTTAATACTTACTTATATTTTGATATTATAAGCTACAAGGCTACAAATGATGTTGTTGTCATTTTTTTGTTCAAATATTATGCTTTGATTGATTTCTTAATTTTTATGTATGATTATAAATTATAATGTCGTGTCTGCGCCGTACCCGTTTCCTGTATTTTTAAGAATTGACGTATCCCGTATCCGTATCGTGTCGTATCCGTGTCGCCGTATCCGTATCGGTGCAACATAGTTGATGAGATGTTTTAATTGATTTGGAAAGGATTGTTATGAAAAAAATGTTATATCAGGAAAACTTATATGTTTAGTTATATGTTACACTCTACTGTATTAGTTAGGGATACTGTGGGGTGTCACATCTCAATTGTGATACATGAAACACTGGATGTATAATAATATTGGGGGCAACCTCAAATGATACGCCACTGCTCTAATTCTCTCTACTATCTCATAAGGACCAAAATATATTGGTGTCAGCTTCTCGTTCCTCCTGTGAGCATTTGTCTTCTATCTGTACAGTTGAAGCTTTAGGAACACCCTATCCCCTATTTCACACTGAATGTCCTTCCTATGCCCATCCGCTTATATCTTCATCATTTGCTAATCCTTCAATAGATGTCATTTTAACTCTTCCAACACCCTGTTCCTCTCCTCCAGGTATTCCTCTACTGAAGAAACAGGAGTGCAACTCTGCCAAAAATGTACTATATGAGATGTGTCTCGTCCGTACAATACTTTGAATGGGGTCATCTGGAAGGCAGAGTGATACGAAGTATTGTACCAGTACTCCACCCATGTTAGCCACTTGACCCACATTCTAGGTGTCTCAAACACAAAACATCATAGGTAGGTATCTAAACTTTTGTTTACCACCTTCGTCTGCCCATCTGTCTACGGGTGATAAGTGGTGCTCCTCTTCAATACCATCCCCTATAGACTAAACAACACCCTCCAAAAGTGCTGAGGAATACCTTATCCCTATCGGATACTATAGACTCAGGTATCACATGCAATCTGACCACCTCTCTGAAGAATGATGTTGCAACTATCACCGCAATGTAAGGGTGTCGTAGGGGAATGAAGTGAGCATACTTGCTCAATGTATTCACCACCACTAGGATCACTAAACCCTTCTGATTGAGGTCATGGTCTTCTTCAGCCTCTCAAAAGCTACTATGGCCGCCTCTCCCCATAAGAACCTATTCTTCTTCAATTGTTCCGTAAGTGGCTAGGCGATGGTGCTATATCCCCTCACCAACCTCCTATAGTAGCATGTCAACCCTAAAAATCCCCTCAGCTTCTTGAGATTCTTGGGAAGTGACATCTCAACATAGCATCAATCTTCACCTGATCCGCAGCCACACCCTTTTGAGACATCACATGTCCTAAGTACTCTACACTGGCTTGTGCAAAGTAGCATTTCTTCATATTGGCCATCAGCTGCTGCTCCTGTAACACCTCTAGGACCGCCCTCAAATGCTTTCAATATTCCTCCCTTGACCTGCTGTACATCAAAATGTCATCAAAGAAAATCATCACAAATCTCCTGAGGTAGGGTTGAAACACGTTGTTCATGAAGGACTGGAACGTGGTTGGGAAATTAGTGAGGCCAAAAGGCATCACCGAGAACTCATAGTGTCCCTCATGCATTCTAAAGGCAGTCTTCAGCACGTCAAACTTTTTCATTCGGATCTAATGGTACACTGACTTCATATCTATCTTGGTGAATATAATTGTCCCACTCAGCTCATCCAATAGCTCATCTATCACTAGGTGAAAAACTTGTCTGGTATAGTTTTCTTATTCAAGACCCTATAGTCCACACAGAACCTCCAACTCTCATCTTTTTTCTTGAGCAAAAACACTGGGCTAAAAAATGGGCTCACACTAAGCCTGATAATCCTTGACTCTAACATTTTCTAATCAATTTCTCAATTTCATCCTTCTGAAATTGAAGATGTATGACCTGACACTGATGGGTGACACCCCTTCACTCAAGATGATAGTGTGCTCCTAGTCCCTCTGCAGTACCAATCCCTAAGGTGGCTGAAAAACTTCCGTGAATTGCTGAATCAATCATTGTACTAAAGGAGGAATATCCCCACCCTCCTCAAATCGGATCCCCTTCAGTCTCTGCAGCTCCACCATTAGGCCTTCAAGGTCTACAACAAAGATATAAAGCCTAAGAAAATCCAATCCTATGTCGGCAAATAGGAAGAGCCGACAAGGTTCAATCCATAAAATAAATGAAATTCCCCATAAATGCTCCAATGATGATCGTATTGACAGAAATCTCAACCATAGAGGACACCACACATTCAAAACACCCCTTCAAATGCCCATAAAATCTAAAATTCCAAAAATCATCCAAGATCAAAATATTTGAAGTTGAAAAAAGAACCAAAATACTTCAAACAAAATGCATCCACTCTCCATAACAATTTGTCGAGGTGGATAAGTTTGAAAATACACCTCAGTTCATAAAGAGATAATGTCTAGTCAAGAATATCACTAAGATTCATTCTCAAATAGTCTATTGCCAGTAAGGACATGGTATTGGTCCTCTAATCAGCTGTTTGGCCGGACGACTCCACAAATAACCCATGGTTTGGCCAGATTGCTCCGCATGGTTAACGATTACGACCGCGACTCTCTGACCAAGTGGCTTGATCTAACGACTCCACTATATTACGGTTATGGTCACAGCTTGCATGCTTCCCAAATGACTTTAAGTCCTTGAGATACGAATCAATATGATATAATCGATATGGCACAAAGCCATCTGTTAGCTATGCTGGATTCAAATCTATTCCCTTAGACAAATATTCACCCTAGGTATACAAGGTACCCTTGGATGAAGCAACCTATGGTTGCCGACAAGGATCCTTCTATTAGGTTAGGTCGACTATCACCTCTGACTAAGTAGACCATGACCATGATGACCTGGGATGACAGAACCATGGGATCTTGATCAGGCTCATCATTATTCCCCCACCATACACTTTATGTGCAAGAAGGTGAATTTTCAAATTTAAATATTAAATATCAAAATTAAACCCATGTTGCTACTATATGTCAGATATATATTACGTATTTGTTTGATGACTAGCCTTAATTGAAAGTTTTCTCTCGTTTTCGGGAGGGGTAATTAACTATAGGGTCTTGCGCCTATACAGAAAACCAGAACTCAGATATAAAGTCCTCACAAAATGAGGGTGAAATCTCTGGGTAGTGTCTTATTCCAAACCCAATATACCTTATAAAAATTTACCTCATAACCTAATTTATTAAAACTCTCCTGAAATAGGGGAGGCTAGGGCGTGAATTTTTTAAGCCCACACCATACTATCATAATTCTCAAGATCTCAATAGGAACTTTCTTGGACTTAAAAATTTAGCTTTTATGCATCTCATTACGAGCTAATGCTTCTCTTTTTAGCATCAATCAACACTTAATAATTTCGTCAATAATAATCTCCTAAGAAAAATTCCCTTCTACAAACTCTCATTTAATATTTTATTAAAAAAGTGATTTCATCTTTCATTGATGTTATTATCTTTAACAAAATTTTATTATCTTTGGTCTTCACTATTAATGCATCTAATTTGATTAAAGTCTAAATCTTCCATTTCTTAATTTGCTAAAGCTTTTGTCTTGCTTCAGACAATTTCAAACACCATCATACATAAGAACCTTAACATAAGCGGGCCAACATATGAAGTTCAAGAAATAAAGCATACACTTGAAAGTCTTATATAAATGTAAATTAGTGTTTGATTAAAAAAGGTGAATTACTTACACACGGAGAGCCGCCATATTCAAGTATAGCAACACCCACTAGAGAAAGAAGTGCTCCAGACCAAGTCATGGCAGGTACGGTTGCTCCAAAAATGCCATCAATAAATGGCACAACAATTATCTACAAACAAGGTAAGGCATTTTTGTTTTTAATGTTTTGTTATGGTTTAGGTGCAAAATAGAATGTGACAATGAAGCATGATGGATTGAACCACACCGTCAAGGCAGAAATAAAGGATGCACGTCCAGCTTCAGATGTGAGTAGTCCAAGGGCTTGACTTAGATAGCCCAAACTTACCCAAAAACCTAACTCCATTCCTGCAGACCGAGTTTGGGAGTCCCCATGTGCCTTTAACATGAAAGGAAGGAAAGGAACTGCTGTCAAAGCAAAGCGCACTACAGTGAAAAGTGCTGGATCTGCAAGTTGCTCAACTTCTTTCAAGACAGGAATATCACTTGCTGGAAAATGGTGAAATGAATTTTAGAGACAGAAATAATATGGTAGGGAAAAAGGTGTAATGGAATAGAATGGTTAAAAAGTTCCTTCATCAAAAAGTTCATCCAGTCTACAATATCCTACAAAACTACAATGGATATCACAAGGAGACTAAATTTACACCCAAAAATATACTATTATTTAAATATTTATGAAGAATCGTAAACATACAAATTTAAATAACTGTTCAACAGTCTGTTCCCACTTCATTAATTCAAGCCTCCAAGCTTAATCGTGACACTATCAACAACACCAACCCTTCCCTATAACTACGCCTACAATGCCAACCTTCACACATCTAACTTCAATCCCTCATCATACCTTCTCCTCATAGCATAGAAATCATTCATCCCAAACTCCACAAGAACAATCATTCAAATGCCACCAAACACCAGTCCAACCATTGCCTAAAATACCCCACTCATTTCTGAATCCGCAAGCCCCGCACATCAAATGATAACCTCATCCTCTTCCCAACATCAACACATTCTAGTTACTAATGATCATCACATGCTCATTAGATCTAAAACAGGCTCCCCAAACCCCAAGTATATTTTTCAGCATGCATCATGTCAATCTAACATGCTACACTCAAGCTATCAAGGATTGGAAATGAAGACAAGCCATATCTTGAGAATTTCAAGCTCACTAACAATAGGAAATGTATACACTTGTACACCTCCCTGCACGCCAAAATGTCCCAGGTTGTCGATGGACATTCAAAACCAAAATCAATTATGATGGTATCATTATTCGACACAAAACCCACCATGTGCACAAGGATAGAAGCAAGAGTAAGGGATAGACTACACGGATACATTCAGTCATGCAGCTAATATGCCCACAATTAGAATTCTCCTTTCAATAACTCTACATCACAACAGGGATGTCTTACAACTTGATGTATCCAATGCATTTCTTCACAGTAAGCTTAATGAGGCAGTTCACATGCATATATGCCCTCAATTTAAAGATTCACAACACCCCAATTGTGGGTCTACTGGAGGAAGCTATATAAGAATTCAAACTGGAACCAATTAATGATTCACCACATTCTCAGTAAACCTACTGAGTCTGGGATTTTAATACAGGCTCGAGTCTTATGATAAAAACATTAGATGACATAAATTTGAATATTCTACATGATTTTCTGAATTCACCCAATTTATTTTCTCTTTAATTTAACAAGCACAATTCAACAAAGCGAGTAGTACATGCAGGTTACATGAATATCATATATGGTTCAAATCTTCACGGAGCCCAAACCAAAACAAGAAACCACGCATAGCTGTACACATTGGGAAACAGATATTATAAAGATTTAGTTTTAATTTTTGAGCCCTCGAAGTCCAAACAACTCAATTGGACAAAAACAATAACGTCAATGGAACTGCTACTCTATTAAAATGCAAGCGTATAACTAAGTGGTACCAGCCCCTTCGCCGCCAGTTATAAATTTCATGAAAATCAGCTACTGATCAAAAATCTAAACCCTAAATCTAAAACTTCAACACATTCGGAAACCAAAATCAGGATTCACAACAAGCATTGGAATGCAATGAAAAAGCATCGGGAAACAGAGAGATTCGTTACCATATATCACTGTAATCACGTTCAGCAGTATGATGCTCCTAACCTTCTTTGATGCAAAAACAATCCTCTTCCACAGCGGCCGCCTCTGGATCGAATTTAGGCGAAGCCTAGCCCTCTGCCTCCGGCTCAGCGGAGCAAATGTCTCCGCTTCCTTCGCCACTGGAGTAGCTCCCATGATCTGCCTCCATCCCTTTTCGACCACTTCCGGGGATAAGAACTCGAGATCGGCATCGTTCTTCTGGTGCTCGACGGACGGCGGAGGATCGCGCGGCGACGACCGAGGGAATCGCCTCGCCACCGTGAACTGTCTAATCGGATCATGAAGGAAAAAGGTAGAGAGCGATAAGGAGGAACTGCCCAGTGAGGGGCGTGAGGCATCGATCGGTGGCCAGCGCCATGTGGGAGGGCCAGTAGAAGCCATGCGAAGGCGCTGTAGAAAACTGTGAGAAGTGATATGGCCTCTGGAATCTAAATCTTATGGAATTTAGCCCCCCTTAGAATCCACGAGAGCAACGGATACAGAGCACAGGGCCACAAAATGTTAAAAATCTTTTACTCAAGCCTATGTGTGTCTCGCATAATATTTAAAATTAAATAAATATCTCTTTTATTTATTTTATTAAATAATCCCAAAATATCATTTCGGAATAAAATATCCTCTATTTTTAAAAAATAAATTGGAATGGATCCTTCAGCAATCAGTCACATGAAATTGGGAAATTATTCTGGAAGGTCACCGGATGCCATCTGAATGCGAATCAGGATGCGTCATATTATTTTTTTGCTGTGTATTGGTGATGTGTACCGCTATGTATCGGATGACGTGACGCATTCTGATCAGCTTACGAACGATCTTTTGACCACACAGAATAATTTCCCCATAAACTTTTTAGAAAAAGCTGCTCTACCATTGCAATGATATGGCATTTGATATTATTGAATTTTGCAGTAATTACTATTTGATAAATGTACTGCTCAAGATTAAAGCGAGGGAGGGCATTTTCGTAACAAATTGTCATCCTAAGAAGGTCAACTCACAGTCATATCTTGATGAGAATGTTTTAAAGTTTAATTATCTTCAAGAGTTATTAGATTCACTTTCTTATATATAAGTTTTGATAGTTTATAGCGAGTATTATCTTTTAAAGAATTTAGTTTCAATGTGACTCTAAATCTATTTTCTTATGATTATGTCAAATATTAAATGAGCAAAAATGCAACATCTTCTATGATTATGTTATGAATGTTGGGTTATATACAAGAATTGCTCTATGTTATGTTGTACACACCAATGAACCTTATTTGAATCATGTCCACACCATATTATAACTAACTATGTTCAAATATTGCTCAAATCTTATTCAATCCATGTTCAAACCTTGCTAGAACCTTGTTTGAACGGGGTTTTAACCCTTTTCGAAATCTTGTTCGAGTAGTGTTCAGACCTTATTTGATTTTTGCTTGAACGGTGTTCGAACAATGTATGAATGAGGTTTGAATATGAACCCAATTTTGTTAGAATACGGTTTGAACCCTTTTTTGAACTAATGCCCATTGATCGCATTAAACTTTAAATAAGTATTATGCGGTAAAAAAAGGGGAGGCCAAAATGAATTTTTTGGTATACTTTTCAAAGAAAACAAATAATAGGCATATTTTTTTCAATTTTAAGTATTATGACACACACATGCGCGCGCGCGTGCACACACACACGCACACATATATATATATATATATATATAAATTTATATATATATATATATATAAAAAAATATATATATATATATATATATATATATATATATATATATATATATATATATATAGAGAGAGAGAGAGAGAGAGAGAGAGAGAGAGAGAGAGAGACTTAAAGATGGTCTTATTATAATAGAGATCACATTGTAATCTTTAATTAAAAATTAGCCCTTTATTCAATACCATCAATTTGTTTGATTATTTTATGAGTATCATCTATATCAGCTAGCTATGGATTTAGATTAGCGAAGTTCAAGCACCATTCAGAGCAGCTTATGGAAAGCATAGGCATAATTTTGATTATGGTTCATATATTTAAATCACAAACCTTCATTTATCTAACAATCTTGAGATGCACAAGCATTAAAAAAAATAAAAAAAAAAATGTACAAGCATTCTTCATAGGAGCTCAATGATAGAAGGATCCTAGAGCTCCACTCTCAATAAATAAGACTAAACCCCCACTCCATACATAATGAGGGTTGGACTGAAGATCAAAGAGATCTATGAAATATGAAGAATTCTATAACTTTTTCACTGCCACTACAAACCAATCTCTATAGCTACCTAACCTTTGCCTTCAACCATCCATGATCATCCATCATTGTCAAATCACTGTTGCCTTGCCTGTGATGCTGGTTGTCGCTGCCTAACATTCACCATCTACCACCATCATTGGACATTCTTTGTCATCTAAACACTATCATCAATCCTCTTGCAATTATCGCTGGACTATGATCTTCCGAACACCATCGCTCAACTATAGTCATTCGACTATCATCGCCAACTACAAAACTCCAACCACCATTACATAATTATAACTCTCCTACCACCATCAAAGATTACATTCTTCCACCCATCTTCACCCATTATGGCCTCCTAATCACCATCCCCAAGCTACAATCACTTAGTACCAGCATCTAACTATAGTCCTCCACCATTATTATTTAATTATGATCCTCAAATCATCATCTTCTCATTGCAATCCTTGAACCACTCTCACTTGACTATAGTCCTAAAACCATTGTTGTTTGATTACGATCCTCGAACCACCTTGTTTTACTAAGGTTCTCCTATCTCCATTGCTCGACTATAGTTTTGCAACCATCGCCTAACTATGATCCTTTAACCATACCATGACCATAGTTGCTCGAACACCATTACATGATTATGGTTTTCCTAGCACCATTTATATAACTATGATCATCTACCCACTATCATATAACTACAATCATTTTAACCACATTCACTCGACTACGATCCTATAGCTATCATCGCCTAACCACGATCATCTAATCAACATTGCCCAACCATGACCCCTCAACCATTATCAACCTCGCGACTATAATCTCATGAACACTATAGCCCAACTAAACTGATGCCATTGAAATTGTTGCCCTCCATCACCAATAGCATTTACACACACCATCACCTATAAAACGGATGCACATTGTCGACACCAATACTAACACTAGCCAACTTCATCACCACTATCGCCAACAACGTGAATATAAAACTATCACCTATAAGAGGTTGATCCATATCATTGTTACAAAGGTCAAGGCTTACTTACGTTGTTGCCGCTAACATCAATGTATACCATCATCTATAAAGTTGATGCACATTTTGTCGATACCAACCCTAACTTCCAACATCAATTCAAAAATTTATATTAAACTTCTTGGTAATTTTTTTTCTTGGTAATTGGTTATTGCACATTGTTAATATTAATTATAACTCCGATGTCAACACCAAGAGTCTTACTAAAGTTGTTGACCATTAGTCTCTCTCTTCTAAGGAGAATGACCGAATGAATATCAAATAATCTATTAAATGCAACTCCCATGCCATAAATCTCTTCAAACTTTCACCACAATATTCATTTTAAAGAGTTTAGATCTACGATATGATATCAACAACTTCTCTAATTAAATTGAAGAATATCACTTGTAAAAAAACAAATACTTGTTAAATTATTATTAACTACATCATACCCCATAAATTTCCCATTTCTTGATATTCCTCATAAATTTTTTAGTCTCTTGCAACACCATTTTTTACCTATATCTGCTAAATTTTTTAATAAACTCCAAAAATTAAATATTCATCTATCATCTAAATATTCTAAAATAACATAAATACATATTTATGATATATAAACATGCATGCTTTGATAATATATTATCATTGCCTTATGATATATAAAACATTATTTTGATAATATATTATTATTATCATTGCATATAAACTTGAAAAAGTCTCATTTTTTTTTTAAAATTTGATATGTAAATCAGTAGACGTGTAGTGCGCACATGCAGACTAGCATCGACGGGCCCACTAAACCCTCATAAGATTTTCAAATCCTAGAAGCCAATGAGATTTTTTTTTTTTTTGGGATGTTAGGGGATTGGAGGGCGAGTGAGAGGGGAGAAGTGCTTCCATCAATCACCATCTGTCACACAAAAAAAAATACATGACCTCAGGCAGAAGTACAAGCCAAAAAATATACAGGATGCCAACAGATATTGGCCACATGTATTGGCCACATGGTTGAAGAATGGACTATTAAACCACAGGATTCACAGGGGTCTATTTCCTATCACATTGAACCTTAAGAGCTATCGTTTTCCCCGACACGGACATAGTAACCTCATCAGAGAGAGGAGATTAGTTGTTCACTAGAAAATAGACCCTGCCAAACGAACAATTATTACGTCCTCCGATCGGACGTAGAGGAACGTCCGATTGGAGGCCAAATCCCGCCAAAAAACGAGAAATACCGAGCAATACCAAACAATAACGAGAAATACCATCACGTGAAGACCCAATACCGAGTTATACCAAGCTATACCGAGCAATACCGAGTTATACAAAAGTTGTACCGAGCTTTTCCTAACAAAAACTCGGTACAACTCGATATTGCTCGGTATAGCACGGTTTAACTTGGTATTGGTCTTCACAGAGCGGTATTCCTCGTTATTATCAAATAATATTTAGCAATACCGAGTTTTTTGGCGGAATTTTACCTCCAACCGGACGTTCCTCTACGTCCTTACACCGAACCTAATAAAAGTTCCTGCCAAACAAAGTTGGGGCATGCTCCTAATTTTATAAATAAAATAAAATAAATAAATAAACAGGGCATAATTAGCATACTTAAAAAAATTGTCTTTCTCACAATTTTCATAGGTGACATAAACAATGTTAAAAAAATGTATTTTATTTTGTATTGATTAACCTAACATTTAAATATTTAAAATGATATGAATTATCAATTATATGCATTTGCAAATGATATAACAAAACCATAAAAAATTTAACAAATTATTGAAAATAAAAATTGATTATTTGATCATTCTATATAGCAATTGAATTCAGATGTATATAATAGTATCATCAATATAAATGTCTTTAAGTGATGCTGTTGTAAACATATAAATATATAGTATTTAAATGGAACACATGTAATTAGCCAAATAATCATTGATCAAATAAATTTGTATTGTTGTCATACAAATCACTATAAAATCCATAAAAATTCCAGCTACAACTACTAATCATATAAAAGTACTGATATTTTTGGAAAAATTTCTGTGCTGAAGCATAATTTATTTTAGACAAAATTTGATCCCAAAAACCATGGCAATAAATTCAAAAATATTTACCCATCTAATCACCCATTTGATTGGTCTCCAAAAATTAAATTAAATGCCTGAATTATGAGAAAAATTATTACATGCAGAGTCGTCTGTATTCCATTCACATGAAAACATGTGAATTTTTTTCTCTTGTACAAAGAGTGGTATAAGCGAAAGAAAATCCATGTCTTCACCAGATTATCCTCCCTTCAAAGCCAAAGTCACCGAGAAATCATGATATGATGGCAATCCACATATATTTATCCCTTTCAAAGTTCTCCATTATTTTAAGTGCAATAAAATGTAAAATTTTGCCCAAAAAAAAAAAAAAGGACAAAAGAGTAAAGTTGGAAACTCAATAATCAGTCGAGCATTGCGGTAACTCGTCCAATGAGCTCTTCTTTTTTACCGCCTACCTTCATCTTTTTACTAGCAAGAAAGCATTTTAGATCCGAAACAGTAAGAGATTGTAGCTTACCTCTTGCATGGAAGTCAAAGACCTGCAAGGCAATAAGTATTAGGACTTTCCTCCTCATCACTCTTCCCATGCTAAAAAGACAATCGTAGCGTGAATATGGCTTGCCTTCGAATTTACATCGGAACTATCGGAGGGTTGCTTTGTCTTCATCTTCATGGAAGCATCTGATTTACCTTCTTTACTGTGAACTTGATAATGATGAATAGTAAGATCAAAGAAACTAGTTTATTATATTGAAAAAGGACCACGAAAATAGACATTCTAATAAGATTGCAAATTTAACTTAATGTTTGGAACAGCAGGTTATATTCAGAAGATAATTTTAACTTGCAGAGATGTTATCAACTGATGTAATAAATACAAGAAATACAAGACAAAATATTTGGCTTGATAAGAACTCAATATATACATAAAGCTTGTATTTTCTCATTAATTTTATCATAAAAAATCTCAAATATACTCTCAAATTCATCAACAATAACAAACATGTGAACTGCCTCAGGAATTTTTGAACTAATTTTTTGAACATGTCATCGCCTAAAATTTTTTTGAACTAAACATTTTTGTACTCAAAAGCTACTTTAAAAAGCACTAAAAAAACTGTCTCAAACAAAATCTTAAATCCAAGACCTCCATTTTGGAGGTAAGAGGCAGTACCACTAGGCAACATGCTTAATGATATTTACTCAAATACTTGCTAAACTTGATTCACATCATTTGGGCTACAAATAAACTTCTAAAAGTAACTATCCTAACAGCTTGCTTGCAAACTTTTCTTCACATATGCTTCTTTCCTAATGAATGTCATGAAGTTAATCATAAATGGTTAGTCATTACATTTGACACATTGAGTTAGCAATAGCTATAGATTTAATTATCTCAATAGACGCCCAAATTTTCTAAACATAACGCCTTGGCTACCTACAACAGAGACATAGCTTCTAAAATTTTCTTATCATGAAAAAATAGAGAGAAAGAGAGAGATATTGTGTTGTTTTTCAATAGTTTATCCCAAATTTTGCATGCCAGAGCTCTCGCCCCCTCGTATTCTTATATTTCTGATTGAGATAATAAAGATTTTGTCTGGATCCAACAAATTTCATAGGACAAAATTATAGTCTATTCTAGGTATTGTCGTCATTCCGAACGCAACGGTGAAGTCTGTTTTGCGTTCAAAGGTCATTTGGACAATATAGCGCGTGAATTTCGGGTGTTGGTCCTTGCTTTGACCATTTTCGCCTGATTTGATTGCGAGCGGTTCCCTCTTAGGCGAATTCGACGCTATGATCACAACGGTGCATTCCGTTTGACAATCGGAGGAGGTTTGTCCCTTCAAGTGATGCGCCGCGCCGACATGTGCGTCACTTAATTCACCCGTTTCACCTTGTTTCACACGCTTTAGTGCGTGGGTCAACAATTATAAGATAGCACCTGAAGCTTATATCTACATAGAAGAAAGATACTTATCTTGTTTTCTTTGTCAAAGCTCCTCTTACCCAAGGCTTCATTTTTTTCAGCTGCATTAATGTAAACTTGCCGAGTTAGAAAACTAGCATAAAGATAATGATGCACTTGAATGGAGAAATATGCTGACCTTTCTGAGCCTTTGAAAAAGAATTATGAGTCAAAGAATCGCTCATCACTTTGTCTCTCACGTCTTTAGAACTCTGAAAATAAAATGATAGTAAAATTTCCCACAGAATTAGGGTCAAAGTTCAGAGCTCAACAGCTTACACATGGTAAATTGTCCACTTTTCTTTGTCGTAAAATGCTTTCATGTAGGTAAATTTGATTTTAGTTACAGGAAGGTCACCAGCAGTAACTCAAAAAACATCTACATGACCATTACCCTAACTTAAAAAAATAATAATAATTCAGCAAAAGTTGTAAAAAAAACAAAAAAAACCAATTCTTCCTCGCTGACATAATAAATGTAATCCTCAGTCATCTCATAGGTTTACTGCAGTTTTTTTTTCTTTTTCAGTTTCAGATGTCAATACGGAATTTTTTGACCAAGCATATCTTATTAAGACTTACTTCCATCGCATTAGATGGGGCTGAGGCAGGCTTTATAATGGCAATTGTATCATTTCTATAACCTGATTCTGCAGAAATCAAACAGAACCTCATTTATATCTCATCACATGTTTAAGAAAATAAGAATTTCTGTTGTAAAAACATTAAAAAATGAAGCCTGTCTCTATGAAAGGCATCATATCATACCAAATACACTCCTTAAATGACTTTAGATGTAACATGGTTGAAGTAACTCTATGTTTCCTTAAAAAAAAAAAAAAAACCTAGACTCGTTAAGTATATATACACCAAAGCCATCATGCTGAATATGTAAGAATCCATCAATATTGTTGATAGTTCGTTATTGCAACTTTTACTCTACAGAAGATAGGCAAACTCTGCAAATGTATTGTCCATTGATATTAAGATGTAAGGAGGTGCAAATAGGTACAATGCTTCCACCGCACGTTCTCATAGAATTCAAAATTGTGAAGTTTCCTTGAAAAGTAGTGTAAAGAGTGATGTCAATCACTGTCACAGTAGTCTAAAGTTTTGCTTGGTTCGGTTCGTATTGAATGAAGAATTTTATTGTGGGCTTCGAAAAATCGGCCCCGGCCTCCCCGCCGCGCGATTCTTTTTATTTTTCTGGCGAGGGGAGTTTTAACGGAATATGTTCTGGGGTAAATTTTGGAAGGCAGATGGGTTTGTAGATAAGACACTACCCAAAGATTTCGCTCTCATTTTGCGAGGACTTTATGATCTGAGTTCTGGTTTCCTATAGGCGCAAGCCCCTATAGTTAATTACCCCTCCCGATCATGAGAGAGAACTTTCGATTAAGGCTAGTCGTCAATCAGATACGCATGGAATATGTGTTATCTGGCATATAGTAGCAGCAATGGGTTTAGATTGGGAAATTTGAGAATTGGATTTGAAAATAGTTGAAGAATTTGAGAAAATTTTATATTTAAAATAGAAATTTCACCATCGTTCACTTAAAGCGGATGGTGGGGGAATGGATGATGGACCCAATCAAGATCCCATGGTTCCGTCGTCCCGGGCCATCGTGGTCCCTGGTCTACTTAGTCAGAGGAGGTAGTCGACCCAACCTGACAGAAGGATCCTTATCGGCAGCCATGGGTTGCTTCGTCCAAGGGGACCTTGTAGACCGGGGTTGAATATTTGTCTAAGGGGACAAATTTGAATCCATCTTAGCTAACAAAGGGCTTTGTACCCTATCGATCATATCCTATTGATTCATATCTCAAGGATTTAACGCCATTAAGGAGCGTATTGGCTTTTGCCATAACCGCTATCTGTGGTGCCATTTGGCGGCAGAACCACTCGGTTCAGAGGGCCCCGGGTCATAACCGTTTACCTGCAGTGCCATTTGGCAGCGAAACTGCCGGTTAGAGGACACGTACCACGTCCTTACTGGCAAGAGACTGTTTGAGAATGGATCCTAGTGATATTTTCGACTAGGCATTTTGCTCTTTGTGAGCTGAAGTAAATTTTGATTTGTCCACCCCGGCAAACGGTTGCGGAGGGTGGATGGATTTTGCTTTAAGCATTTGATGGTTGGATTTCAAATTTTAAATATTTTTTGGAATTTTGGGAATTTGAGATTTTTTTTTGGATTTTGGATTTTTATGGATATTTTTGGTGGAATTTGAGTGTTTGGAATGGACCCCTCCAGTTGAGATTTTCGTTCAACATGGCCATCATCGGGGTGTTTGGGGGTCATTTCTTTTTATGGATTGAACCTTGTCAACTCTGTCGGGCTGTCGACAGAGGATCGGGTTTTGTAGGCTTTGAGCCTTTATTAGTGAATTCATATTGTTGTAGGCCTTGATGGCCTAATATGAATGTTTTAAAGCAAATATACCGGTCGCCACAACTTTATATTTGCTTAATGGTTCGAACCCTGTCGACTTCTATTGACCCGTATAGAAGAATCGGTTTCGAACCTGAATTCACTTGTCAACCCGCGCAGCATCCCTAGACGTCACGTGTGTACCAATAACACGCTCGCCGGGGCCCATGCGAGTATTTGATTACATTTACCCCTTTTAGTGTGCCTATGTGTATACAAACTATTGTGCACGTGCGAGGGTATTCTTGGAATAGACGCCTTCTGTCTGCTTGTATGGAGGTTGCAGATCCGGTGGCGTAACGTAGCAGCTTCTGGATCAATTGCTTGCTGCTTCGTACAGGTAGACTGTCGTACACTATTTGTTGATTTTTGTAGGCAGATAATAGTGCACTAACTAATCTCCTGCCTTCGGATGTAGAAGCTCGTAGGAGCTTGCATTCTACTGTGATTTTGGTTTGTGTAGTACATCTGCCATTATTGGAGGTAGATATTGTGGGCTCCGAAAATTCGGCCCCGGCCTCCGCTCGCTTTTCTTATTCAGCGAGGGAGTTTTAACGAACTAAGTTCCGGGGTAAATTTTGGAAGGCAGATGGGTTTGTAGATAAGACACTACCCAGAGATTTCGCCCTCATTTTGCGAGGACTTTATGATCTGAGTTCTGGTTTCCTATAGGCGCAAGCCCCTATAGTTAATTACCCCTCCCGATCACGAGAGAGAACTTTCGATTAAGGCTAGTCGTCAATCAGATACGTAGAGAATACGTGTTATCTGGCATATAGTAGCAGCATAGGTTTGGGTATTGGTAGGAATTAGATTTGAAAATCGGGTTTGAATTTGGGAATTTGGAAGATTGGATATTTGGATGATTTTGATATTTAAAATAGGAAATTTCACCATCTTGTACTTAAAGCGGATGGTGGGGGAATGGATGATGGGCCCGATCAAGATCCCATGGTTCCGTCATCCCGGGCCATCGTGGTCCCTGGTCTACTTAGTCAGAGGAGGTAGTCGACCCAACCTGACAGAAAGATCCTTGTCGGCAGCCATGGGTTGCTTCGTCCAAGGGGACCTTGTAGACCGGGGTTGGATGTTTGTCTAAGGGGACAAATTTGAATCCACCTTAGCTTACAGAGGGCTTTGTGCCCTATCGATCATATCCTATTGATTCATATCTCAAGGATTTAACGCCATTAAGGAACGTATTGGCTCTGGCCATAACCGCTATCTGTGGTGCCATTTGGCGGCAAAACCACTCGGTTCAGAGGGCCCCGGGTCATAACCGTTTACCTGCAGTGCCATTTGGCGGCGAAACTGCCGGTTAGAGGACACGTACCACGTCCTTACTGGCAAGAGATTGTTTGAGAAATGGATCCTAGTAATATTTTCGACTAGGCATTTGGCTCTTTGTGAGCTGAAGTAAATTTTAGTTTGTCCGCCTCGACAAACTGTTGCGGAGGGCGGATGGATTTTGCTTTAAGTACGGATGGATGATTTCAATTTTGAATATTTTGGATTTTTGGGATTTTTGTGGAGTGTTTGGACGGAGCTTTAGAATATTTGGGATTTTTGGAATTTTGGGTGGAGTTTTGAAAATTTTGAAATAAAACTTTGGATATTTGGGAGATATTTGAAAATATTTGGGGAACCCCTCCGGTTGAGATCTGCATTCAACACGGCCATCATCGGGGTGTTTGGGGATCATTTCTTTTTATGGATTGAACCTTGTCAACTCTATCTATTGGTCGATAGAGGATCAGGTTTCGTAGGCTTCGTGCCCTTGATAGTGAATTCTTTGTTGTTGTAGGCCTTATAGGCCTAATATGAATGTATTAAGACAAATATGACGGTCGCCACAACTTTATATTTGCTTAATGGTTCGAACCCTGTCGACTTCTATTGACCCGTATAGAAGGATCGGTTTCGAAACTGAATTCACTTGTCAACCCGCGCAGCATCCCTAGACGTCACGTGTGTACCAATAACACGCTCGCCGGGGCCCATGCGGGTTAAGATTATATACCCCATTAGTGTATCTATGTGTATACAATTTAGTGCACGTGTAGGGGTATTTTGAAAATATTTGTAGACGCCTTCTGTCCGCTAGTACGAATGTTGCGGATTCGGTGGCGTGGCGTTGTAGTTATGGACGCCTTCTGTCTGCTTGTACGAATGTTGCAGATCCGGTGGCGTGGCGTAGCAGCTTCTGGATAGAGTTGTTCGCTGCTTCTTACAGGTAGACTGTCGTGCACTATTTGTTGATTTTCGTAGGCGGGTCATAGTGCACTAACTAATCTCCTGCCTTACATTTGCAATGTAGTCATTTAATATTTTGCTATGGACAATAGATGTGGTGTACGACGGGTCTCCCACAATGACTCGTAGAATCTTGCATTTGATACAATCATTTCGTATTTTGTTTGTAAACAGTATATTGAGTATAGAACAGATCTCCTACAATAGTTCGTAGGAGCTTACATTCGCTGTGATATTCTCCCTTGTAAGTAGAAGATTTATTAAGCCTTTGATATATCTTCCATCGTAGCTTGTTGATAGGACTGATGTATTTTCAACATTGATAGAAAGAGGGTTGTATCCTCCACAATTCTCTTACTTCACCTGTGGGCATACCACATTGATTTTGTATAAATATCACTTATAGGGATTTCGTAGCAGTCATTGTATTTATTGCACTCATCCATTTATGCCCATAAGTTGATTGGCAAAGGAAGCATCAATCACTGTGTATTCATGGGGTAAGTTATAGTACACATCGAAGGCTCCATCTTTTGCTTGCAAATAGTCTCACCTTGCAAATTCTCTATCTTTGAAGGTGATTTTCCATATGCATGATGAACTCGATATCATTTCTTTGCCCTACTTGAGATGATCATGTTCACTAGGGGTCTATTCTTTTAGCATAATCCATCTTCTCTTTGCAAATTCGTGGACCCACCAATGGGGGTAATATGGATATCACTCTATTTATATGCATACTAAAGGTCCTTCATTGTCATTGAGAGTTGATTGCATCTTGAGTGTTGATTTTTCTCATTGATGTTTGTATAATGATCCTTCATAAATATCTCATTTGCTCATGAGCAACTCATGTTTCAATGAGATGTAAATTGCTTCATCGTTCCTTGTTCTTTGCATGATCGAGAAATTTAATTGTTATAGAGTCCAATTCTTTATGATTATGAGCTTTGGCTTTCAATGAACTCTTTCATTCTAACCCAAGCTTACAATCTCTTTCAGGTCGAATCAAAGTTCTTCACATTCGGATTTAATTACTTAAGTCCACTTGCACTTATTCAAATTGAGTCCAAGCTCAAACTCAAGTTCTCTTGTTTCAAGTCTCAAGTTAGTGCTCAAGTTTGAGCTAAAGTCTTTTGTAGTCCAAATCAAATTTGGGCCAAGGTTCATGCCAAACCCATTTCATGTTCAAATTTATTTGGAGCCATTCTCATTTTGGTTCCAAGTTCTTGTTCAAGTCTTCGTAGTTTCAATGTAAGTCCTTTGTTCATTTGATTTAGTGCCCAAAAGATTTATGTCATACTTACTTAGTATTCCAATCAAGTTCAAATATGAACTTATTCATTTGCATTTGAGTCCAAATTGTCCATATCATATCAAGCTCAATTTTAAGTTAAAGTATATCTAGTTCAAATTGTTGTCCAAGCTTGAGTCCAAGTATTATTGTCCAAATAAATTCCTCTACGGTCCATGTCTTGTTCAAGTTTGATGTCCACAAGTTATGAGTCAAAGTTCACCTCGCAAGTTCAAGTTCATATTCTCTGTGGTCCAAGAATGATTCAAGTCCCCTGTTGTCTTGTAGAGTTCAAGTCCGAATGCACAAGTTTAAGTTCAATCTCATTTGCACATTTTTTTTTTATTTGGATTCAAATTTATTTAGGTCCATTTGATTTGAGTTCTGAGCAAAGTCCCAAGTCCTTGATTGTCCAATGTCTCCAAATTTTGCTTTCTTTGAGTCCAAAAAGGTCCGAGTGTAGCAACATTTCACCCGAAATTTCGGCAGCCTTCCGGCGTCTCCCCGTTTAGGGGAAAACTACGGAAAACTGGGCCTATCCCACCACGCTAAGAAAAGCGTGTATGGTAGGTGCCCTCTTTCGAGGACACCGCGGCCGTGTAAATTTGATCCACCACCACGCTAAGAAAAGCGTGTATGGGTATTTTTAAAACATTTTGCAAGAAAACATTTTTTGAAAGTATTTTGCAAGAAAGGCAGTTATTTCCCCGCGAGCGGGTACTTATGGGTATCCCCGCTTTGTCGTGCGCATCGCACCGGGATCCCTTCCCACCATGCTAAGAAAAGCGTGTATAGGCGGGGTTTCCAAGGCGATACGAACTTCGAAGAAGGAATTAGGTGATTGCCCGCTTCGTCGCAAGCGTCGGGACGCACGTCCTCCCACCACGCTAAGAAAAGCGTGTATAGGTGGTCGTTTTGTCTCGACGAATGTGTTGAAACGGGTTTTCGGAGTTTTAGGGTTAGAAGGTTATACCTTGGCGGAGTCGTAGATGCCGGCACGAGGATCGAGGGAAAGAAGCATACATTTTTTTATTATTATATATTATAATTAATAATACTTGATAATAATAAAAGAAGGAATTATGATTTAAAAAAAACTAATTATAATTAACAATTAATTATAATTAATTATAATTAATAATAATTAATTTTAAATTAAAATAATTATTTTTAATTAATTTTAAGCATTTACAGTTAATCATTAATAAAAATGATTAACTATAATAATACTAAAAATTAATTAAAATTTATTTTAACTAAAATTAGTTATTATTAATAATGATTAAATATAATTAAATATTTAATTATAACTAATCTTAATTAAATATAATTATTTAATTATTATCAATTTATTAATAATAATAATAATAAATACATTAAAAAAAAAACAAAAAAAACAAAAATCCCTCTCCTCCTTTCTCTGATTCGGCCAGATTTACGGGATTTGGCCATGGCAGCGCGTGAGAGGGAGATCGTTACCTTCACAGAGCGAGCTCCCTGTGTTGCTTCCAATAAAATGTCGTAACTTCCAAACCTACAGGAATAGGCGTCGAAGGAGGCGGAGAGGGGCTCGGCTCAGGCGTGGAGAGGTCGGTGCAGGGAGAGATCGGGTAGGGCTCTCTCTCTCTCTCTCTCTCTCTCTCTCTCTCTCTCTCTCTCTCTCTCTCTCTCTCTCTCTCTTTCTCTCTCTCTCTCTCTGGACGGGAGGACCGGACACGGCGTCGGCACAGGTAGAGCAGCGATGGGAATCGGGATCCAGAAGGGGTTTCGGTCGCGGGAGAGGAGTTGTGGAGGGGATGGATCGGGATTGAGGAGCTCGGGAAGCAGAGGTCGTGAGGAAGCCGGGGTCGTGTGGGTAGCGAAGTCGGAGAGAGCCGGAGTTTGGCCTGGGAGGAGTCGGACTCAGCTCAGGCAGTGGATGTAGGAAGGGCTTCGGGAAGCTGAACTGGAGGTGGAGTTCGGGAGTGTGGAGCCGAGACCGGGAGAGCAGCGAATGGCGTTCGGCTTCTATTTAACGACGATTGTGGTCGTTCGATCGAGGCAATGTCGCAGGATTTACGGAGAATCGACCGGAGCGGCGCTGTTTGCAGCGGGATTTCGGCAGGGTATCGCGGCTGGATTCGAGGATCTGACGGTTTTGAGGTGTGGACAGCCGGCATTGCATAACGTGTATGTGAATTTTTTTTTTTTGTCTTTTGGTTCATGCATAGAGGTCAACAAATGCCCCCCAACAAATGTGATACGCGTCTAGAGCGAATCATGTTTGTTGTAAGCTATTTGACCCTGTGGATCTCTAGATATTTGTTCTAGATGTCACACTAGGGTTCTCATTTAGTGGATCTCCAAAAGTTTATTTGGATGTCACACTGAGATTTTCATTTAGTGGATCTCCAAAAATTTGCTTGGATGTCACACTGAGATTTCTTTCTTCATAGATCTCTTGGATGTATCAATAGATAGTTGAGATACTGATTTCTTTTGGCCTGTGCTTTGTGCTGCGGACATTGATGGATAATTGCCTGATTTGTCTTTGCTGACTTGTTAGGTGATTTTTGTACCTTCGGCCCTATGCTTTTTGCTTTGGTGGGCTTGTTGAAGGAGTAGATGCCGATGACCTAAACCCTTAGGTTTGTATTAGGTCGATGGCGAAAAGTCATCGGTCCAGAGCTTTGTGCATAGCGGACTTATTGATGACAGAATCCACTTAGTTCAGCCTTGAGCTTTGTGTGAACTTTGGGATAATTTTCTTCGGTCCTTTGCTTTGTGCTTTGGTGGACTTGTTGATGACAGAAACCACTTAGTTCAGCCTTGGGCTTTTGTGAACTTTGGGATAATTTTCTTCGGTCCTTTGCTTTGTGCTTTGACGGACTTGTTGAAGAAAAATTCCTTCGATCCTCGCTTTGTGCTTTACGGATTTGTTGAAGGATTTGCAGGTTTTGGATTCAATTGATAGTACCGAACGTAGGTAGTATCTTGATCCTTAACCACTTGAGAAGACTTTAATCTGAATCACTTGAGTTCGTCAGATTGGGAGAGCTAGATTTGATAGCTCTTTGTCCTCTGGTTGCTGAGATGGGGGTTCCTCTACTGCGGCCTTTCTTATGGCTTGTTGAGTAGATAGAGCTGCCAGCGATCCGGCCATATTTGGGCTTGTTGGATCCGACCTCTTACACCCATTCAGGCTTCAGACTTGAGCTATGGGAATTGCGCTTCCCAACGCTGATTTTGCTGAAGTTGGTTGATTTGGAGTCATCCTTCGTGGTTTTGGATTTTGGAGCCTACGAACATTCGGTAGTTGCTCGAGACTCATCTTCCAACGAGAACTTTGATTCTCCAGTCATTTTGGAGAACTTCGCAGACTACGATCACTCGAACTGGTCGAGTCAAATTGGCCTTCGTTCTTCCTACAGTCCCTACTGACGGGTTGACGAAGTGGGGGTTCCGCTACTACGGCCGTTCTTATGGCTTGTTGAGTAGACAGAGCTGCCAGCGATCCGGCCATATTTGGGCTTGTTGGATCCGACCTTTTACACCCATTCGAACCTTAAGCTTCAGGCTGTTGAAAGACTTCAAGCTTTTTCGGCTCAATTTTGCAGGAGTGTGTAGCCACAAAAGTCACTTTCTTGACCTTTGAGTCTTGGTTTGTTGGAGAAGACGGTGTCTCTAACATTTGAAAGATCACCTGCATATACTTTGGAAAACAAATATTTGTATTCTTTAGCACAAAATAACATTTGGATTGATAATTTTAAATATTTATTCGGGGATCTCGGCATGCGGCGCGATGTCGACCCGAATAAATATTTAAAATGCCCCCTGTCTCACAGGGACATTCTAGAATTGAATAGATTTGGAATATAAGATTTTAAATATTCATTTGGGGATCTCGGCGTATAGCACGATGTCGACCCAAATGAATATTTAAAATGCCCCCTGTCTCGCAGGGACATTTTAGATAGGCTTTTGTATCTTTGAGATTTTAAATATTTATTTGGGGATTTCGGCACGCAGCGCGATGTCGACCCAAATAAATATTTAAAATGCCCCCAGTCTGATGGGGGGATTTTGAAATGCGTTCTTGCTATACAAGAGAATTTCAAAATATAAATGTAAATATGCACTGATAAATATGCATATAAAATTTTGATCGCATAAAATACAACAGTCATGAAATTTTTTTATGCATGATATTTCTTTAAATGTCGACCGTTGATTGGCGGCATGGGTCTTTGACCGTTCAGATCGATCAACTGATATGCTCCTCCTTGGTACACTTTCTCGATGACGAAGGGGCCTTCCCAATTGGATACGAACTTGCCACCAATTTTTCTGTGTGGGATGATTGGTCTTCTCAGCACCAGGACCAGTTCCCCTTCTTGAAATGTTCGAGGGCGCACCATCCGATCAAAGGATTTTGCCATTCTTCCTCGATAGATTTCTAGGTTTTGTTGAGCTTGTAACCTGAGTTCATCAAGTGCATCGAGCTCTTCCATTCTGAGGCGGGCATTTTGCTCTTGAGTAAGATCGTTCTGGATTGCTACACGGAGTGACGGTAGTTCGATCTCTAATGGTAATATGGCTTCGACTCCGAACACTAGAGAGTAAGGAGTGGCTTTGGTCGGCGTCTTGTAGGTTGTACGGTATGCCCATAGCGCTTCTGCCATTTTTGTATGACACTCTCTTTTGTTCTTGGTAAGGATCTTCTTCAATAATTTCACCAACGTCTTATTGAAGGCTTCAGCCAAACCATTGACCCTTGGATTATATATGGACGAATATCGCCAATCGATTTTATGCCGATCAACGAATTTGTAAATTTTTATACTTTTGAAAGCTGTACCGTTGTCTGAGATTATGCGGCGTGGCACACCAAATCTGTAGACGACATTGTGGGTAAAGAAATTGATCACATGCTCCGATGTGACCTCTCTGAATGGAGCCGCTTCCGCCCACTTAGAAAAGTAGTCTGTTGCTGCAAGTATAAAGCGGTGTCCTGCTGATGACGGCGGATCTATCGGTCCAATTATATCGGTTCCCCAACATTCAAATGGCCATGAAGCTACTGTTGGGTGCAGTGAATTTGGTGGCTGATGTATAACATCACCGTGGATTTGACACTCGTGACACCTCTTTGCGTGGTCAATACAACCTCTGACCATGGTCGGCCAATAATAACCCATTCTTTTGATTTTAGCAGACATTTTAGGACCTGACTGGTGTGCTCCGCAAAGTCCTTCGTGAACTTCTGTCACCACTTTATCAGCTTCATTAGTCCCCAGGCACCTTAGCCACATTTGATCAAAAGCTCGTCTGTATAACGTATCATTGACAAATGCGTATCGTAACGCCCTTTTTCGAATTTGTGCGGCCATAGACTTTTCTGTTGGGAATTTGTTTTCCTTGAAGTAGTCAATGAATGGCTGCCTCCAATCATTTTCGACATCAATATCTAAACAATGCCACCACGATTCTGAAGCTTGACTAGCTTTATGTCTCTTGGCTGTATGATATCCTTCCGGATAATTTTCCATAATGATTTGATGGAGAAGTTTAGGGTCAACTGGAGTTTCATCCTGCTGACTTGAATTTGATACTTCTTCTACCATCGGGAATTGTAATAAAGCGGGTTCCAAGACCCTACGGTTGTAAACTCCGATGAATATAGGCTTCTCCTCATTGGAATTTGCCATTTCCTTGGCCAATTTGGCCAAACAGTCTGCTTTGGCATTCTGTCCTCGAGGAATTTGAACTATTTTAACATTCGGCACCTGCTTCAGGAGCTCAATGGTTCGCCGGTGGTAATGAGCCAACTCAACCTTGGAAATCTTGTAGATGCCCAAGACTTGATTTATCACAAGTTGAGAGTCGCCGAAAATTTGAAGATTTTGAATTTTGACGTCAGTTGCAATCTCCAGCCCTACTATTAGAGCTTCGTACTCAGCTTCGTTGTTGGTCCGAGGTTCAGTCAGACTGAATGAGAACCTCATTATGCCTCCTTCAGGTGGTATGAGAACAAGACCGATACCGGCTCGGGCTCTTGCAATATTTGGAGGTCGGACAGGTCTAATCGACGATGCCCCGTCAAAATACATCTCCCAGAATGGTAGCCTTTCATTCTCCTCGACCTGCATAATCTGCTCATCGGGCAAATCATCATTTAGTGGAGAATCAGCCGGGATTGGGTGTGCGGCAAGAAATCTGCCAAGGCTTGTCCTTTCACCACCTTCTGTGGCATATACGTGATATCAAACTGTAATAACAATACTGCCCATCTGGCTAGACGACCTGTCAACGCTGGTCTTGTCATCAAGAACTTCAGCGGATCGATCTTTGATATCAGCGTGATTTTGTGGGATAACATATATTGACGGAGTTTCTGAACTGCAAAAATCAGCGCCAGACAATGCTTTTCAATAGGAGAGTAACGGCTTTCTGCTCCAATCAACCTTCGACTGATGTAGCAGAGCGCATTTTCTTTGCCTTCTTCATTATTCTGGGCCAATAGTGCTCCGAGGGACTCTTCTAGTGCTGCTGTATACAGTATAAGAGGCTTCCCCGGAATTGGCGCTGCTAGAATAGGCGGATTCAACAGATATCTTTTGATGCTGTCAAATGCTTCCTGGCATTCTTCGTCCCATTTGAAACGGACATCTTTCTTCATTAATTTTGAAAATGGCTGGCACCTACCCGATAGATTTGATATGAATCTCCGAATAAAAGCCAGTTGTCCTTGCAGCGAGCGAAGCTGTCGAAGGTTTCTTGGTGGTGGCATCTCCGTGATTGCCTTAATTTTGTTGGGGTCGATCTCTATGCCTCGATGACGAACAACATAACCCAGGAATTTACCGGAGGAGACCCCGAATGCACACTTGAGAGGATTCATCTTCAGATCAAATTTTTTGATTCTCTCAAATACGATTCTAAGATCTTTTAAATGATCATTTCGGCCAAGACTTTTGACGACAAGGTCATCTACATAACACTCGACCTTCTGATGTATCAAATCATCAAATATGTGAGTCATCGCCCGCTGGTAGGTGGCACCAGCGTTCTTCAAGCCAAAGGGCATGACTGTGTAGCAGAAAATGCCGATGGGCGTTCTGAACGATGTATGTTTTTCGTCTTCGGGCGCCATCTTGATTTGATTGTATCCTGACGATCCATCCATGAAGGAGAACATGTCATAGTTGGAAGTGTTGTCCACCAGGAGTTCGGATACAGGGAGTGGAAAATCGTCTTTTGGGCACGCCTTGTTGAGGTCCCTGAAGTCAATGCAGATACGAATCTGCCCATTCTTCTTCTTCACTGGGACAATATTGGCAATCCAATCAGCATACTTTTCTTCTCGGATAAAGCCTGCATCTATAAGCTTCTTTGTTTCAGCAATCACCTGTTCTTCAATCTCCAATCTCATTCTCCTTGGAGCTTGTTTGATGGGTGTTACATCCGGTTTGATTGCTAATCTGTGAACCGCTACATCAGGGGATAAGCCGGGCATCTCAGCATATGTCCAGGCAAAGCAGTCCCTGAATTCACAGAGAAGTTCTTTTATTTCTTTTATTTGTTCTTCGGGTAGGAGAGAACTAATGAAGGTTGGGCGAGGATCTTCTTCGGTCCCCAAGTTGACTTCTTTTAGTTCATCCATGGTAGCTGCCTGTCCGCCATCTTCAAGCTCTTCTGGTGCAGGCTCGGCTTCCAAGGGCTGTTCATCATAATCATCAGCTTCGTATGTTTCTTCAACACCATGTTCCTCGGATTCGATTTCCGTGCATGTGATTGCCCGACAAGTCTCTTTCCGGAGACACTTTCGTTTGATGAACCCGATACCTTTATATGCATCTGCATCCTTCTGCCGTAATGGACACGGATTCCTTCCATACCAAAGGCCTAGGCTTGTACGAAGTTGTCGCTTGGTGGTCGGAATATTGACTTGCTTTCGTAGCATTCTTTGAATATTCTTGGTATTGAACCTGAGTAGCCTCGTAGGTAGTAACTCTCCGGAGTCAAGAAGCATGCAATCCCAATCATGGTTCTCTTCTTCACGTATTCCTGTAGAATATAGTACATTCCCTGGCACAGTCCCATTTTTGAGGGGAGGAAGATAAAGGGTGGCGAGTTCTTCAACTTTATGCATCTCGCGCGGAATGATTTCTTTGAAGTGTTGTAGGGGAACACGTGTGATTACAAGTACACTATCAGAAATTGATAGGCTGTCAATTCTTCTAGAGAACACGTTCTGCACCGTATTCATATAGATGGAGTCGTAGTCATAATCATCACTTGAATATTCGACTTGCCTACTCCATTCGTCCATGGATTGACATACTTTTCGAGATTTGGCAGGAGAAACATCATCTTCATCCGTGTCACTTCCAAGATGAGGTACATGTTTCTTTTCTTTTGGAATGGTCGGTGCTTTGGGAAGAGTCGGCGCTGCCTTCTTTCTCCCCACCTGCCTTTTTTCACCTTCCCGTTCTGGTCGTTTTGCAGCCTTTGAGTTTGATGCTTTAGCTTCGAGGGAGCTCGAAGATTTTTGCTTCTTTGACATGAAGTACCGTGCATCTTCATAAACTGTTTCTTCATGAACTGTGAAGGGCTGGATGTCACCAGAGATCCTGAATTCTTCTCCATCTTTGAGATATTTCATACACTGGTGTAATGTTGACGGGACAATGCCATACTCATGCAACCAGGGACGACCTAGCAGCGCCTTGAACGAAGTATCCGCATCAATCACATGAAATTTAGCTTCTGTATGAAGCTCTCCAAATACAAGAGGAAGCATGAATGACCCGAGGGTTTTCTGCCCTTTTTCATTGAAACCATGCACCATCAACTTATCTTGCCCGAGGTGCTCCACATCAAGGCAGAGAGATCTCAGTGCTTTCAAGCTTATCAGATTCACGGAGGACCCAGGATCAATTAGGATTCGACTGATAATCAGTTTATCGCTCTCTGCAGTAACATACAGAGGACGATTATGGTCTGCAGTTCCGAGCATCATGTCCTCTTCGGAGAAAGTAATGAATGGCTCATTTCGAGCTTGCAGAACCTCAGTCAAATTGCGTTCAGCAAAATACGCCTCATATCTTTCGGGATCTTTTAGAGCCTGAATCAGAGTCTCTCGAAGGTCTTTAGACATCACTAAGGCATCGTATATGCTGAGTTGTGCTGGAATTTTTCTTAGATGGGATAAGATATTATAATCTATCCCATTGGCTGAAGTGTTCTTCTTCTTGGTATCTTCAGGGATAATATCGTCATTGATGATTATCTCTTTCTCCTTATCTTTATTGGAGACCCCTTTCTTCGGTGGAGGCGGCAGTATTTTGCCGCTTCTTAACTGCACTTGAGCAATCTCCTCCGGTTCAGAGTCATTTGACTGTACATTTTCTTCAGAGTCAGCCATCGTTGCATCTAGGGACTCATTTGTTGATCCAGAATCACTACCCAGGTTTACATGTCCCATCCGAGATGCTATGCTAGGATCTGATTCGTCTCCCTCTGGAAAATACAAATCCTCCTCCGAACTGTAATCCATTGGCAAAACCATCATACAGGATTCAGAGGGTACTTCTGTGTGTTCCTCTTTTATCGAGGTACTCGGCGCCACTGAGATGACCCGACATACTTCTTTGGGAAGAGAATTCTCATCATCTTCTTCAGCTTCATCAATTTTAAGCTCCGTCATGAAGTCAGCAAGCTTGATAGGTCGCCTCACAGTCTGGTAGTATTCATTCAAACTGTCGATAACCCTCTGAGTTGCGGTCATCTTCTCCTTGGGCTTCTTCAATTTGGTTTTCTTCTTGGATGATTTCTTCTTTCCAGTCTTTGAAGAACCAACTTGGTTGGAGAACTGTTTTGAAGTAGAAGGTCGTACCACCGGCAATGCCTTCAAATCTATCATTGGCTCGATAGGAGACTTCCACTTTACACCTGAAACTCCTTCAAGCTGCTTCAACATTTTCACAGTCTTCTTAGAGACCGCAGTCTCCCACTGTTCTTCTTGAACTTGCTTCTTTTCATTTCTTCTTTCTTCAACCAGAGGTACGGAAGAGGACGTGACCACCCGAGCTGATTCCTTCTTAGGATGAGACAACACATTGTCGGATAATGTTATCTCCCCTTTTTGATATTTTCTTTCAAGCCAATCCTTGAAGATGTAGCAATCTTCAATAGGATGGCTGAGTACCCGATGGTATGGGCAATAATTTGGATCACCAGTGTGCTTCGACTCTTCGGGCCTCTTGCATTCAGGCAGTTCTAAACCCGATCTCGACACTTGTCGAAATAATTTGGCAACACTCTCCCTTTTGAATGAATACTCTTTATTCATTTTATCTTTAAGGGATTGGAACGTTCTATCACCAGTTCCTGTTATTTGTCTCGGGCGTTCTACACCACCTTGATAAGTTCGTGGCTTATCATTCCCCCCTAATATCAGCTTCGGTTGGGGGTTGGGGTTGTAGACTTGCTTAGGCCTTTCTTGATATTGCATCGGCTGTTTGTCTTTGTCTACGTTGTAAATTAGCTGCTTTTCTCTATCAGCTCTAGAGAAGAACGTAGAGTCGGCCTCACCCCTTCTAGCACCCGGGGCTTTACCCTTTTTGAGCTTATCAGAGTGATTTTCTGATCTGGACAAATTCAGTTTTTCAAATTTGGCCACTCTGTCGAGCAAGTCTTGAAATGTGTTTATCGTAGCCATGCACAGGAAGGGTTGCATCTTGTCATCAATGTTGCCCATTAACAACTGTACTGCGTGTTCTTCTTCTAACTGCTGCTCACATTTCATACTTAGATTTCGCCAGCGAGTGATGTACTTGGTCACTGATTCTTCTCTTTTTCTCTTATCAAGAGCGAGGTCAGCGATCGTGATCTTCTCTGTTGCACTAGCAAACCTCTTCACGAACATAGATTCTAATTCTGCGAAGGTTTTCACAGAATCATTTGGCAGTTCAGCGTACCATTCGAAAGCAGTTGCTGTCAAACTACTAACGAATTGTCGGAAGAGTAGGGCGTCATTTCCTCCTGTATTCCCACAGGTGGCTTTAAACTGTGCTAGGTGCTGCCTGGGGTTGTTATTACCGTTGAAAGTGTTGAACTTTGGGACCGAATACCCTTTCGGGTATGGTACTTGGTCGTATTCAGCAGGATACGGACGACCCTTGCCCACCAACTTTTCTGCTTGGTCAACAGCTATAATAGCCCTGATTCTTTCTGTTATTATTCCTTCCAACTGTGCAGCAGTCACGGGCTCGGAAGTACTTGCAATATTCTGCGGAGTGGGCTGACGGGTGACATTATGAGTTTCGCGACCACCTTCAGGATTATCTCGTACTCCCGAGGCTTGAGGCATTTGAAAATTTGGAGGATCCGGAGGAGGATTGGGCATGGCGCCAACAGCGGCAGTTCTCTGCATCATCTGCATCATTGCCCCCATTTGAGTCATCATCTCAGTCATCTTCTCATTCAACTGAGAGATTTCTCTGTCTTTGGCTCTCATTTGTCGTCTCATATGTCTTTGCATTTCTGCAAGTGTGACATTCTCGTCAGCGAAGGGATTCTCCTCGGCTTCTTCTCTTTCTTCTTCAGCTTGTGAATGACCACCTCTACCAGTGGTGGACCCAGCTTCACGACGACGTTGATAAACTCGCCTAATTGGCGGTTGTTGCTCGTCTTCATCTTCACCATCATCATAATAAGCTTCCTCATTAGCATTGGTGTGTCTCACCATATAGACAACTTCCATGTCCAGAGTGTCATTTGTTTCTTGAATTTCTTCTTCTAGATTTCCATCCATAAATTCTTCAATATTTTCGTCCCCTTCGAGGTATTCTTCTCCCTCTATATTTTCTTCTTCTCCTATATTTTCTTCTAGTACCTGAATTTCTGAGCGGCGACGCCACTGGATCTCTGGTTCTTGATTAGGCACAGGGACTTCTTCGATCAGTGGGCTGCGATCGAAGTTAGTTTCTTTCTTTGGAGGGGATGGAGGACGACGGGATCCCCTGGAGGATTCTCCAAAGTGTCTACCGTCTGGAGGAATATCATTATGGGTCCTTTTTGGGGCCCACTTCTGACGTTGTTCGTAGATGGGTGCGGATCTCCGGGAAGCCTCACCGGATGTCACGCCCAGATCAGTCCTCCTTTCTCTTCTTTCTTTCTCATTTCTCCGAGGCTTTGGCCTCCAGACTTGTTTTCCTTTCCACCGGGACCTTTCAGCGGTGGATCCCTGAACGTATGGTTCAGGTGTCACACCCCGATGTTCACCACGTGGGGTATATCTTCTTTCTCTTCCTTCTGCAGCAAAGGATAGACGCTCCCTTGGCGGGGTTCTTCTGGCCTCTATCACTAAGGGCCGTTGGAACTTTTTCTTTTTCAGACCCTTCTCCTTTACAGTCTTCAGGACCCGATAGACCCGGGCTGAGAGAGTTTCAGGTTCTTTTCTCTTTGGAGGAGCTGGGACTTCAGGTCGTCGATCCCAGAAAGATTTCTTCAGCTCACCAGTAGAGCTGTTCCTTTTCACCCATTTTAGATCAGAAAATTTGTTCCTGGTAGGAACATTAGCTTCAGGCTCTTGGGCTGGCATATTTGAAGGGTGAACAGGGAGATGTTGCTGCTGAGCTCGAATTTCAGCATTCATCTTTCTTCTCTGCCTTCTTGTAGGCCTTCCTCCAGATGAGGAGGCCTCAGCATCATTCTTTCCGGGTGCAGATAACCCGGTCGGCAGAGTGGTGGTGTTTGTAGTCACCACAGATACTCTTCCACCATTCACAATTCTTCTGGTGGTTGGAGCCTCAGGCTGTGATAGCCTCGCGAATACAGAAATCCTCCCACGAGGATTTTCAACAGCAGGTCGTGGCGCTGGCAGATGCGCACGATGGACAGAAGCTTTAGTAGTTCTTGCAACTACAGCAGGGAAGTCGACGCTACCAAACTGGATGGTAGCTCCAGTATTTCCGGTTTCTATGACAGCATTAGCCAGCTGGATCCTGGCTCCTCGTCCCAGTTGGACGGTCATCGGGGTGTTCTGTAGATCCATCTGCATAAATGAAAGGCAAGGGTTAGTAATCAGAATCTGATACATCACCCCGCACTTTCAAAATGCAGAGACTTGCACAGAACACAGAAGTAAAAGCAGATATCATTAGCATAAACAGATAATAAAATAATTTTAAAACTATGCTGAATGCCAAATGAATTTATCAAATGACCATTTCAGAAAATTCAGAGTTTTGAATCATTAAACGATCATTTTGAAAGTCTCAAAATCTTGAGTACGATTTGAAATAATTGCTATTGTAGCTTATGAATGACTAGCCAAAGATGGAAAGAGAAACCAATCCCCAGCGGAGTCGCCAGAAATCTGTGGGCTCCGAAAATTCGGCCCCGGCCTCCGCTCGCTTTTCTTATTCAGCGAGGGAGTTTTAACGAACTAAGTTCCGGGGTAAATTTTGGAAGGCAGATGGGTTTGTAGATAAGACACTACCCAGAGATTTCGCCCTCATTTTGCGAGGACTTTATGATCTGAGTTCTGGTTTCCTATAGGCGCAAGCCCCTATAGTTAATTACCCCTCCCGATCACGAGAGAGAACTTTCGATTAAGGCTAGTCGTCAATCAGATACGTAGAGAATACGTGTTATCTGGCATATAGTAGCAGCATAGGTTTGGGTATTGGTAGGAATTAGATTTGAAAATCGGGTTTGAATTTGGGAATTTGGAAGATTGGATATTTGGATGATTTTGATATTTAAAATAGGAAATTTCACCATCTTGTACTTAAAGCGGATGGTGGGGGAATGGATGATGGGCCCGATCAAGATCCCATGGTTCCGTCATCCCGGGCCATCGTGGTCCCTGGTCTACTTAGTCAGAGGAGGTAGTCGACCCAACCTGACAGAAAGATCCTTGTCGGCAGCCATGGGTTGCTTCGTCCAAGGGGACCTTGTAGACCGGGGTTGGATGTTTGTCTAAGGGGACAAATTTGAATCCACCTTAGCTTACAGAGGGCTTTGTGCCCTATCGATCATATCCTATTGATTCATATCTCAAGGATTTAACGCCATTAAGGAACGTATTGGCTCTGGCCATAACCGCTATCTGTGGTGCCATTTGGCGGCAAAACCACTCGGTTCAGAGGGCCCCGGGTCATAACCGTTTACCTGCAGTGCCATTTGGCGGCGAAACTGCCGGTTAGAGGACACGTACCACGTCCTTACTGGCAAGAGATTGTTTGAGAAATGGATCCTAGTAATATTTTCGACTAGGCATTTGGCTCTTTGTGAGCTGAAGTAAATTTTAGTTTGTCCGCCTCGACAAACTGTTGCGGAGGGCGGATGGATTTTGCTTTAAGTACGGATGGATGATTTCAATTTTGAATATTTTGGATTTTTGGGATTTTTGTGGAGTGTTTGGACGGAGCTTTAGAATATTTGGGATTTTTGGAATTTTGGGTGGAGTTTTGAAAATTTTGAAATAAAACTTTGGATATTTGGGAGATATTTGAAAATATTTGGGGAACCCCTCCGGTTGAGATCTGCATTCAACACGGCCATCATCGGGGTGTTTGGGGATCATTTCTTTTTATGGATTGAACCTTGTCAACTCTATCTATTGGTCGATAGAGGATCAGGTTTCGTAGGCTTCGTGCCCTTGATAGTGAATTCTTTGTTGTTGTAGGCCTTATAGGCCTAATATGAATGTATTAAGACAAATATGACGGTCGCCACAACTTTATATTTGCTTAATGGTTCGAACCCTGTCGACTTCTATTGACCCGTATAGAAGGATCGGTTTCGAAACTGAATTCACTTGTCAACCCGCGCAGCATCCCTAGACGTCACGTGTGTACCAATAACACGCTCGCCGGGGCCCATGCGGGTTAAGATTATATACCCCATTAGTGTATCTATGTGTATACAATTTAGTGCACGTGTAGGGGTATTTTGAAAATATTTGTAGACGCCTTCTGTCCGCTAGTACGAATGTTGCGGATTCGGTGGCGTGGCGTTGTAGTTATGGACGCCTTCTGTCTGCTTGTACGAATGTTTCAGATCCGGTGGCGTGGCGTAGCAGCTTCTGGATAGAGTTGTTCGCTGCTTCTTACAGGTAGACTGTCGTGCACTATTTGTTGATTTTCGTAGGCGGGTCATAGTGCACTAACTAATCTCCTGCCTTACATTTGCAATGTAGTCATTTAATATTTTGCTATGGACAATAGATGTGGTGTACGACGGGTCTCCCACAATGACTCGTAGAATCTTGCATTTGATACAATCATTTCGTATTTTGTTTGTAAACAGTATATTGAGTATAGAACAGATCTCCTACAATAGTTCGTAGGAGCTTACATTCGCTGTGATATTCTCCCTTGTAAGTAGAAGATTTATTAAGCCTTTGATATATCTTCCATCGTAGCTTGTTGATAGGACTGATGTATTTTCAACATTGATAGAAAGAGGGTTGTATCCTCCACAATTCTCTTACTTCACCTGTGGGCATACCACATTGATTTTGTATAAATATCACTTATAGGGATTTCGTAGCAGTCATTGTATTTATTGCACTCATCCATTTATGCCCATAAGTTGATTGGCAAAGGAAGCATCAATCACTGTGTATTCATGGGGTAAGTTATAGTACACATCGAAGGCTCCATCTTTTGCTTGCAAATAGTCTCACCTTGCAAATTCTCTATCTTTGAAGGTGATTTTCCATATGCATGATGAACTCGATATCATTTCTTTGCCCTACTTGAGATGATCATGTTCACTAGGGGTCTATTCTTTTAGCATAATCCATCTTCTCTTTGCAAATTCGTGGACCCACCAATGGGGGTAATATGGATATCACTCTATTTATATGCATACTAAAGGTCCTTCATTGTCATTGAGAGTTGATTGCATCTTGAGTGTTGATTTTTCTCATTGATGTTTGTATAATGATCCTTCATAAATATCTCATTTGCTCATGAGCAACTCATGTTTCAATGAGATGTAAATTGCTTCATCGTTCCTTGTTCTTTGCATGATCGAGAAATTTAATTGTTATAGAGTCCAATTCTTTATGATTATGAGCTTTGGCTTTCAATGAACTCTTTCATTCTAACCCAAGCTTACAATCTCTTTCAGGTCGAATCAAAGTTCTTCACATTCGGATTTAATTACTTAAGTCCACTTGCACTTATTCAAATTGAGTCCAAGCTCAAACTCAAGTTCTCTTGTTTCAAGTCTCAAGTTAGTGCTCAAGTTTGAGCTAAAGTCTTTTGTAGTCCAAATCAAATTTGGGCCAAGGTTCATGCCAAACCCATTTCATGTTCAAATTTATTTGGAGCCATTCTCATTTTGGTTCCAAGTTCTTGTTCAAGTCTTCGTAGTTTCAATGTAAGTCCTTTGTTCATTTGATTTAGTGCCCAAAAGATTTATGTCATACTTACTTAGTATTCCAATCAAGTTCAAATATGAACTTATTCATTTGCATTTGAGTCCAAATTGTCCATATCATATCAAGCTCAATTTTAAGTTAAAGTATATCTAGTTCAAATTGTTGTCCAAGCTTGAGTCCAAGTATTATTGTCCAAATAAATTCCTCTACGGTCCATGTCTTGTTCAAGTTTGATGTCCACAAGTTATGAGTCAAAGTTCACCTCGCAAGTTCAAGTTCATATTCTCTGTGGTCCAAGAATGATTCAAGTCCCCTGTTGTCTTGTAGAGTTCAAGTCCGAATGCACAAGTTTAAGTTCAATCTCATTTGCACATTTTTTTTTTATTTGGATTCAAATTTATTTAGGTCCATTTGATTTGAGTTCTGAGCAAAGTCCCAAGTCCTTGATTGTCCAATGTCTCCAAATTTTGCTTTCTTTGAGTTCAAAAAGGTCCGAGTGTAGCAACATTTCACCCGAAATTTCGGCAGCCTTCCGGCGTCTCCCCCGTTTAGGGGAAAACTACGGAAAACTGGGCCTATCCCACCACGCTAAGAAAAGCGTGTATGAAAGGTGCCCTCTTTCGAGGACACCGCGGCCGTGTAAATTTGATCCACCACCACGCTAAGAAAAGCGTGTATGGGTATTTTTAAAACATTTTGCAAGAAAACATTTTTTGAAAGTATTTTGCAAGAAAGGCAGTTATTTCCCCGCGAGCGGGTACTTATGGGTATCCCCGCTTTGTCGTGCGCATCGCACCGGGATCCCTTCCCACCACGCTAAGAAAAGCGTGTATAGGCGGGGTTTCCAAGGCGATACGAACTTCGAAGAAGGAATTAGGTGATTGCCCGCTTCGTCGCAAGCGTCGGGACGCACGTCCTCCCACCACGCTAAGAAAAGCGTGTATAGGTGGTCGTTTTGTCTCGACGAATGTGTTGAAACGGGTTTTCGGAGTTTTAGGGTTAGAAGGTTATACCTTGGCGGAGTCGTAGATGCCGGCACGAGGATCGAGGGAAAGAAGCATACATTTTTTTATTATTATATATTATAATTAATAATACTTGATAATAATAAAAGAAGGAATTATGATTTAAAAAAAAACTAATTATAATTAACAATTAATTATAATTAATTATAATTAATAATAATTAATTTTAAATTAAAATAATTAATTTTAATTAATTTTAAGCATTTACAGTTAATCATTAATAAAAATGATTAACTATAATAATACTAAAAATTAATTAAAATTTATTTTAACTAAAATTAGTTATTATTAATAATGATTAAATATAATTAAATATTTAATTATAACTAATCTTAATTAAATATAATTATTTAATTATTATCAATTTATTAATAATAATAATAATAATAAATACATTAAAAAAAAAAACAAAAAAAACAAAAATCCCTCTCCTCCTTTCTCTGGTTCGGCCAGATTTACGGGATTTGGCCATGGCAGCGCGTGAGAGGGAGATCGTTACCTTCACAGAGCGAGCTCCCTGTGTTGCTTCCAATAAAATGTCGTAACTTCCAAACCTACAGGAATAGGCGTCGAAGGAGGCGGAGAGGGGCTCGGCTCAGGCGTGGAGAGGTCGGTGCAGGGAGAGATCGGGTAGGGCTCTCTCTCTCTCTCTCTCTCTCTCTCTCTCTCTCTCTCTTTCTCTCTCTCTCTCTCTGGACGGGAGGACCGGACACGGCGTCGGCACAGGTAGAGCAGCGACGGGAATCGGGATCCAGAAGGGGTTTCGGTCGCGGGAGAGGAGTTGTGGAGGGGATGGATCGGGATTGAGGAGCTCGGGAAGCAGAGGTCGTGAGGAAGCCGGGGGTCGTGTGGGTAGCGAAGTCGGAGAGAGCCGGAGTTTGGCCTGGGAGGAGTCGGACTCAGCTCAGGCAGTGGATGTAGGAAGGGCTTCGGGAAGCTGAACTGGAGGTGGAGTTCGGGAGTGTGGAGCCGAGACCGGGAGAGCAGCGAATGGCGTTCGGCTTCTATTTAACGACGATTGTGGTCGTTCGATCGAGGCAATGTCGCAGGATTTACGGAGAATCGACCGGAGCGGCGCCGTTTGCAGCGGGATTTCGGCAGGGTATCGCGGCTGGATTCGAGGATCTGACGGTTTTGAGGTGTGGACAGCCGGCATTGCATAACGTGTATGTGAATTTTTTTTTTGTCTTTTGGTTCATGCATAGAGGTCAACAGATATATTCATCTTTAGATTGAAGTTGACCGCAGGATACTGCATTTACTGTAGTCTTTCTGCATCTACCCATAAGTGGCGTGTTATATATACATCTGTATTCTTAGAGAGTGTATGTATTGCAGATCTTCTTTGCACATATTATATATTCATTTGTGAGCGTCGCGTCAAATGTACGGCGGACCTCCTACATGATTGTAGGTATTGCACTTGTTGAGTATCAAATCTCCTCAGCTTGCGGTAGACAGGTGCATCTACCTTCCACTGCCTTCTGGTAGGATGTATAAGCATCTTAATACTTGTGGTAGACTCCCTGCATCCTCCTTGTAAATTACATGTTGTATGCATAGTAAATCTTTTACAAACATTTGCACTTGTTACACGTCATCTGCCTCTACTTACGAACATTTCATGTTGTGTTTTGAATGTTATAACTTACAGAGACTCTTTGCATTTGTTTAACATTGAATTGTTGCTGCTTGTGGGCATGTCACTTGATAGTTCTTGCATTTCAATCATTATGACAGTTTTTTGACATTCGTTGGAGATTTATTGAACATGCTATTGATTATCCACCATTCACAAGAGGTCTTTCAATTTAGCACTTACATTCTGATTGAGAGATAGTTTCATTGAAATCTTGATTATTCTTCCAGAAATCAAATTCTTTATCACTTCTCCATTTGATGTTCATTTGAATGCATGTCATATATCATGGGTCCTATGTTGACTTTGAAGAGAACTCCTATCTCATGTGGTAGATTCACATACTGACGTTTGTATGATGATCATTTGATATTTCATTGAAACTCTGCTATTGATTGTAGACACATCATTGCATCTTCCATTTCATTAAACTTTAGTTCATCGTTTGGCATCTTTGAGTTTATCTTTTAAAAAAAACACTCAAATTGAACTCTTTATGAATCAATTGAGTTCTGTATCATTTTTGAGTTCGGATGCAAGTTTGAGTCCAAATGATTTGAATTTGAATACAATTCAGGTTTAAGAAGAGCCTCTTTCCTTCATTCGAGTCCCCTGTAGTTCTATGAGTTCAATCAAGTCCAAGCCTTATTGGCTTAATGTTTAAATCAGGTTCTTGCTTGAGTCCAAATCAAAGTCCCCTGTGGTCTTTATTGTTCATTCGAGTTCAAGAAATGTCCTCATGCCGAGTTCAAAGTGTTCACAGATCTTTTGATGTTCAAAAGCTTACAAGTTCAATTTCAAGTTCTTGTAGTCTTGTTCAAGTCCCAAATTCAGTTAAAGTCCTTGCAAGTTCGGGATTGATTTTAGTTCAATTTTATTTCATTGTTCATTTAAGTCCATTTGGTTCAAGTCCGGTCCCACAAGTCCACCGTTCACATTCTTTTGAGTTCAAACAGGTCCGAGTACGATATGTTTTCACCCGAAATTTTGGCATCCTCCCGGCGTCTCCCATGTTTAGGGGAAAACTATGGAAAACTGGGCCTCCCTCCACGCTAGAGAAAAGCGTGTATGGTAGGTGCTCTCTTTCGAGGACACCACGGCCGTGTAAAGTTTTTGTCCCCACCACGCCAGAGAAAGGCGTGTATGGGTCTTCGGTACCTGTTGCAAAAGAGGAACAGTTGTTTCCCCGCGAGCGGGTACTTATGAACAAAAAAATAGTTATTTCCCCGCGAGCGGGTACTTATGAATATCCCGATCTCGTCGTAGGCGCCGCACTGGGTTCCCTTCCCACCACGCTAGAGAAAATCGTGTATAGACGGTTTTTCGATGCGCCATGAATGCCGAGAATAGGATTTGGAACCGAGGGACTCTCGCCTACCTTGTCGTGGGTGTCGCGCCGGTTGCCCCTCCCACCACGCTAGAGAAAAGCGTGTATAGGCAGACCACCGACTCGACACGCATGCCGAGGTAAGAGAGAGAGCCTAGGTTCTAAGAATTATACCTTCGCAAGTGTCGTCGACGTTGGCTTGAGGATCGAGGGAGAGAAGCATTCTCTTTTATTAATTATAATATATTATGATTAATAAATAATTATTTATAATTAAAGGTAATTAATTATAATTAAATTCAATTAATTATAATTAAACATAATTAAAATAATTAATTAAGATCACCTTTAATTAATTACAGTTAATTATTAATGATAATAATTAACCATAAAATTTTAATCATAATTAACCTAAACTAATTATAATTAATGATTAATAATAATTATTAAATATAAGTAAGATAATTAATCATAATTAATTTTAATTAATTATAGTTAATTAATAATAATAATTAACTATAATTAAAGGTAATTAATTACAATCAATTATAATTAATTATTATTAATAATCATTAAATATAATTAAGATATTTAATTACAATTAAAAAAAACATAATTATTTAATAATAATAAAAATAAGTAAAAACCCTCTCTCCCTCTTCCTCTAGTTTTACGGGATCGAGCCGAAGAAGCGCGCGTGAGGGAGAGAGTTACCTACACAGCAAACGAGCTCTCAGTGTTGCTACCCGATCAAAATGTTGTAACTTCGGATCCCAACAGGAAGGGGAAGTCGATGAAGGTGCGAAGTCGGACAACAATGGAGGAGGAGGTAAGCCGATCTCTCCCTCCTCTCTCTCTTTCTCTCTCTCTCTCTCTGGATCGGGATGACTGAGAGGTCGGGCAAGGGCGTCAATCGAGCAGGCTTTAGCGGGATGGGGTTCAGAGCTTGCAGTGGGAGAGGAGGCGTCGTGGCTTGGATTGGAGAAGATCAGAGGAGATCGTGAAATGGGGAATGGATTCGAGCGTGGAAGGAGTCGAGAGCAGCCGAATGCATCGTTTGGGTTGGTATTTAACGACAGAGGGAGAAGCATCGAGACAGAACACTCGATCGAGGACTGCAAACGGCGCCGCTCGCAGGGTATGGGTATGACTGTAGAAGCGACGGAAGCAGCGATTCGGGATGGATCCAACTGCAAGTAATCATTTTTTTATTTGTATTTTTTTTATTTTGTCTGTCTCTTTTGGTTGCATAGTAGAGGTCAACAAATGCCCCCCAACAAATGTGGTACGCGTCTAGAGCGAATCACGTTTGTTGTATGTTGATTGACCCTGTGGATCTCTAGATATTTGTTCTAGATGTCACATAAGGGTTTCATTTAGTGGATCTCCAAAATTTACTTGGATGTCACACTAAAACTTTCCTTTCTCCATAGATTTCTTGGATGTATAGATGGTTGATACCTCGTTCTTAATTGAGTAGGGATCCTCTTAGGATATTGATAGAGTATTTCATACTTTGGTTCTTATAGCATCACTCTGTAGATTGACGATAGTACATATCATCGCCACATTCTGTTCTTCTTTTGGTACCACAGTCACTTTAGTCTCTAGCATATTCATGAATACCCATGTCTTTTTCTTCTGTTTATAGGATTCTTGCTCCTTCAAGCTTTCTACAGTTGCTCTTGGACTCGGGTACGCTTTTTTTCTCTTCTTCTTAGTTTTTTTTTTTTTGATTTCATGCTCATGCTGACACTGTTTTGTATTTTATGCAGACTACTATAGGAAGAGGATCCGAGCTTCAGCCAGTTCAGTACCTCGGGAGGCTTCAGTTTTGGTACGCTTTTACTTTGTTTGTGCTGTTCTTTTCTTTCTTTAGCTGCTTTCTGACACCCTTTTTTTTTGCTCTGCACAGGCTTTAAGAGGATTGGGATAGTTCTTCATGAGCCACTTTGGGAGAAGCCTGTTTCAGGTACGACTTTTTTTTTTGTAGTTTTATATATATCGCATAATTCTTCTTCTTTCTTGTTGACACTTCCAATGCTTCGTGCAGGTCCTAGAAGTGCAGAACACCTGGTCTTTGGAAGGAGCAGAATAAAGTTGTCGACTTCCTCTTCAGGCGTAGTTTAGGAGACAGATTTCAGTCCTCTGCGAAGGACATTGTACTTTTCTTTTTCTTTCAGGTGATGTAATCTTGCAAAAAGATGATATTCGTAAACTTGTATATGAATTATGAATGAATAAAATAAAGCAATTTTATAAATCCAGTCGTTGACGAGCTCTCTTTTTACTGCCCTTGAGATTTCTGTGGTTGTACTCTGACTTGTGCTCATAGTATTTTAAATATTTATTTGGGGATCTCGGCATGCAGCACGATGTCGACCCAAATAAATATTTAAAATGCCCTCAGTCTTTAGGGACACTTGTAGATATTATTCGAGATGCTTCTTTTCGTAGTTTTAGACTGAGACACGAGATTTAGGTTCTTCTGTCATGTGCTTTGTGCTGCGGACATTGATGGAGGATTGCCTGATTTGTCTTCACTGACTTGTCAGGTGATTTTTGTACCTTCGGCTATATGCTTTCTTGCTTTGGTAGGCTTGTTGAAGGAGTAGATGTCAATGACCTAAACCCTTAGACTTGTATTAGGTCGATGGCAAAAAGTCATCGGTCCCGAGCTTTGTGCATAACGGACTTGTTGATGACAGAATCCACTTAGTTCAGCCTTGAGCTTTGTGTGAACTTTGGGATAATTTTCTTCGGTCCTTTGCTTTGTGCTTTGACGGACTTGTTGAAGAAAAATTCCTTCGATCCTTGCTTTGTGCTTTACGGATTTGTTGAAGGATTTGCAGGTTCTGGATTCAATTGATAGTACCGAACGTAGATAGTATCTTGATCTTTAACCACTTGAGAAGACTTTAATCTGAGTCACTTGAGTTCATCAGATCGGGAGAGCTGGGATTTGACAGCTCTTCGTCCTCTGGTTGCTGAGATGGGGGTTCCTCTACTGCGGCCTTTCTTATGGCTTCTTGAGTAGACGGAGCTGCCAGTGATCCGGCCATATTTGGGCTTGTTGGATCCGACCTCTTACACCCATTCAGGCTTCAGACTCGAGCTATGGGAATTGCGCTCCCCAATGCTGATTTTGCTGAAGTTGATAGATTTGGAGTCATCCTTTGTGGTTTTGGATTTTGGAGCCTACGAACATCTGGTAGTTGCTCGAGACTCATTTTTCCATTGGAACTCTGATTCTCCAGTCATTTGGGAGAATTTTTGTGAACTACGATCACTTGAACTTGTTGAGTCAAATTTGCCTTCGTGCTTCCTACAGTCCCTACTGACGGGTTGACGAAGTGGGGGTTCCGCTACTACGACCTTTCTTATGGCTTGTTGAGTAGACGGAGCTGCCAGCGATCCGGCCATATTTGGGCGTATTGGATCCGACCTCTTACACCCATTCGAACCTTAAGCTTCAGGCTGTCGAAAGACTTCAAGCTTTTCCGGCTCAATTTGTAGGAGTCTGTAGCCACGAAAGTCTCTTTCTTGACTTTTGAGTCCTTGTTCATTGGGAAAGGAGATGTCTTTAGCTCTTGAAAGATCACCTGCATATACTTTGAAAAACAAGTACGTGTATTTTTTTAGCACAAAAGAATATTTGAATTGATAATTTTAAATATTTATTCGGGGATCTCGGCATGCATCGCGATGTCGACCAGAATAAATATTTAAAATGCCCCGTCTCGCAGGGATATTTTATAATGGAATAAATTTGGAATATAAAATTTTAAATATTCATTTGGGGATATCGGCGTATAGTACGATGTCGACCCAAATGAATATTTAAAATGCCCCCTGTCTCGTAGGGACATTTTGGATAGACTTTTTGTCTTTAAGATTTTAAATATTTATTTGGAGATCTCGGCACGCAGCGCGATGTTGACCCAAATAAATATTTAAAATGACCCCAGTCTGATGAGGGATTTTGAAACGCGTTCTTACTATACAAGAGAATTTCAAAATATAAATATATGCATGCTCTGATAACTATGTATATAAAACTTTGTTCATCATAAACTACATTAGTTATGAAACTTTCATGCATGATATTTTTTTAAATATTGACCGTTGATAGGCGGCACGGGTCTCTGACCGTTCAGATCGATCAACTGATATGCTCCTCCTTGGTACACTTTCTCGATGACGAAGGGGCCTTCCCAATTGGATACGAATTTGCCACCGATTTTTTGATGTGGAATGATTGGTCTTCTCAGCACCAGGACCAATTCCCCTTCTTGAAATGTCCGAGGGCGTACCATGCGATCGAAGGATTTTGCCATTCTTCCCCGGTAAATTTCCAAGTTTTGTTGAGCTTGTAACCTGAGTTCATCAAGTGCGTCGAGCTCTTCCATTTTGAGGCGGGCATTTTGCTCTTATGTGAGATCATTCTGAATTGCTACCTGAAGTGACTGTAGTTCGATCTCCAATGGTAATACGGCTTCAACACCAAACACCAATGAATAAGGAGTGATTTTCATTGGTGTTTTGTAAGTTGTACGATAGGCCCATAGAACTTCTGCTATCTTCGTATGCCACTCTCTTTTGTTCTTAGTGAGGATCTTCTTTAACAATTTTACCAGCGTCTTATTGAAGGCTTCTGCCAATCCATTTGCCCTTGGATTGTATATAGATGAATATCGCCAATCGATCTTATGTCGATCAACGAACTTGTAGATTTTTGTACTTTTGAATGCAGTACCGTTATCTAAGATTATGCGGCGTGGAACACCAAATCTGTAGACAACGTTGTGGGTAAAGAAATTGATCACATGCTCCGATGTGACCTCTCTGAATGGAGCTGCTTTTGCCCACTTAGAAAAATAATCCGTAGCTGCTAGAATGAAACGGTGCCCCGCTGATGACGACGGATCTATTGGCCCGATTATATCAGTGCCCCAGCATTCGAATGGCCAGGATGCTATTGTTGGGTGCAGTGGATTTGGCGGTTGATGTATAACATCACCGTGGATTTGACATTCGTGGCACCTCTTAGCGTGGTCGATACAATCTCTAACCATAGTCGGCCAATAGTAACACATTCTCTTGATTTTAGTAGCCATCTTAGGACCTGACTGATGTGCTCCACAAAGCCCTTCGTGGATTTCTGCTACCACTTTATCAGCTTCCTTGGTCCCCAGGCACCTTAGCCACATTTTATCAAAGGCTCGTCTATACAACGTATCATTGACAAATGTATATCGCAACGCTTTTTTTCGAATTTGTGCGGCCATAGACTTTTCTGTCGGGAGTTTGTTTTCCTTAAAGTAGTCAATGAATGGCTGTCTCCAATCATTTTCGACTTCAATATCTAAACAATGCCACCACGATTCTGAAGCTTGACTAGCTTTACGTCTCTTGGCCATATGATTCTCTTATGGATAATTCTCCATAACAATCTGATGGAGAGGTTGAGGGTCAACTGGAGTTTTATCCTGCTGACTTGAATCTGGAATTCCTTTTGCCCTCGGGAATTGTAATAGAGCGGGCTCCAAGACCCTACGAGTGTAAACCCCGATGAATATAGGACTCTCCTCATTGATGTTCGTCATTTTTTTTGCTAGTTTGGCCAGACAATCTGCTTTAGCATTCTGTCCTCGAGGAACTCGAGCTATTTCAACATTTGGTACTTGCTTCAGAAGCTCGAGGGCTCACCGGTGATAGTGGGTCAATTCGACTTTACCAACCTTGTAAATTCCAAGTACTTGATTTATTACAAGTTGAGAATCACCAAAGATCTGGAGATGTTGGATTCTGACATCGATCGCAATCTCCAGCCCTGCTAATAGAGCTTCGTACTCGGCTTCGTTGTTGGTTCGAGGTTCAGTCAAACTGAACGAAAATCTCATTATGACTCCTTCGGGTGCTACGAAAATGAGACCGATGCCGGCTCAGGCTCTTGCAATATTTGGAGGTCGAACAGGTCTGATAGATGATGCCCCATCAAAGTACAACTCCCAGAACGGTAGCTTTTCATCCTCCTCGACCTGCATTATTTGCTCATCGGGCAAATCATCATTTAGCGGAGAGTCTGCTGGGATAGGATGCGCGGCGAGAAAGTCTGCCAAGGCTTGTCCTTTCATCACCTTCTGTGGCATATACGAGATATCAAACTGCAGTAATAGTACTGCCCACCTGGCTAGGCGACCTGTCAACGCTGGTCTTGTCATCCAGAACTTCAGCGGATCGATCTTCGATATCATGGTGATTTTGTGAGAAAGCATATAGTGACGAAGCTTCTGAACTGCAAAAATCAGCGACAAACAATATTTATCAATAGGAGAATAACGGCTTTCAGCACCAATCAACCTCCGACTGATATAGTAGAGCGTGTTTTCTTTTCCTTCTTTATTATTCTGGGCCAATAGTGCTCCAAGGGACTCTTCTAGTGCAGCCGTATACAGTATAAGAGGCTTCCCCGGAATTGGCGCTGCGAGAATGGGCGGATTCAACAGATATCTTTTGATGCTGTCAAATGCCTCCTGACATTCTGTATCCCATTTGAAACGAACATCCTTCTTCATTAGCTTTGAAAATGGCTGGCACCTACCCGATAGATTTGATATAAATCTCCGAATGAAAGCCAGTTGTCCTTGGAGCGAGCAAAGCTGTCAAAGGTTCTTTGGAGGTGGCATCTCCATGATTGCCTTGATCTTATTGGGGTCAATCTCTATGCCTCGATGACGAACAACGTACCCCAAAAATTTGCCAGAAGAAACTCCAAAAGCACACTTGAGGGGATTCATCTTTAGATCATATTTTCTGATCCTTTCAAATACAATCCTCAAGTCATTTAGGTGATCTCTTCGGTCCATGCTCTTGACAACAAGGTCGTCTACGTAGCACTCGACCTTTTGATGTATCAACTCATCAAATATATGTGTCATCGCCCGCTGGTAGGTTGCACTAGCGTTCTTCAGGCCAAATGGCATAACTGTGTAGAAGAAAATGCCGATGGGCGTCCTGAATGATGTGTGCTTTTCATCTTCAGGTGCCATTTTGATTTGATTGTAGCCTGATGATCCGTCCATGAAGGAGAACATATCGTAGTTGGACGTATTATCCACCAGGAGTTCGGATACAGGAAGTGGAAAATCATCTTTTGGGCACGCCTTGTTGAGGTCCCTGAAGTCAATACAGATACGAATCTGTCCATTCTTCTTCTTCACTGGGACAATATTTGCAATCCAGTCGGCATATTTTTTTTCTCGGATGAAGCCTGCATCTATTAGCTTCTTTCTTTCTGCGATCACCTGTTCTTCAATCTCCAATCTCATTCTCCTTGGAGCTTGCTTGACGGGTGCTACATCCGGTTTGATTGCTAATCTGTGAACTGCTACGTCAGGGGATAAGCCGGGCATCTCAGCATATGTCCAGGAAAAGCAGTCCCTGAATTCACAGAGGAGCTCTTTTATTTCTTCTATTTGTTCTTCGGATAGGAGAGAACTAATGAAGGTTGGGCGAGGATCCTCCTCAGTCCCCAAGTTGACTTCTTTTAGTTCATCTATAGTGGCTGCCTGTCCACCATCTTCAAGCTCTTCTGGTGCAGGCTCAGCTTCTACGGGCTGCTCGTCATAATCATCAGCCTCGTATGTCTCTTCAGCAACATCATCCTCGGATTCAATTTCCATGCAAGTGATTGCTCGGCAAGTCTCTTTCCGGAGAAATTTTCGTTTGATGAATCCGATACCTTTATATGCGTCTGTATCCTTCTGCCGTAACGGGCGTGGACTCCTCCCATACCAGAGGCCCAAACTTATACGAAGTTGTCACTTAGTGGTAGGAATATTAAGTTGTTTTCGTAGCATTCTCTGAATACGTTTGATATTGAACCTAGGTAGCCTCGTAGGAAATAATTCCTCGGAATCGAGAAGCATGCAATCCCAATCATGATTCTCCTCTTCACGAACTCCCGTGGAATATAACACATTCTTTGGCACAATCCCATTTTTACGGGGAGGCAGATAGAGGGTGGCGAGTTCTTCAACTTTATGCACCTCGCGCGGAATAATTTCCTTGAAGTGTTGTAAAGGAACACGCGTGACTACGAGTATACTATCTGAAATTGAAAGGCTGTCTATTCTTCTAGAGAACACATTCTGTACCGTGTTCATATAAATAGAGTCGTAGTCATAATCATCATTTGAAAATTCAACCTGCCTACTCCATTCGTCCATGGACTGGCATACTTTTCGGGATTTGGCAGGAGTAACATCATCTTCATCTGTGTCGCTCCCAAGATGAGGTACATGTTTCTTTTCTTTTGGAATGATCGATGCTTTGGGAAGAGTCAGCCCTGCCTTCTTTCTCCCCACCTGTTTCTTTTGACCTTCTCGTTCAGGTCGTTTTGTAGTCTTTGAATTTGATGCTTTAGCTTCGAGGGAGCTCGAAGACTTTTGCTTCTTTGGCATGAAGTACCGCGCATCTTCATAAACTGTTGCTTCATGAACTGTAAAAGGCTGAATGTCACCAGAGATCCTGAACTCTTCTCCATCTTTAAGATATTTCATACACTGGTGTAATGTTGACGGGACAATGCCATATTCATGCAACCAAGGATGACCTAGTAGCGCCTTGAATGAAGTATCTGCATCAATCACATGGAACTTAGCTTATGTGTGGAGCTCTCCAAATACAAGATGGAGCATAAATGATCCAAGAGTCTTCTGCCCTTTTTCGTTGAAACCATGCACCATCAATTTATCTGGCCCGAAGTGTTCCACATCAAGGCAGAGGGATCTCAGTGCTTTCAAGCTTATCAGATTCACAGAGGATCCAAAATCGATTAGGATTCGACTGATAATCAGCTTATCGCTCTCTGCAGTAACATACAGAGGGCGATTACGGTCTGCAGTCCCAAGCATCATGTCCTCTTCGGAGAAAGTAATGAATGGCTCATTTCGAGCTTGTAGAACCTCAGTCAAACTACGTTCAGCAAAATACGCCTCGTATTTTTCGGGATCTTTGAGAGCCTGAATCAAAGTCTCCCGAAGGTCTTTAGACATTATCAAGACGTCGTATATGCTGAGTTATGCAGGTATCTTCCTCAGATGGGATAAGATATTATAATCTATCCCCTTGGCAGAAGTATTCTTTTTCTTGGGATCTTCAAGGATAATATCGTCATTGATAACTATCTCTTTCTCCTTGTCTCTGTTAGAAACCCCTTTCTTCGGTGGAGGCGGAAGCACCTTGCTGCTTCTTAACTGCACTTGAGCAATCTCCTCCTGTTCAGAGTCATTCAATAGAGCATTTTCTTCAGAATCAGCCATTGCGCATCTAGGGACTCGTCTATTGATTCAGAGTCATCACCCAGGTTTACATGTCCCATCCGAGACACTATGCTAGGGTTTGATTCGTCTCCCTCTGGAAAATATAAGTCCTCCGAACTGTAACCCATTGGCAAAATCATTATACAGGATTCAGAGAGTACTTCTTCTATGTATTCTTCTTTTATCGAGGTACTTGGGGCTACCGAGATGACCCGACATACTTCTGTTGGAAGAGAATTCTCATCATCTTCTCCAGCTTCATCAATTTTAAGCTCCACCATGAAGTCAGCAAGCTTGATAGGTCGCCTCACAGTCTGGTAGTATTCATCCAAACTATCAATAACCCTCTGAGTTGCAGTCTTTTTCTCCTTTGGCTTCTTCAGCTTGGTCTTCTTCTTGGATGATTTCTTCTTTCCAATCTTTGAAGAACCAACTTGGTTGAAAAACTGTTTTGAAGTAGAAGGTCGTACCACCGGCAGTGCCTTCAAATCTATCATTGGCTCAATAGGAGACTTCCACTTTACACCTGAAACTCCCTCAAGCTGCTTCAACATTTTCATAGCCTTCTTAAAGACCGCAGTCTCCCACTGTTCTTCTTGAACTGGCTTCTTTTCATTTCTTTTTTCTTTAGTCGGGAGTACGGAAGAGGACGTGACCACCCGAGTTGATTCCTTTTTAGGATGAGACAACACATTGTCGGACAAAGTGAGTTCCCCTTTTTGATATTTTCTTTCAAGCCAATCCTTGAAGATGTAGCAGTCTTCAATAGGATGGCTGAGTACCCGATGATATGGGCAATAATTTGGGTCATCAGTGTGCTTCGACTCTTCGGGTCTCTTGCATTCAGGCAGTTCTAAACCCGATTTCAATACTTGTCGAAATAATTTGGCGATACTCTCCCTCTTGAATGAATATTCTTTATTCATTTTATCTTTGAGGGATTGGAACGTTCTATCACCAGTTCCCATTGTCTATCTCTGGCGTTCTCCTCCACCTTGATAAGTTCGTGGCTTATCATTGCCCCCTAATATCAGCTTCGGTTGGGGGTTGGGGTTATAGACTTGCTTAGGCTTTTCTTGATATTGCATCGGCTGTTTGCCCTTGTCTACATTATAAATTACCTGCTTTTCTCTATCAGCTCTGGAGAAGAACGTAGAGTCAGCATCACCCCTTCTAGCACCCGGGGCCTTAGCCTTCTTGGGCTTATCAGTATGATTTTCCGATCTGGATAAATTCAATTTTTCAAATTTGGCCACTCTGTCGAGCAAGTCTTGAAATGTGTTTATTGTAGCCATGCACAGGAAGGGTTGCATCTTGTCATCAATGTTGCACATTAACAACTGTACTGCATGTTCTTCTTCGAGTTGCTGCTCACATTTCATGCTCAGGTTTCGCCAACGAGTGATATATTTTGTCACCGACTCTTCTCTTTTTCTCTTCTCCAGAGCGAGGTCAGCGATCGTTATCTTCTCTGTTGCACTGGCGAATCTCTTCACGAACATATTTTCCAATTCTACGAAGTTCTTCACAGAATCATTTGGTAGTTCTGCATACCATTCGAAAGCAGTTGCTGTCAAACTACTAACGAACTGTCGGAAGAGTAGGGCGTCATTTCCTCCTATATTCCCATAGGTGGCTTTAAACTATGCCAGGTGCTGTCGGGGATTGTTAGTACCGTTGAAAGTATTGAACTTTGGTACAGAATACCCTTTTGGGTACGGCACTTGGTCGTATTCAGCAGGATACGGACGACCCTTGCCCACCAACTTTTCTGCTTGATCAACTGCTATAATAGCCATGATCTTCTCGGTGATAATTCCTTCTAACTGTGCAGCAGTCACTGGTTCAGAAGTACTTGCAATATTCTGCGGAGTGGGTTGGCGGGTAATGTTATTGACTCCATTACCGCCTTCAAGAGCGCCCCGTACTCCTGAGACTTGAGTCATTTGGAAGTTTGGAGGATCAGCAGGAGGATTGGGCATGACACCAACAGCGGCAGTTCTCTGCATCATCTGCATCATCGCCCCCATTTGAGCCATCATCTCAGTCATCTTCTCATTTAACTGAGAGATTTCCCTATCTTTGGTTCTCATTTGTCGCCTCATTTGCCGCCGCATTTCCACGAGTGTGACATTTTCAGCATCTGAATGATTATCATCTACTTCCTCCACTTCTTCTTCTTCTTGAGAATGATGACTTCTGCCAGTGGTGGACCCTTCTCTACGACGACGACGATATACTTGCCTGGGTGGCAGTTGCCAACGCTCTTCGTCTTCATCATTATCGTAATTGGTGCCATCATTAACATCTATATGTGTCACCATATAGACAACTTTCATGTCCAAGGCGTTGTTTATTTCTTCCAATCCTTCTTCTGGGTTTCCTTCCAGAAATTCATCAATATTTTCTTCCATATTTTCTTCCCCTTCCAGGTATTCTTGTATATTTTCATCCTCTTCAAGGAATCCATCTTCTTCAATGTTGTCTCCCTCTTGCATATTTCCTTCCTCTTCTAGTACTCGGATCTCCGAGCGGCGCCGCCACTGGATTTTCGGTTCTTGGTTAGGTACGGGGACTTCTTCAACCAGCGGACTGCGGTCTAAGTTGGTTTCTTCTTTTGGAGGGGATGGAGGGCGACGGGATCCCCTGGAGGATTCTCCAAGGTGTCTACCGTTTGGGGGAATGTCATTATAGGTCTTTTTTGGGGCTCATTTCTGATGTTGTTTGTAAATGGGGGCGGATCTCCGGGAAGCCTCACCGAATGTCACGCCCAACTCAGTTCTTCTTTCTTTTCTTTCTTTTTCATTTCTCCGAAGCTTTGGCCTCCAGACTTGTTTTTCTTTCCACCGGGACCTTTCAGCGGTGGATCCCTGAACATATGGTTCAGGTGTCACACCCCGATGTTCACCGCGTGGGGTATATCTTCTTTATCTTCTTTCCGCCACAATAGATAGACATTCTCTTGGCGGAGTTCTTCTGGCCTCTATCACTAAGGGCAGTTGGAACTTCTTCTTCTTCAGACCTTTCTCCTTTACAGTCTTCAGGACTCGGTACACTCGAGCTGATAGGGTCTCAGGTTCACTTCTCCTAGGAGGGGCTAGGGCTTCAGGCCGTTGCTCCCAGAAAGACTTTTTTAGCTCCCCAGTAGAGCTATTTCTTTTGACCCATTTTAGATCAGAAAATTTGTTTCTGGTGGGAACATTGACTTCAGGCTCTTGGACAGTCAAGTTTGAAGGGTGGACTGGGAGTTGTTAATGCTGAGCTCGAAGTTCAGCATTCATCTTCCTTCTTTGCCTCCTTGTAGGCCTTCCCCCAGATGAGGAGGCTTCAGCATTGTACTCTCCAGGCGCAGATAACCTGGCCGGCAGAGTAGTGGTGTTGGCAGTCACCACGGAGACTCTTCCACTGCTCACAATTCTTCTAGTGGTCAGAGCCTCAGGCTGTGATAGCCTCTCGAATACGGAAAGCCTCTTGGGAGGATCTTCAGCAGTAGGTCGCGGCACTGGCAGATGCGCACGACGGGTAGGAGCTTCTGTAATGGGTCGCTGCGCTGGCAGATGCGCGCGACGAGTAGAAGCTCTGGAAGCTCTTGCAACAACAGCTGGAAAATCAACACTACCAAATTGGATGGTAGCTCCAGTGTTTTCGGTCTCTATAACAGCGTTAGCCAGCTGGATCCTGGCTCCTCGTCCCAGCTGGACGGTCATTGGCGTGTTCTGTAGATCCATCTGCATAAATAAAAGGCAAGGGCTAGTAATCAGAATCTGATACATCACCCCGCACTTTCAAAATGCAGAGACATTGATCATTTTAAAACTATGCTGAATGCCAAATGAATTTGTCAAATGATCATTTTAGAATATTCAGGACATTGATTCGTTAAATGATCATTGTGAAAGACTCAAAATTTTGAGTATAGGTTAAAAAAAAACTACTACTATAAAACTGAGATGACTAGCCAAAGATGGAAAGAGAAACCAATCCCCAGCGGAGTCGCCAGAAATCTGTGGGCTTCGAAAATTCGGCCACGGCCTCCCCGCCGCGCGATTCTTTTTATTTTTCTGGCGAGGGGAGTTTTAACGGAATATGTTCCGGGGTAAATTTTGGAAGGCAGATGGGTTTGTAGATAAGACACTACCCAGAGATTTCGCTATCATTTTGCGAGGACTTTATAATCTGAGTTCTGGTTTCCTATAGGCGCAAGCCCCTATAGTTAATTACCCCTCCCGATTACGAGAGAGAACTTTCGATTAAGGCTAGTCGTCAATCCGATACGCATGGAATACGTGTTATCTGGCATATAGTAGAAGCAATGGGTTTAGATTGGGAAATTTGAGAATTGGATTTGAAAATAGTCGAAGAATTTGAGAAAATTTTATATTTAAAATAGAAATTTCACCATCGTTCACATAAAGCGAATTGTGGGGGAATGGATGATGGACCCAATCAAGATCCCATGGTTCCGTCGTCCCGGGCCATCGTGGTCCCTGGTCTACTTAGTCAGCGGAGGTAGTCGACCCAACCTGACAGAAGGATCCTTGTCGGTAGCCATGGGTTGCTTCATCCAAGGGGACCTTGTAGACCGGGGTTGAATATTTGTCTAAGGGGACAAATTTGAATCCACCTTAGCTAACAAAGGGCTTTGTACCCTATCGATCATATCCTATTGATTCATATCTCAAGGATTTAACGCCATTAAGGAGCGTATTGGCTCTGGCTATAACCGCTATTTGTGGTGCCATTTGGCGGCAGAACCACTCGGTTCAGAGGGCCCCGGGTCATAATCGTTTACCTGTAGTGCCATTTGGCGGCGAAACTGCCGGTTAGAGGACACGTACCACGTCCTTACTGGCAAGAGACTTTTTGAGAATGGATCCTAGTGATATTTTCGACTAGGCATTTTACTCTTTATGAGCTGAAGTAAATTTTGATTTGTCCACCCCGGAAAACGGTTGCGGAGGGTGGATGGATTTTGCTTTAAGCATTTGATGGTTGGATTTCAAATTTTAAATATTTTTAGAATTTTGGGATTTTGAGATTTTTTTTGGATTTTGGATTTTTATGGATATTTTGGGTGGAATTTGAGTGTTTGGAATGGACCCCTCCAGTTGAGATTCTCGTTCAACATGGCCATCATCGGGGTGTTTGAGGGTCATTTCTTTTTATAGATTGAACCTTGTCAACTCTGTCGGGTTGTCGACAGAGGATCGGGTTTTGTAGGCTTTGAGCCTTTATTAGTGAATTCATATTGTTATAGGCCTTGATGGCCTAATATGAATGTTTTAAAGCAAATATACCGGTGGCCACAACTTTATATTTGCTTAATGGTTCGAACCCTATCGACTTCTATTGACCCGTATAGAAGAATCAGTTTCGAACCTGAATTCACTTGTCAACCCGCGCAGCATCCCTAGACGTCACGTGTGTACCAATAACACGCTCGCCGGGGCCTATGCGGGTATTTGATTACATTTACCCCTTTTAGTGTGCCTATGTGTATACAAACTATTGTGCACGTGCGGGGTATTCTTGGAATAGACGCCTTCTGTCTGCTTGTATGGAGGTTGCAGATCCGGTGGCGTAGCGTAGCAGCTTCTGGATCAGTTGCTTGCTGCTTCGTACAGGTAGACTGTCGTGCACTATTTGTTGATTTTTGTAGGCAGATAATAATGCACTAATTAATCTCCTGTCTTCGGTTGTAGAAGCTCGTAGGAGCTTGCATTCTACTGTGATTTTGGTTCGTGTAGTACATCTGCCATTATTGGAGGTAGATATATTCATCTTTAAACTGAAGTTGACCACAGGATACTGCATTTACTGTAGTCTTTCTGCATCTACCCATAAGTGGCGTGTTATATATTTATATGTATTCTTAGAGAGTGTATGTATTGCAGATCTTCTTTGCACATATTATATATTCATTTGCGAGCGTCGCGTCGAATGTACGACGGACCTCCTACATGATTGTAGGTATTGCACTTGTTGAGTATCAAATCTCCTCAGCTTGCGGTAGACAGGTGCATCTACCTTCCACTGCCTTTCGGTAGGATGTATAAGCATCTTAATACTTGTGGTAGACTCCCTGCATCCTCCTTGTAAATTACATGTTGTATGCATAGTGAATCTTCTACAAACATTTGCACTTGTTACACGTCATCTGCCTCTACTTGCGAACATTTCATGTTGTATTTTGAATGTTATAACTTACAGAGACTCCTTGCATTTGTTTAACATTGAATTGTTGCTGCTTGTGGGCATGTCACTTGATAGTTCTTGCATTTCAATCATTATGACAGTTTTTTGACATTCGTTGGAGATTTATTGAACATGCTATTGATTATCCACCATTCACAAGAGGTCTTTCAATTTAGCACTTACATTCTGATTGGGAGATAGTTTCATTGAAATCTTGATTATTCTTCCAGAAATCAAATTCTTTATCACTTCTCCATTTGATGTTCATTTGAATGCATGTCATATATCGTGGGTCCTATGTTGACTTTGAAGAGAACTCATATCTCATGTGGTAGATTCACATACTGATGTTTGTATGATGATCATTTGATATTTCATTGAAACTCTGCTATTGATTGTAGACACATCATTGCATCTTCCATTCCGTTAAACTTTAGTTCATCGTTTGGCATCTTTTAGTTTATCTTTTAAAAAAAACACTCAAATTGAACTCTTTACGAATCAATTGAGTTCTGTATCATTTTTGAGTTCGGATGCAAGTTTGAGTCCAAATGATTTGAATTTGAATACAATTCAGGCTTAAGAAGAGCCTCTTTCCTTCATTCGAGTCCCCTATAGTTCTATGAGTTCAATCAAGTCCAAGCCTTATTGGCTTAATGTTCAAATCAGGTTCTTGCTTGAGTCCAAATCAAAGTCCCCTGTGGTCTTTATTGTTCATTCGAGTTCAAGAAATGTCCTCATGCCAAGTTCAAAGTGTTCACAGATCTTTTGATGTTCAAAAGCTTACAAGTTCAATTTCAAGTTCTTGTAGTCTTGTTCAAGTCCCAAATTCAGTTAAAGTCCTTGCAAGTTCGGGATTGATTTTAGTTCAATTTTATTTCATTGTTCATTTAAGTCCATTTGGTTCAAGTCCGGTCCCACAAGTCCACCGTTCACATTGTTTTGAGTTCAAATAGGTCCGAGTACGATATGTTTTCACCCGAAATTTCGGCAGCCTCCCGGCGTCTCCCCTGTTTAGGGGAAAACTACGGAAAACTGGGCCTCCCGCCACGATAGAGAAAAGCGTGTACGGTAGGTGCCCTCTTTCGAGGACACCGCGGCCGTGTAAAGTTTTTGTCCCCACCACGCCAGAGAAAGGCGTGTATGGGTCTTCGGTACCTGTTGCAAAAGAGGAACAGTTGTTTCCCCGCGAGCGGGTACTTATGAACGAAAAAACAGTTATTTCCCCGCGAGCGGGTACTTATGAATATCCCGATCTCGTCGTAGGCGCCGCACCGGGTTCCCTTCCCACCACGCTAGAGAAAAGCGTGTATAGGCGATTTTCCGATGCGCCATGAACGCTGAGAATAGGATTTGGAACCGAGGGACTCTCGCCTACCTTGTCGTGGGTGTCGCGCCGGTTGCCCCTCCCACCACGCTAGAGAAAAGCGTGTATAGGCAGACCACCGACTCGACACGCATGCCGAGGTAAGAGAGAGAGCCTAGGTTCTAGGAATTATACCTTCGCAAGTGTCGTCGACGTTGGCTTGAGGATCGAGGAAGAGAACCATTCTCTTTTATTAATTATAATATATTATGATTAATAAATAATTATTTATAATTAAAGATAATTAATTATAATTAATTTCAATTAATTATAATTAAATATAATTAAAATAATTAATTAAGATCACTTTCAATTAATTACAGTTAATTATTAATGATAATAATTAACCATAAAATTTTAATCATAATTAACCTAAACTAATTATAATTAATGATTAATAATAATTATTAAATATAATTAAGATAATTAATCATAATTAATTTTAATTAATTATAGTTAATTAATAATAATAATTAACTATAATTAAAGGTAATTAATTACAATCAATTATAATTAATTATAATTAATAATTATTAATAATCATTAAATATAATTAAGATATTTAATTACAATTAAAAAAAAAACATAATTATTTAATAATAATAAAAATAAGTAAAAACTTTCTCTCCCTCTTCCTCTAGTTTTACGGGATCGAGCCGAAGAAGCGCGCGTGAGAGAGAGAGTTACCTACACAGCAAACGAGCTCTCAGTGTTGCTACCCGATCAAAATGTTGTAACTTCCGATCCCAACAGGAAGTGAAAGTCGGACAACAATGAAGGAGGAGGTAAGCCGATCTCTCCCTCCTCTCTCTCTCTCTCTCTCTCTCTCTCTCTCTCTCTCTCTGGATCGGGATGACTGAGAGGTCGGGCAAGGGCGTCGATCGAGCAGGCTTTAGCGGGATGGGGTTCGGAGCTTGCAGTGGGAGAGGAGGCGTCGTGGCTTGGATTGGAGAAGATCATAGGAGATCGTGAAATGGGGAATGGATTCGAGCGTGGAAGGAGTCGAGAGCAGCCGAATGCATCGTTTGGGTCGGTATTTAACGACAGAGGGAGAAGCATCGAGACAGAACACTCGATCGAGGACTGCAAACGGCGCCGCTCGCAGGGTATGGGTATGACTGTAGAAGCGACGGGAGCAGCGATTCGGGATGGATCCAACTGCAGGTAATCATTTTTTTATTTATATTTTTTTTTATTCTGTCTGTCTCTTTTGGTTGCATAGTAGAGGTCAACATTTATTCTGTCAAATATTTCTGTACTTAACTTAAAAAAATTATGTTTATAATAGTTTATTTCACATTTTAATCATGTTTTTGATTATTGCCTCACTTTTCATGTTGAGTGAAGAATTTTATCCTCTATCAAAGTAGGCGATAACAAACTATCAACAATATTGCTTGATGGCTAAATTGTCTTTTCAAAACTTACTACACAGTAGAAATGGATCCAAAACTAAAGACATGTAGGAAACTTGTTCTAATAGAATAATTAAATAAATATAATTATGTGAAGAAGTATAATGTATTGTAAGAAAGATTAGAGGAATTAATTATAGAGCTTTCCAGGATTGTCATCAGAAATATTGTCATTTGCTAATTTAATATTGTAATGTGAGATATGTAGATAATTTGGTGTAAGTTATTGAAATGTTTATAGGTATTAAACATGTCACTTCTACTAATTGTTGGGGTTGAAAAGAGGATTTGTCTTGCAGGGTGTAAAACAAATCTAAATTAAATTTCTTTGAGAAAATCAAGAATTAATTTTAAATTTTAATTCTGGTGTCGAACAAACCATTAAGGATAATATACCGCCTCGGAAGGTGGGGATAAAATCTTCTAACTAGTTCAGACCCAAAATTGTAAATCTTCTATTGACTATCGTAGCTTGATTTAAGGGAGAACGACATATAACCCGGAAAGTCTAAATGAAGTTTAGTCAAATATCAGACTACGATAATCAAGAAAACTAATCGTTAATTTCATATTCTAATCAATGTTAACCCATGATATATCTCCCCGAAGAAAAAAAAATATCATCTGTTTGCAATTGTTCGATTATGATGATGACGATTGTTATAAGTTTAATTTTCCAAAGGAAATATTAATTAAGTTTTGAAAAATTGATATGAGTTCTAAATCTCCTACGAGCGCAAGTTCTTGTAGTTAATTACATCATAAGAAATTCAAATCTCCTACGAAGACTCGATTAAAATAACGGTAGAAATTTTATTTGGAGACTTTCTATGAGTGATGTCAAAGGAGGTTAAACTGGAATTTCAAGTGGGTTTAACGTAAGATTGAGCACTTATTTTCGGGTCAAAGGAAGAAGAGTATGAGACACTTTGGGAATCTGAAATAATTCAGAAGTGCCCCGATCAAAGCTAAGTGTTGGGCTTTAAATTTTGGATTAAGAGAAAATTTAGTTTGAGTTGAGCATTTTATTAGAAATTTGAGATTATATTCCCGGAGGTTGGGATCTTATGATTCAAAATCCGCCCGAATCCTAAATCTAAATTTGAACACTAGAGTATAGTAGTCTGAACCTAGTTAATGCAATGCAAAACCTGGACTTATCCCGGTCTGGATTGGAGAGCCAGCTAACCACCTAGGCAATTGAAATCAATGAATTTGGTCATTTTATGAAAGAGAAGTAGGGACATTTTTATTAATGTTTTTTTAGAGTTGGGACCGACATCTAGATCTTGTCCTAATTGGTCCATTGACTTATGTAGGGTAAAAATGCTAAAGTAAAATGTAATTAAAATTTTAGATACACTTTTAAATTAGTTTCTAATGCAATGCAGTCTGATCGAATCAATTTACGGTTTTAAAAATATTTTTCCTTAAAGATTAGACAACATCCCCTTAACAGATCTGCGCCCTCAAAGGTCAGGTGGTCTGCTAGAACCCGCAGGCGTGTAGGTGCTAACAAGGAAGAGAAGGAAAAAATATATTTTATGCAAACTCCCGACGGTCCCGGGCTTACTTCTTAGATCGTTAGAGTTTCAATGCTATCTGAAATTTATTTTGGTTTTAGTAGAAAACTTTTTGACGTACCCTCATGAGCCTCCGATTGAATCCAAGTTAAAACAAAAGACGGCACACAAATGCAAAAAAAACTAAGAAAAAAAGGTAAGATCTTATGCGCAAGTAAAATAAATCACACATAAATAAATATAATTAATTCCTCAAATTAATGTCCGTATACAAGTGCCCTATTTATGACAAACAAAAATTACATGTAGCAGTTATATTTATTATTTATTTAGCCCCCTTTATTGTCCTGTATGAGTATGGTCACCTCCAGAAAACTCAGTGAGCATTCAAATCATTCCTAACCTAAGGGGTAATCTAATCACTCATCACATCAATCCACACAATACAGAAAAAATAAATAAACACATCAATCAATTTCAATCACAACATACAATGAAAACTAAAAAAACTCGGCACACATCAGTAAAGTAAACATCGGCCTAGCCTATATCTAAAATCGATTGTCCTAGCAAACCATCTAAAGTGTGTATAGAAGGTCGTGTGGCTGGGGTAGGTCCTAAACTAGGTTGTTTATTAAGATTGTCTAATGTTTGAGTGTGTTAAAGGTTAAAGGGGAGATTTATGTTTGAGTTTAAATATTAATATGTTAAAGCTTAATTAAAGATATATTGTAATTGTTAAATGATTATTACTTTGTTGTTTACCGAGGCTATGAACTTTATTTCACCTTTTATGAGGTTAAATTAATAGCCTCATAGGCCTAGGTTACTCAATAGCAATCAGGATTGATTAAGTTAATTTAGTTGGTGGAAAATCAAGAGAGTTGGTTAATCTTAATTAATCCAATTAATTATTGATTTTAAAGTTGAATTAGTTTATATTTTCTATCAACAGGTTCGTGACGTTGTGCCATCAGGCTCGAGGAATCAGGCCTCCTTAAGACACGTAGCTCCGCAACTCGGAGTAGTCCATCCTAAAAATCTTGTTGATGTAGTTGAATTATGAATTTTAATAAGTTAACTAACTAAGAATGATTTAATTTAAATTCTTACACTCCGTTGAATTCATTCATGACGTTGTGTCACCAGGCTCGAAGAACCAGGCCACCTAAGGACACGTCGCCCCGCAGTCTGGAATAGCCATCCTAAAAACTTCATCTATGGAGTGGTTGTTGTATATTAGAATGTTGGTTAAATTATTATATTAATCAAATTGAAGTTTTATGTAATTTTCATTAATTATTGGATTTTTTAGAATTATTAAAATTATTTTAATGTGTTAACTCAAGGGTCAAAAGTTGATTTTTTAAATTAAAATTAATTTTGAAGGTTTCAGATTTTTGATAAGTATTAAACCTTATGATGAGCAATTAGAGTTTTAGTTTGCTTAATTTGGAGTTTTCTATGAAAAGTTATAATTTTTTAAGTTTAGACCTAGATTATGACTTAAGTTTGACCAAGCTATTGACTTTTTGGCTTTGACTAATTTTTGAAAATTTGACATTTTTAATTAATATTAGATTTTATTTTGAGTTGAATGCCTTTGAAATTAATCAATTTGATTTCTTTTAGAATTAGTTATGATTTTTAGAAATTTAGGTATTTATTGAATTTTCAAAAATTGCTTAATTAAGGGTGTTTTAATGATTTGAATCCAAATGAATTCCCAACTCTTTGAAATCAACTCTAATGGCTAGGAATGACCTAAGCAAAGATTCTCAAGTGTTTGGAAGTTTATAAAATTTTTAATCAATGAAATTAATTAAAAATTAATTTTGAATTAAAATTAAATTAAGAATAAATTTCATGTCAACTTAAAGGAGTTTTATTCTTTTTAGATTGTAAATTAAATTCTGGTCAGTTTGAGGTATTATATATAATTTGTGGATTTAAATTTAATTTATTAGTATTTTTGAAAGTTTTGAGAGCTAATTAGGGTTTTAATATTAAGTTAATTAATTCAGGGGCTTAATTACATTTAAAATTAGTGAGAACATTTTTATGGGCTTAGAATATCACTATGTTCAAATAGTTTTAAACTTCATGTCAATATAAGTTTTAAAATAATATATATATATATATGATCAAAATAATTTTAAAATGTTATTGAGAGATCCCCTAATTATTTAAAATAATTAACATAATATTTAATTAAATATTAAATAATTAAATAATTACAATTATTTAAAATAAATCAAGATTTTAATTTTAAAATTAATCATAATTTAAAAACTGTAAATTTTGAAAATTTAAAGGTATTATACACATTTTTCTGATTTAAATTAAATTTTATTTGAATTTTCAAAGTTGTATGCTTATTAAATATATTTAAATTAATTTAAAATTAGTTAATATTTTATTTAAAAAAATTAAATTAAATTATAAATATTTATGAATTTTTTAATTATTTATAACAGTTTATTTGAATTTTCAAAATTATTTGATTTTAATTTGAATTAATATTTAAATATTTAACTAATTAAAGATAATTTAAAATATAAAATATATCTTAAAATATTTTAATTTCAAATAAAACATTTTAAAATTATTATTGAATTATTGAACTTATTTTAATATTAATTCATGAATTTTTGAAAATTTTTAAATTAATATTTTGATAAACATTTCACTAAATATTAATATTTTAAAATTATTTAAAATATTAAAAAAATACTTTAGATTAAAATTAAATTTTTAAAATTAAAAAATTAAATAAATATAAATATTTTAATATTTAAAATAATTTAAGATATATTAAAAAATTTTAACTGATTTTAATTTTAAATTAAAGAGAATAAAAGTATGAGTAATTTGATATATTATATATTAATTTTGAATTAAAATTGAATTTTTAATGATTTAATGAAATTTTGTTTATTAAAATAGGTTTAAAAATAATTCAAATTAATTAAATTTTAAAACGACGGCGGGATGACACGTGGCATCCACGGATTCGGCCAGCGCTGAGAGCTACGGCGGTGGGGCGCCATGTCTTTCCACGCGGTAGTTACCAGAAGATCCATGCGTCAGTGCTTTGTTACTCACTTAAACACGTCAGCGACGGGTAATTGTCGTCAGATCCAAGTGAATTCCGTCCAACGGCGGAGAACAAATCCCACAATTTGATCTTCGTTGAGAGATATTATACGGTGAGATGTAAATCCCGCGGTTCTGAATCAAAGGTCTAGATGTAGCCGGACGAAAAGATCGCCTCTGGATCAGATCCACGGTTTAAAATGACCGTGGAATGCCGGGATTTGAGCAGCTGATCAACGGCTCAAATTAGGCATAGTTCATGCAGAACATAGCCCGAACCATAGAAACAAAGATCGCTTCGTTCTCTCAAACTGTTTGATCATTCGCAATGAAATTTTAAACATAGATAAAACTAATGAAGAGCATTCATGGTAAGTATTTTTCAAGATCTAAAACACACTTTACGAAAAGCTAAATAGCTCTATGTTTCCAAAGCTAGGTTTAGAATTTATACCTAATATGACCATTAGATTTGAGAGATGATAGTTTAGTTGAGCTTGTAGACTGTCCTCATACAACTTCCTAGTTGAAACCATGGTCTGATAAGCTCTGGATCGGCCGGATGAAGCCTTGGACGAGTTAAGGTCAAGGTGGCCGGAATCTCGCCGCCGGCAAGGCTTTAACAATAGGGTTTCACTTGGGAAATGAAGAGGGTGGTTTGGAATGCTCAGATGAAAGAATTTTGAGCTATGGGAAGTTGGAGGAAGTGAGAGAGAGGATAGGTTAAAATGATTCAAAAATTGGGGCTCTTTGCTTAGTGTAAGCCTTAGGGTTTAAATCGACGGCCTGGATTGATCAGGGGTGTTGACCTGATGGAGGGTGTGGGCTCTGAAAATTCGTCCCCGACCTCCACCAGCACTGATTTTGCTTTTTCTTTGGCGAGTGAATTTTAATGGAATTAAGATCCGGGGTAAATTTTGGAAGGCAGATGGGTTTGTAGATAAGACACTGCCTAGAGATTTCGCCCTCATTTTGCGAGGACTTTATGATCTGAGTTCTGGTTTCCTATAGGCGCAAGCCCCTATAGTTAATTGCCCCTCCCAATAATGAGAGAGAACTTTTGATTAAGGCTAGTCGTCAATCAAATACGTAGAGTATACGTGTTATCTGGCATATAGTAGCAGCATACACTTGGGATGTTGAGAAATTTGGATGTTTGGAAATTTGAGTTGAGATATTTGAGAAATTTGATATTTAAAATAGAAAATTTCACCATCTTGCACTTAAGCGGATGGTGGGGGAATGGATGACAGACCCGATCAAGATCCTATGGTTCCGTCGTCCCGGGCCATCATGGTTCCTGGTCTACTTAGTTAGAGGAGGTAGTCGACCCAACCTGACAGAAGGATCCTTGTCGGCAGCCATGGGTTGCTTCGTCCAAGTGGACCTTATAGACCTTGGGGAAATATTTGTCTAAGGGGACAAATTTGAATCCACCTTAGCTAACAAAGGGCTTTGTGCCCTATCGATCATATCCTATTAATTCATATCTCAAGGATTTGATGCCACTAAGGAGCGTATTGGCTCTGACCATAACCGATATTTCGTGGTGCCATTTGGTGACAAAACCACTCGGTTCAGATGGCCCCGAGTTATAGTCGTTTATCTTGCGGTGCCATTTGACGGCAAATTCGCCAGTTGGAGGACGCGTACCACGTCTTTACTGGCCAGAGATTATTTGAGAATGGATCCTAATGATATTTTCGACTAGGCATTTGGCTCTATGTGAGCTGAAATTACATTCGAATTTGTCCACCTCGGCAAACTATTGCAGAGGGGGGATGGATTTTGTGCTTTAAGTGATTGAATGGTTGAAATTTGAATTTAAATATTTGGATTTGGATGATTTTTTAATATTTGGATTTTTAGGTATTTGAGTAGCATTGGAAATATTTGAAATTAACCCCTTCGGTTGAGATTTACATTCAATACGGCCATCATCGGGGTGTGGGGTCATTCATTGACTAAACCTTGTCGAACTTATCAACTTGCCGATAAGGGATCGGGTTTTCGTAGATTTCATGTTTTTATTAGTGAATTCTCTTGATTATAAGCCTTGAAGGCCTAATATGAATGTATTAAAATAAATACACCGGTTGCCACAATCGTGTATTTGTTTGAAGGTTCGGACCATGTTGACTCCTATTGATCCGCATAGGAGAATCGGGTTTAACTTGAATTCACTTATTGACCCGCGCAGCATCCCTGGACGTCATGTGTATACTTATAACACACTCGTTGGGGCCCATGCGGGTTTTTGGGAGCATTTTATAATTATACCCTGTCTACTCCTTTTTACCTGCTTAGGAGGATCGGGTTCAGATTTAGCAACCCGCACAACATCCCTAGACGTCACGTGTGTACCAATAACACGCTTGTCGAGGCCCATGCGGGTTTTGATTACACTTACCCTTTTGTGTACCTATGTGTATTCAAACTACGATGGGTATCATAATAATATTTATAAACGCCTTTTGTCCGCTTGCAAGGATGTTACAGATCTGGTGGCGTGGCATAGCAACTTCTGAATAGAATTGTTCACTGCTTTATATAGGCAGACTGTCGTGTACTATATATCGCTTTCTGGATTATAGTGCACTAATGAATCTCCTGCTTTAATTCATAGGTGCTTACATTTATTGTAGCCCTTTAGCATTTTGCTTGTGAACATTGTATTGGGTACACCATGGGTCTTCTACGATAGTTTATAGGAGTCTGCATCTGTCACCAACCCCCATGCATGTTGATTGGTGTTGATTGTGTGAGGCCATTATACTTACTGCATATATGTTGCCATAATCTATAAAAGCTCTTTTCATTGTATATTGCATCATATGTGTCTTCCCTTAACTTACATGGCTTTCATCACCACCTTGTGAACGATCTGTCGAACGTACGAATGTATGGCTATATTTGTATAGAATCCAACACTTCTATATCATTTCAATCAATGTTACTTATGAGTGAATTGCCAGTTCTATTTGTATTGAGTTCAAGTGTGCCACAACACTCAATATACATTGGTTGTAGGTTGGACTACTGCATGCATTGTCAATATTCTGTGGGCAAAATTACTTTGAACGTAGATCTCCCAGCATCATATTCGTTGTAGTCATTTTCCCCTTTTGTTCGTAGATGACATTTTGTATATTATAACGGATCTATAGACAATTTTGTTTGTTACACACCATCTGGTGTTTACTTGTAATGGATTGATGTATCTACTCAATATTGAAGGGTGATTGACTGTAATAGTGCTGTAGCATTCGCTCGTTGAAGTTGATCGTAAAACATTATCACATTCACCTAAATATGTTTCACAGTCATTTACAAACTTTCATAGGTTTCTTGTAGTTGCTTGTAAATGGATCATTCTGTGTGCAATAGATTCATGTTAATGCTTATAGGTGCATTATTCTATCCACCACAAGTTTTCAACATATGTTTTGCATGTGAATGGTCATGATCATTGCATATTCTTTGTATATGACTATTGGTAAATCATCAAGTTCATTGAGAAATATCATGTCATTGAATGATGTTCTTTACAACCTTATAAATGAATGATGCTCACATTCCTTTAACTCACAAGCTTCTCTTCTATTCCATTTGTATTTAGAGCTCATTGCTTTGCAACTTATGCTTTAATTTTAAGCATGATCATGCCTTCTTGCACAAGTTCAAACTTAATTCAAGTCCATTGTTGTTCAAAACTCAAATTATTTGTATTTGTTCATTTGAGTTCAAGTTATGCATAGTCCTTTGCATTTTCTTGTATACAAGTCCAAGTGACCCAAGTTCAAGTTTACAAGTCTTCATAGTTAAATTACAAGTCTTTGCTTGTGTTCAAGCTGTTCAAATCTTTGCTCACATCATTTGATTTTCAAATCAAATGCAAGTTCAAGTTCAATTAAAGCTCAAATCAAGTTTGAGTGTAGTCCTTTGTAGTTCATCAAGTCCCTTGTATCACTTTAAAGTTCAAGCTTATTATTGTACAATTCGAGTTCAAAGAAAAGCTTGAGTCAAGTTCTCATTTCAATTTTATTTTAATTAAGTTCAGAATTTGATCAAAACTATGAGGATCAACCTCCCTCCCTCTCTCTCTCTCTCTCTCTCTCTCTCTCTCTCTCTCTCTCTATGTGGACGAATGAAGCGGAAGATGAAGAGGGATTTAAAGTGGGGTTCAGTATTAGAGGGAGGAGGTGGCTTGGAGTTCAGTTTTGCTCAGGTAGGCGGGTCGGAGAAGAGTAGAAGATGAGATGTCGGAGGCTTCAGTTTGGTCTAGGGAAGGTTCGGAGGTTGGAGAGATGGATGCGGGAGCTCGGCCGAGGTAAGCCCGACGAGATGAGGAAGGATTAGTCGTGGAAGCTGCCTGCGAGAGGGAGAGTTGAGCGTGGGAAGCAGATGGAAGAGAAGGCCTTTTGGCTTCGTTTGGTCAGCATTTAAAGGCATCAAAAAGCAGAGATCGAGGTTCTGAGAACGGGAATCCATGAACGGCGCCGAAGGAACAGTGTTCTAGCGGGATTTTGGGCAGATATCACGGAGGATTCGATGGATTTTAGCAGGTATGCGATTTTTTTTTTTTTCGTTTTCCCTTGTTGTCCATAGGTCAACAGAGGACAAGTGTTCTTAGTTGTTGGGTGGCAAGGGGAAAGCCTGGTTCAAGCCTCGTTACCATTGGATGGTTTAGGCAAGAGGGGAGAACACTTTCTATCTTAGGCTAAACCAAGACCTAAGCTCGGTTTGGAGAGCTTAAGGAGAGCTTTAGGACCTGAATGGAATCCCTACAACAGCTAAGATATAAGGTGATAAGATATAATTAAGGAGTTGATCATCTAGATTAGTTTGAGCTTGGATTAACTTCTTGGACCATTCAACTGGACAAAGAAGAATGAGGTGGCAAGGAGGGGGTGTAGGGTGCTGCTTGAAATGAGTTTGAGAGGAGTTAAAAGGGTTGGAGTCAATATAGGCATAGATGAAATGATGTGGAGGGAAATTTGACCAAGAGAATTAAAGTTGACCAAGTCAAACTTAATGGGGTTTGACTCATGATATGGTTGAGGATGATTGAATTAATCATTGAAGTGGGACTAAAAGGTTGAGAGAATTTGATTGAATGTGTAAGATGATTTGATCAAAACTATGAGGATCTAACCAAACTGAAAGGGTTGACTTGGTCAAATATATTTGGATTCAAGTCAACAATGCCTTGGAAGACTCCAAACCAAGCATTGAGATGACATTCAGGTTTTGGAGGGGTTAATTTGATTGGATAGAACAGTTTGACCCAAATAGGTCAAGTTTGACCAAACTTGGGTCCAGTTGACCAAGTCAACTATTGACTTGGTCAAGGTGTCCAGTGAAATTCAAACCACTTGGGGTGGTGTTCAAAGTGGTTCGGGTGGATTTGAAGTTGATCTGAATTGATTAGATGTAAAAGAGCTTAAGGGTCGACTTAGTCAACCTATGTAGACTTGGTCAACCAGGTTGACCCAGGGGCAGGGGTTGGGCTTAATAGATTTGAACTAATATTTGGAGTTTGGTGGAAGTGATTTCAACGTCTGGATTGGTCATCTTGGTCAACCTGACCATTTTAATCCTTAAGGGGCTTTTGGGTCAACCTAGGTTGATTTTGGTCAACCAGGTTCACCTAGGGGCTGGATTGAGAGTTGATTGGGGTCTTTATGGATGAAAAGTGTAGACTGTCCTCCATTGGATCACCAATCAAGGGATTTGGAAAAGTCCTGATGACCTCATACAAAAATTAGGTCAATACTAATGCAGTTGCCTTAAAAGGAAACCATTGAAAATATACTTGCAAAACACTCATTAATCATACATTGGATTCGAAGTTAATGATAGGATGGAGCATTTAATATGCGAGGGGAGTTTCATGGTTTGAAGGCACTAATACTTAATGATAGCCCTCATTATTTTATGTTCATTGCTTTGCTCTTCAACCCCAATTGTGCTTAGTGGCTGTAGCAAAAAATTATTAGAATGTGAAGCATCTTTTTGAGATCACTTCAAAATTGTCAATACAATAGAAGCTTCATGTAAGAGGAGTGATGCTCTTAGAGTAATTCAACATAATAAAATGAATTTTCATCTAACTACAAGTGAGTTGAGTAATGGTCGAGCTTTGAACCAAGAGAAGCAAAAACCATTAGAATGTGAAGCATCTTTTTGAGATCACTTCAAAAATTGTTAATACAATAGGAGCTTCATGTAATATCAGGAGTGATGCTCTTAAAGTATTTCAACATAATAAAATAAATTTTCATCTAACTACAAGGGAATTGAGCAGTAGTCAACATTTGAACCAAGAGACAAGCTTAAAACTAACTAGTGACACCTATTGGGTTTGTATTTTCATAACTTAATTAATTTGAAAAGAAATGTACACTTCAATAATTGAAGTGCTTGAAATTATTAAGAAATATGATCAATAAGTGTTGAAGATGGTGTTCTGATAGATGTTATGGAATATTTTAATTTTATTATTGCAATGCACTTAATGATTGATATTTCAGATGTTACAAATAAATTATCATAAGCTTTGCAGAGAAAAGATCAGGATATCGTGAATGAAATGAAATTAGTGCATATTTCCAAACAAGAATTACAAATGATGAGGGAAAATGGATAGGATTCTTTATCAGAAGAAGTATCACGTTCTTGCAATATGTTTGAAGTTGATGTTCCAATTATGAGTTCTATATTCAAGGCTCGCCGACATTCAGTACGAAAAAATGAGGAAACAACAAATTTGCATTATTATCGTGTAGATTTTTTTTACATTATTATTGATATGCAACTTCAAGAGCTAACTAATAGATCTCTAAAGTTAGTACTGAATTGCTACTATGTATTTCATTTCTAAATCCAGGTAACCCATTTTTTGCTTATGAGAAGGAAAATTAATTCGACTTGCAGAGCTATATTAAGCAGATTTTTCTGTAATTGAACTTGTGGCTCTAGAGCACTAGTTATCTACATATATTCTTGATATGCATACAAGCGAGGAGTTCTCATATTTGGGTAGCATTGTTGGTCTTGCAAAATAATTTATTAATGTTAATAAAGATATTATGCATCCCTTAGTTTACCTGTTGATTGCCTTGGCATTAATATTGCTAGTTGCCACGGCTATAGTGGATAGAGTATTTTTTGCAATAAAAATTGTTAAATATTGATTAAACAATAAAATGGGTGATGACTGGCTCAATGATTTTCTAGTATCATATATTGAGAAAGAAGTATTTGATTTGGTCCCAAATGAAGTTATAATACAACATTATCAAAAAAATACAAAGTAGAATGTAAAGCTTGTAATTTTTGAAATATAATAATTTGTTTTGAATTTTGTTTTATATATATTTTTATTTTTTTATATAGTTGTCCCCCCTAAAAACTAAAATTGGTTCAGCCCCTAATCTTAACCCTTCCACCACCTCACCAAAACTCCTAGAAATCTCTTAACAACATCCTCCTCACCCATTCTCATAGGCACCAACATCATTGGCATGTTAGACTAAATAAAGCTAAAAAGAAAAAAAAAAAAAAAAACAGGAATACAAAACTTAGGATGTCATTGGGTTAATCTTAGCGCTCATAACATCTGTATTGGATCAGAATAAACTTTTAAATTCCTTCACTTTTTTGCTATGACTGGAAATCATGTTTAGTAGGGTGGGCGTGCAACTGGTAAATAATTCTTATGAGAAAGAGCAAAAAAGAAATGTACCTCTTTGATAAGTTTCAGATTGACTAACAGGTGGAAGTTTTGCTGTTGCTTGCACAACTTCATTCAATGGTTTTGGGATTGAGAGTTGAAAAACACATGTTGTTGTAGTTTCTGTCATTCCATCGCTTGTCAAGGCAGCAGAAAGATTTTTTTCATGATCCAACATACTATTAGCAGAAATAAACCAATGAGCTGGTTTTCTGGTGCGAAAATCTTGTAGTTGCAAAAGGAAAAAAAACATCATTACAAACCGCATTACTAGACATATTTGTGGAGGATTGACAATCTTTTAAGTACCTAAAGTTAAATGGAGGTTCTGGGAAATGAGGCATTGATCAGTTGCAGAAGTATTGATTTTATTGTCATTACTTGCAGTTCCAACCGCTTTCCAGCCAGGTTGCATCATAGGAGTTTCAAGTGAAGATACATCCTTCATTATAAAGAACAGTATTTATATCCATGCAACCACATCAAGTGCTAAAGGTAGCAACATAGGTATCTGGATGCAATTAAACATTTACTTCTCAAGCATTTCTTAAAAAACATATTACTATAGAATATTGCGACAATCAGCAATATCTAAAAGACTATATTCTGATGCACATGGATTTTAGCCTAATAGTAACTTATAAGTGCACAATTAGAGAAGCTGTGTAGCAGCTAACAAATGACTTAATCGTTTTAGAAGTTAATAACATAAAAAATCATCAAGCACTTTAAGTTCAAGGAGTACATAATTTTTAATTCAGTATCAGAAGGAACAAAGATATTACGTTCGAAGACCACTTCAATGATGAAAACAAAATGCAAGTGAAATACAGTAAAGATGATAATAATTAAGAAGAAACTTTAAAATTTTCTGTTAACCGGCACGTGTACCTTCACTTTCAGCGGACCTTGACCAAAGAAATCTGAACCTGCATTGAACATGATGGATGATAAAATTTAAAGATTGAGGTTTTCTCCATTGAAGACACCAAACAGTTGGTTATGGTTAATGATCACTGTGATGATGATAATGATTAAGTCCTCTTCAAAACTAGTAACACGAGCCATTAAAAAGTAAATGAAACAACAAAAATACCAGTGACCTATGACCACATATCAAAGGACCCGCTCAGGCTGACCTCAACTAGAAGCGTAACAACCTGGATAGTATGTTGAATAAGATAGAAGTGAAGCGATGCCCAAAGCAAACTGAACCACATGAGGTTTCATTTTCATTCAATACAAATTCAAGCATCATAAAATTGGTAAGGCTTATCATTATAATTTAGTGCGGATAAATTTTCTAACAGATTCAACCCACGACTGTATGTTTGACCTGAAATTACCGGAACAATATGTCTCTAGAGATTTAACTTGAAAAAGACTTGCAGGATTTGATTTGGATAGGCAACAGATTTAACATAAGAAAAACCTGCGGGATTTGATTTTGATAAATACTAACACTAATATTCAATGGTTACATACTCTAACATAATTCGCCGAAGAAAAAAATCATGCATGCATAAAGAATTGCGTTTGCACTGAACACTGAATATATGCCAATGAAGAGGCATAAAATATACTCACTTCCTATGGTACTAATGAAAGAGTTCAAAGCATTAACTGCCATTGAAGATCTAACTGTCTGTGGGGCTGGAGACAACCCTGAACCTCGAAGAACAAAAGCTGAGGGCAACCTGTATATAACTGAAGTTTAGATGCTCCAAACTGAGAAGGAAAAAAATATTAATCAGTTGCAAGGGTGCATATCTATAAAAAAAGTTGACCATTGCTTGTATGCTTGTCCTCCATAGCTGAAATGGACATTGACATAGTAATCACTCGATAAAGGTTGACAATGCTGCTTGGCACGAGTGTAAAGGAAATAGTCAACTTAAAGGATATTATAGCCCAGGCAACAAGACTATCTAACAAAAAAGAACCAACTAAATTGAATTTTTAAAAGAGATTATGGGAAAGAGAATTTATCAAGAATGCAGGGAAGAAGGGAGGGTAACAAGTTTTGTCTTCTTGCCTTAAATTTCCAAAGCTCCTCTAACAGTTCAAAATTCTCTCCAACAGGAGGCAGTTTGCTCAGTCCTAACATAAAAAATCAACTAGAAAATGCTTTGGGACGATTCTTAAGCCCAAGGTTCAGGAAAAATGTAGTCATTTTTACCTAAGATGTGTCCATTGCAAAGAGAAGGAAGAATAATGCAAGCAGTAAAAAGTCTATCTTTCTCCACGAGTGTTATATTGCCATCATGCAAACTTTGCAAAGCTTGGGAAGCAATTAAATCTGTGATCTAAAATAGTATGCCAATTTGGTGAATTAAAAATTGCTATTATTTGACTTTAGAAGATGAGAAAACTGAGCAGGATACCTTATCCCTGGTAAACCAAATTACATCGGGTGAAACAAGGAAAATAAGACCATCTATTTCTGATTGTACTCTCTGCAATTGCAAGGTAAAAAATATATCATTTTATAAGACACAGAACAATAATGAAAACAAGTGACGAAACAAGGTAATGGTTATGTATTATTTATTGGATAGAAAAAATAAAACAAAAATTTATCAATAGCTAGTTTTCTTAGAGAGTGATGAAAACAATAAGTTTCATTTTTTTACTTCACTTCTATGTCTTGCCTATTTATAAAACAAGGTTCATGCCATGTTGATACCATCTAGTTTTCATTCTCCACATTCATCATATATTAATCTATGGTACTCCCCTCGCAACCACATTGAATATTTGTGGCCTAGGGGAAGAAGAATATGTCACTTGGCCAACTATCATAATAAGAACCACTATCAACTCTATCATGTAATTACCTTTCATGCAAAATGCTTGGACATGGTTATATTATTCAGGTAAGACTTCTTCGAGTATTTTAGTGCATGATGTAACATTTTATGAGAACCGAAATGATGTTCTTTCATTCTTGTACTACCTTTATTTTAACTTCTTTATCACAGTAATTGCATTTCCAATAAATGTCTTACTTAAAAATTTGCATTCAACACTATACTTACATACCGGGTTTTTTATATTACTTCTCCTATTTCCGATTGAACTCTTTCAAAAGTTCCCACCATTTCAAATAACACTAAACTAAGAATTTCATCCAAAACAGTGAATAGAAAAAAGAAAAGATAAAAGAAAATAAAATTACAAAAAGAAGAAAGAACATTAAAGAAGATAAGAAATTATGGAGAAGGGCTACCGGTGACAGAAAACAGTAGCTACAACATAGTAATGGTGGCAGCATAGTAGCAATGACGGTGACAAAGCTGCATCTGTGGCTCTTTGCCTAGGAAGAAATCTCCTGTGCAACTCCCAATTCTAAGCGTGAGTTGAGGTTCATGAATTTTGTTTTGTTTCTAAATGATATGGGTTTAGTTATAAATTAAAATTCCAATTGAACTTCAGACTTTCAAATTAAAAAAGCTAATCACCTTCTAAAATATGAAATTGAGGTGCATGCCTCATTATAGAAACTGCAAGGCACGCCTCAAATAATTGAGCCATATGTCTCATTTATCCCCATTAGGTGCATGTGTCGCTCAACCTAAGGTGTGCCTCAAATTGAGCAATTTTATACATTGTTTGCTATTATCTCACACATAGCGCAGTCACAATGATAAAACGTATGGTATTGTAAGAACCGGACCTATCCGGTGTGGGCTCCGAAAATTCGGCCCCGGCCTCCCCATCGCTTTTCTATTTATTCGGCGAGGGGAGTCTTAACGAAATAAGTTCCGAGGTAAATTTTGGAAGGCATATGGGTTTGTAGATAAGACACTACCCAGAGATTTCGCCCTCATTTTGTGAGGACTTTATGATCTGAGTTCTGGTTTCCTATAGGCGCAAGCCCCTATAGTTAATTACCCCTCCCGATCACGAGAGAGAACTTTCGATTAAGGCTAGTCGTCAATCAGATACGTAGAGATACGTGTTATCTGGCATATAGTAGCAGCAATGATTGGATTTGGAAATTTGGAAAATTTGACGGGTTTGGATGTTTGGAAAATTTGGAGATTGGAAAATTTGATATTTAAAATAGAAACTTCACCATCTTGCACTTAAAGCGTATGGTGGGAGAATTGATGATAGACCCGATCAAGATCCCATGGTTCCGTCGTCCCGGGCCATCGTGGTCCCTGGTCTACTTAGTCAGAGGAGGTAGTCGACCCAACCTGACAGAAGGATCCTTGTCGGCAGCCATGGGTTGCTTTAAACAAGGGGACCTTATAGACCTGGGATGGGTATTTGCCTAAGGGGACAAATTTGAATCCACCTTAGCTAACAGAGGGCTTTGTGCCCTATCGATCATATCCTATTGATTCATATATCAAGAATTTGATGCAAATAAGGAGCGTATTGGCTCTGGCCATAACCGGTATATCGTGGTGCCATTTGGCGGCAAAACCACTCGGTTCAGAGGGCCCCAGATCATCGTAACCGTTTATCCTGCGGTGCCATTTGGCGGCAAACCGCCGGTTAGAGGACACATACCACGTCCTTACTGGCAGGAAATTGTTTGAGAATGGATCCTAGTGATATTTTCGACTAAGCATTTGGCTCTATATGAGCTGAAGTAAATTTTAATTTGTCCACTCCAACAAACTGTTGCGGAGGGTGGATGGATTTTTGCTTTAAGTGTTAATGGATTAATTTCAATTTTAAATATTTTTGGAATTTTGGGATTGATTTTGGATTTTTGGAATATTTGGATGGCATTTGAAAATATGTGTGAACCCCTCCGGTTGAGATAAGCAAACAACACGGCCATCATCGGGGTGTTTTGGGGTTATTTCCTTTTTGTTGATTGAATCCTGTCAACTCGACCAAGTTGTTGCTCGAGGATCGGGTTTCTCGTAGGCTTTATGCCCTTGTTTATGAATTTGCTTGATTTTAGGCCTTGAAAGCCGAATATGAATGCATTAAAATAAATATTCCGATCACATTCGTGACCATATATTTATCTGAGAGTTTGAACCCTGTCTACTCCTATTCACCTGCTTAGGAGGATTGGGTTTCGTAGGCTTCATGCCTTTTGTTTAGTGAATTCTTTTGATTGTAGGCCTTGAAGGCCTAATATGAATGCATTAAAGCAAACATATCGGTCACCACAACCTTATATTTGCTTCATGGTTCGAACTCTGTCGACTCCTATTGATCCGTATAGAAGGATCGGGTTCGAACTTGAATTCACTTGTCAACCCGCGTAGCATCCCTAGACGTCACGTGTGTACCAATAACACGCTCGCCGGGGCCCATGCGGGTTATTTTTATATTGATTTAGACGTACCCCATTGTGTACCTATGTGTATACAAACTATAGTGCAGGTGCAGGGGTACTTTGAAACATTTTGTAAACGCCTTCTGCCCGCTTGCATGGATATTGCGGGTCCGGTGGCGGAAAGTTATAATTTATGGACGCCTTCTATCTACTCGTATGAGTATTGCAGATCCGGTGGCGTGGCATTAGAGATTATAGACGCCTTCTGTCTGCTTTCATAGATGTTGCAGATCCGGTGGCGTGCATCTTAGTGTTGGCTCCCCCTTTCTCATTCACAGGGGAAGGACTTTCTGAATTTTGAAATGTATTGCTTTGTAGAGAACTCTTTTTAAGATGATCAGTATAATGAGTTTGTTATTCCCGGTGTTTGTGGATGTCGGGATTGTTTTCTTCTCGAGTATAGAACTAAGAAGAGATTTTGGAACACCAGGAAGTTTGGTTCTAATTTGTTCAAATTTCCTTTCTGATTCTGCAAGGGAGTGTACTTTTCGTACATCGGGCTGCCTTTGTACCCGGTGTACTTGTAGATTTTGACCATCACTATCGTAGGTGATATCAATACTTGTGTCCATAGTGGTTCGCTATGCTTACGAGGTTCTCACTGTTGTTATCCACAAGTGGTTTGTAGTCATTTGCAGGGGACCGGTTGTATCCACTACGAGCTTCTAGAAAATTGTTTGTAGGAGATTCATTCTTTCTGCATCATATTCACCCTTTCACCAATCTCGGGTGGTTGACGATTGCACTTGCTTGCGGGGGGTGGATCTTTGATTGCTGGTCTCCAATATTGCCATCTCAATCAACAGGCAATTGTACAGATTATTGTAGGGATTCCAATAGTACATGTAGGAGGGACACCCGTGCATTCTGTAGCCATTCATTATTCTTGCATGTACGATGCATCTGATCCAAGATCAATGAATTTCATTTGACATTGAGTCACCATTGACCACACAAAGGTTCTTTGATCTCCCTCACACATGATTCAAGCTTTATTCCTTGCATGTATTTGAATCTGAGTTAAGTTTCGTTTAGACTCGGGCTCATCGAGTCTGCAACTCCCACTTGATGTTGTATAACATGAGTTCAAGTGCGAGTTCAAATGATTATTCAAAATCTTTTGAGATCTTGCAAGTTCAATCGAATAGTCATTTTTATTTGGATTTGATTCCAATTTGATTTGATTTTATTCGGATTTTGATCTTTAGAAATCATTTGAATTTTGTTCCGGTCCTATGCTCGTATTCAATCAAGTTCGGCGGTCTATAAGTCCACAGTTCATGTTCAAAGTTCACTGCTCTTTCTCATCTGGTCCAAATCTTTTGTTCTTTTGTGTTCAAAACAGGTCCAAGTGTAGTAATATTTCACCCGAAATTTTGGCAGCCTCCCGGCGTCTCCCCCGTTTAGGGGAAAACAACGAGAAAACTGAGCCTTCCCACCATGCGCAATAAAGGCGTGCATGGTAGGTGCCCTCTTTCGAGGACACAGCGGCTGTAACTTTTCTACCCACCACGCCAACAAAGGCGTGCATGGGGTCTTTGACGGTACCTGTTACAAGAAGAAGAGCAGTTGCTTTCCCCCCGCCCGGGGGTACTTATAAATTATTCCGACCGCGCAAAGAAAAGGGTACACCAGGTACTTATAAATTATAAGTACCCCCCTCCCGGGGGTACTTATAAATTATTCCGACCGCGCAAAGAAAAGGGTATACCAGGCTCGCCTGGCCTCGCCGTATGCGTCGAACTGGTTTCCCTCCTACTACGCTCACTAAAGGCGTGCTTAGGTGGTTTGCCGGCTCGGCGCGCACGTCGAAGCAGGAGGGCGAGGGTCGCTCGCTTACCTTGTCGTAGGTGTCGCGCCAGTTGCCCCTCCCACCACACTCAATAAAGGCGTGCATAGGTGGACCACCGACTCGACACGTATGCTGAGGTAAGAGAGCGAGAAGGGAGGCGACTGTCCGCCTCGTCGTAGGCGTCGGACCGGATTCCCTCCTACCACGCTCAACAAAGGCGTGCTTAGGTGGTCTACCGGCCCGTCGTACATGCCGAGGACGGAAGCCTGAGTTTAGGGGTTATACCTTCGGGGCTGGCGGTGGAGAGTCGTCGGCGACTGTCGGTAGGAGGCAAGTTTCATTTTTTTAATTATTAATTATAATTAATTATTAATTAACTATAATCTATAATTAATAATTAATTATTAATTAATTATAGTTAGTAAATTAATTATAATTATAATTAATTTATGACTAATTATAATTAATCAAGATTAATTATAAATAATCGGATAATTATAATTTATAATTAATAACTAATTATTAATTAATTAATTAATTATATTTATAATTAAATAATAATTAAAAATAATTAGTAATTATTATAATTATAATAAAAAAAACCTTTTTTTTTATTTACAGGATTTGGCCGAGAGAAACTCGTGAACAGGGAGAAAGTTACCTATACAACCAGTGAGCTCACGTTGTTGTTTCCGATTAAAACGTATAACTTCCGATCCGACCGGGATGGAAAGTCGTCAAGGAGCAGGGTCGGGCAACAGGGATAGAGTCGGAGGAGGTAGAGGAGCTTGGATCGGGGTTCGAGAGAGGCGGCGAGCTCCTGTTGTTGCTTCCGATCCGACCGCCAGGAAACGTCGTCGAAGGAGCCTCGTCGAACAGTCACGGAGGAGCTGAAGAAGAGGCGCCAGAGGGAGAAAGTTAACTTCACGGCGAGCTCCCGTTGTTAGCTCTGATCAAAATGTCGTAACTTACGATCCAACTGGGAAGAAAGAGCGAGAGCGAGAGATGCCAGCGGAGGCCAAAGGCCTCATCCTGTCGGCCTTTTAACGACGCGAGCGTGCCCTGACAACGACGTGAGAAGAGGTCGTGCAACGTGCTATGGCAGTGATGACGTGCGAGTCGAGCCGAGATCGTGTGTTCGGCAGAGAGCAGGTGTGATTTTTTTTTTGTTTTAATGTTACGGGTCAACAAATGCCCCCCAACAAATGTGGTAGGCGTCTGGAGCGGGTCATGTTTGTTGCGTGCTAATTGACCCTGTGGATCTCTAGGTATTCGTTCTAGATGTCACACTAGGGGATTTCATTTAGTGGATCTCCAAAAGTTCATTTGGATGTCACACTGGAATTTTCTTTTAGTGGATCTCAAAAATTTTGTTTGGATGTCACACTAAGATTTTCCTTTACTGGATCTCCAAAATTTGCTTGGATGTCACACTAATTTTCTCTTCCACTGCTCTTATGGATACGTCCACATTTGGTTGATGTTTTGACTTTTCGGATTGACGTTGGTGGATAGTATATGCTCAAGATTCTTCTATTATCTGGTTGTATATAGATGAAATTTTAAATATTTATTTGGGGATCTCAGCATGCGGCACGATGTCAACCCAAATAAATATTTAAAATGCCCTTAGTCTTTAGGGACATTTGTAGATGTTATCTAGGGTGCTCATTCCGCGGCTTTGGCCTGAGTCCTGAGATTTTGATCCTTCTATCCCGTGCTTTGTGCTGCGGACATTGGTGAAGGGTTGTCTGATTTGTCTTTGCTGACTTGTCAGAATATTTAAATTCCTTCTGCCCTCTGCTTCTAGCTTTGGCGGGCTTGATGAAGGAGTAGATGCCGGTGACCTAAACCCTTAGGTTTGTATTAGGTCGATGGCGAGAAGTCATCGGTCCAGATCTTTGTGCATAGCGGACTTGTTGATGACGAAATCCTCTTAGTTCGCCCATAGGCTTTTCATGAACTTTGGGATGGTTTTCTTCGGTCCTTTGCTTTGTGCTTTGACGGACTTGTTGAAGAAAAGTTCCTTCGATCCTCGCTTTGTGCTTTACGGATTTGTTGAAGGATTTGCAGGTTCTGGATTCAATTGATAGTACCAAACGTAGATAGTATCTTGATCCTTAACCACTTGAGAAGACTTTAATCTGAGTCACTTGAGTTCATCAGATCGGGAGAGCTGGGATTTGACAGCTCTTCGTCCTCTGGTTGCTGAGATGGGGGTTCCTCTACTGCGGCTTTTCTTATGACTTGTTGAGTAGACGGAGCTGCCAGTGATCCGGCCATATTTGGGCTTGTTGGATCCGACCTCTTACACCCATTCAGGCTTCAGACTCGAGCTATGGGAATTGCGCTCCCCAATGCTGATTTTGCTGAAGTTGATAGATTTGGAGTCATCCTTTGTGGTTTTGGATTTTGGAGCCTACGAACATCTGGTAGTTGCTCGAGACTCATCTTTCCACTGGAACTTTGATTCTTTAGTCATTTAGGAGAATTTTGTAGACTACGATCACTTGATCTTGTCGAATCAAATTTGCCTTCGTACTTCCTACAGTCCCTACTGACGGGTTGACGAAGTGGGGGTTCCGCTACTACGGCCTTTCTTATGGCTTGTTGAGTAGACGAAGATGCCAGCGATCCGGCCATATTTGGGCGTGTTGAATCCGACCTTTTACACCCATTCGAACCTTAAGCTTCAGGCTGTCGAAAGACTTCAAGTTTCTTCGGCTCAATTTCATAGGAGTGTGTAGCCACCAAAGTCTCTTTTTTGACCTTTGAGTCTTGATTTATTGGAGGAAGTGTTTCTAACTTTTAAAAAATCACCTGCATATACTTTAAAAAACAAGTCTTTATATTATTTAGCACAAAGAATATTTGAATTGATAATTTTAAATATTTATTCGGGGATCTCGGCATGCAGCACAATTTCGACCCAAATAAATATTTAAAATGCCCTCTGTCTCGCAGGGACATTTTAGAGCAGAATAGATTTGGAATTTTGAAATTTTAAATATTTATTTGGGGATTTCGGCACGCAGCACGATGTCGACCCGAATAAATATTTAAAATGCCCCCAGTTTAATAGGGGAATTTAGAAATGTATTCAAATAACAGAGGAGAATTTCAAAATATTGAATGCATACGCTGACAGTAATGTATGAAAACTTAATACATTAAGCACAATATTTTCTTGGAAAATTTCATGCGTAGTATTTCTTCAGATATCGGCCATTGATAGGCGGCATGGGCCTCTGACCATTTAGATCAATGAGTTGATAAGCTCCACCCTGATACACCTTCTCGATGACGAAAGGTCCTTCCCAGTTGGATATGAATTTGCCACCGATTTTTCTATGTGGGATGATTGGCTTTCTCTGCACTAGGACCAATTCCCCTTCTTGAAATGATCGAGGACGCACCATTCAATCAAAAGATTTTGTCATCCTTGCTCAGTAAATTTCCAGGTTTTGTTGGGCTTGTAACCTGAGTTCATCAAGTGCGTCGAGCTCTTCCATTCTTAATCGAGCATTCTGTTCCTGAGTCATCTCATTCTGGATAGCAACTCGAAGGGATGGAAGTTCAACTTCTAGTGGCAGTACAGCTTTAACTCAGAACACCAGAGAGTAAGGAGTCGCTCTGGTTGGCATTTTGTAGGTTGTACGATACGCCCACAACGCTTCTGCCATCTTTGTATGCCACTCTCTTTTATTCTTGGTAAGGATTTTCTTCAATAATTTTACCAGTGTCTTATTGAAGGCTTCTGCCAGGTCATTTGCTCTTGGATAGTATATAGACGAGTATCGTCAATCAATTTTGTGTCGATCGATGAACTTATAGATTTTTGTACTTTTGAATACAGTATCGTTGTCTGAGATTATACGGTGCGGCACACCAAATCTGTAGACAATATTGTGCGTGAAGAAGTTGATCACGTGCTCAGACGTAACTTCTCTAAATGGAGCTGCTTCTGCCTACTTGGAGAAGTAGTCTGTCGTTGTCAAAATGAAGCGGTGTCCTGCTGATGACGGCAGATCTATCGGCCCGATAACATAAGTACCCCAGCATTCAAATGGCCAGGATGCTATTGTAGGGTGCAGCGGATTTGGCGGTTGATGTATAACATCACCGTGGATCTGACACTCATGGAACCTCTTAGCATGATTGATACAATCTCTGACCATGGTTGGCCAGTAGTAACCCATTCTTTTAATTTTGACTGTTATCTTGCGACCTGACTGATGTGCTCCATAGAGTCCTTCATAAACTTCTGCTACTATCTTATCAGCTTCTCGGATCCCTAGGCATCTTAGCCACATTTGATCGAAGGCGCGCCGATACAATGTGATGTTGACAAATGCATATCGTAGCACCCTCTTTCTGATTTGAGCAGCTAAAGATTTGTCCGTTGGCAATCTACTTTCTTTGAAATAGTCAATGAAAGGCTGCCTCCAATCATCATCTTCCTTGACATCTAGGCAATGCCACCATGATTCTGAAGCTTGGCTTGTTTTGTGTCTTTTCTTAGGAACTTGATTTCCTTCAGATTGATCTTCAGGATCAACTGGTTGGGGAGATTGAGGATCAACCGGGGTTGCATCCTGCTGGTTTAAAATTGGTATTCCCTCTGCCTGCGGGAATTGTAACAATGCTGGCTCTAGGATCTGACGACTATGCACCATAATCATTAGAGGCCATTCGTCATCCGTATGCGCCATTTCTTTAGCCAATTTGGCAAGGGAATCGGCTTCACCATTTTGTCCTCGGGGAACTTGAGTTAATTTTACCACTGAAATTTGCTTCATAAGCTCAAGAACTCGCCGATGATAACATGCCAACTCGAACTTGGTGATTTTGTAAACTCCCATCACTTGATTTACAACAAGTTGCGAATCACCAAAAATTTGGAGGTTTCGAACTCGGATATCGATTGCAATCTCCAATCCAGCTATTAGGGCTTCATACTCTGCTTCGTTGTTGGTTTGAGGTTCAGTCAAGCTGAATGAGAATCTCATTATGCTTTCCTCGGGTGCTACGAAAATGATTCCAATTCCGGCTTGAGCTTTTTCGAGATTTGGAGGTCGAGCACGCTTAATTGACGATACTCCATCGAAGTACATTTTACATACTCGTTGCATCTCCTTCTCCTCAACATTCATGATCTATTCGTCGGGTAGATCATCATTGAGTGGTGAATCATCAGGTATAGGATGTGCAGCGAGGAAATCTGCCAGCACCTGCCCTTTCACTGTCTTCTGCGGGACATATGTGATATCAAACTGTAACAGTATCACTACCCCCCTTGCCAAATGACCTGTCAACGCTGGTTTTGTCATCAAGAACTTCAGCGGATCGATCTTTAATATCAAAGTGATTTTGTGAGATAGCATATAGTGGCGGAGCTTCTGAACTGCGAAAATCAGGGCCAAGTAATGCTTCTCAATTGGAGAATAGCATATTTCTGCTCCTATTAACCTCCGGCTGATATAGTAGAGCGCATTTTCTTTTCCTTCTTCATTATGCTGAGCCAATAATGCTCCTAGGGACTCTTCTAGTGCCGCCGTGTACAATATGAGAGGCTTCCCCGGAATTGGCGCCGCAAGAATAGGAGGATTCAACAGATATCTCTTAATGCTGTCAAATGCTTCTTGGCACTCTTCATCCCACTTGAAGCGGACATCTTTCTTCATCAATTTTGAAAATGACTGGCACCTACCTGACATATTCGATATGAATCTCCGCATGAAAGCCAGTTGTCCTTATAAAGAACGAAGTTGTCGAAGGTTCTTTGGAGGTGGCATCTCCATGATTGCCTTGATCTTGTTAGGGTCGACTTCAATGCCTCGATGTCGAACAACGTACCCTAGGAATTTTCCTGAGGATACTCCAAATGCACACTTGAGAGGGTTCATCTTCAGATCATATTTTCTGATTCTTTCGAACACTATTCTCAAGTCATCTAGATTGTCTTTTCGGTCCATACTCTTAATGACCAAGTCATTTATATAGCATTCGACTTTTTGATAGATCAAATCATCAAATATACGAGTCATCGCCCGTTGATAAGTGGCACCAGCATTTTTCAGGCCAAAGGGCATGACTGTGTAGTAGAATATGCCTATGGGCGTTCTGAATGATGTATGTCTTTCATCTTCAAACGCCATTTTAATTTGATTGTAGCCCGACGATCCGTCCATAAATGAGAACATATCATAGTTGAAAGTGTTGTCAACTAGAAGCTCTGACACTGGAAGCGGAAAGTCATCTTTCGGGCATGCCAGTTGAGGTCCCTGAAGTCGATGCATATACGAATCTGACCATTCTTCTTCTTTACAGGGACGATATTGACAATCCAGTCGGCATATTTTTCTTCTCGGATGAAGCCTGATTCTATGAGCTTCTTTCTTTTTGCAATAACCAGCTCTTCAATCTTCAATCTCATTCTCCTTGGAGCTTGCTTGACAGGTACTGCATCAGGCTTGATTGCTAATCTGTGAACTGCCACTTCAGGGGATAAGCCAGGCATCTCAGCATATGTCCAGGCAAAACAGTCCTTAAATTCACATAGTAGTTCTTTTATTTTTTCTGCTTGATCTTCTGGTAGAAGAGAGCTAATGAAGGTTGGGCGAGGGTCTTCCTCAGTTCCCAAGTTAACTTCTTTGAGCTCGTCCATCGAAGCAGCTTGTCCACCATCTTCCAGTTCTTCTGGTGCAGGCTCAGCCTCTACGGGTTGATCATCATAAGCTTTGGCTTCGTATATTTCATCATCATCATCATCATCGGATTTGATTTCTCCGCATGTGATTGCTCGACAAATCTCTTTTCGGAAGAATTTTCGTTTGATGAATCCAATACCCTTATATGCATATATATCCTTTCGTCGTAATGGATGTGGATTTCTTACATACCAGAGGCCCAAGCTTGTACGAAGCTGTCGTTTGGTAGTAGGAATATTGATTTGCTTTCGTAGCATTCTTTGAATATTCTTGGTATTGAACTTAGGTAGCCTCATAGGAAATAATTCCTCGGAGTCAAGGAGCATGCAATCCCAGTCATGATTCTCCTCTTCACGAACTCCTGTGAAATATAGCACATTCTTTGGCACAGTCCCATTTTTACGGGGAGGCAGATAGAGGGTGGCGAGTTCTTCAACTTTATGAACATCGCGCGAAATGAGTTCTTTGAAATATTGCAAGGGAACACGTGTGACTACGAGTACGCTGTCTGAAATTGACAGACTGTCTATTCTTCTGGAAAACACACTCTGCACTGAGTTCATGTAGATTGAGTCGTAGTCATAATCATCATTTGAAAATTCAACCTGCCTACTCCATTCATCCGTGGACTGGCATATTTTTCGAGATTTGACAGGAGTAACATCATCTTCATCCGTGTCACTCCCAAGATGAGGTACACATTTCTTTTCTTTGGGAATAGTCGGTGCATTGGGAAGAGTCGGCGCTGCATTCTTTCTTCCTACATGCTTCTTCTCACCTTCTTGTTTAGGTTTCTTTGCAGCCTTAGAATTTGATGCTCTAACCTCAAGAGAACTTGACGACTTTTGCTTCTTTGGCATGAAGTACTTAGCATCTCCATAAACTGTTACTTCATGTACTGCAAAGGGCTGAATATCACAAGAAATTCTGAATTCTTCTCCTTCTCTGAGATACTTCATGCACTGGTGTAATGTTGAAGGGACAACGCCGTATTCATGCAGCCAGGGGAAACCCAATAACGCCTTGAACGAAGTGTCCGCATCAATTACATGGAATTTGGCTTTCGTATGGAGTTCCCCAAATACAAGAGGAAGCATAAACGAACCAAGGGTTTTCTGCCCTTTCTCGTTGAAGCCGTGTACCATCAACTTTTCTTGCCCAAGATGTTCCACATCAAGGCACAACGATCTCAATGCTTTCAAGCTCATGAGATTTATGGAAGATCCGGGATCGATCAAAATCCGACTGATCATCATACCATTGCTCTCCCCTATAACATACAAAGGGCGATTGTGATCTGCCGTTCCAAGCATCATATCATCCTCAGCAAAGGTGATGAGGGGCTCATTTCGAGCTTGTAAGACTTCCGTCAAGTTGCGTTCAGCAAAATATGCCTCATATCTTTCGGGATTCCTGAGAGCTTGAATCAAAGTTTCTCGAAGGTCTTTAGACATTAAGAGAGCATCATATATGTTGAGCTGCGCTGAAATCTTCCTCAAATGGGATAAGACATTGTAATCTACCCTCTTGGATGAAGTATCTTTCTTCTTGGAGTCTTCGGGGTTAATATCTTCAATGATAATTATTTCTTTTCCTTTATCTTTGTTAGAAGCTCCTTTCTTTAGTGGAGGTGGCAGTACTTTGCCACTTCTGAACTGCACTTGGGCCACCTCATCTGATTCAGATTTGTTTGATGAAGCATTCTCTTCAGAGTCATCCATTGTTGTGTCTAGGGATTCATCTGTAGACTCGGAATCGTCTCCCAACTTCACTTGTTTCATTTGCGATGTTACGCTTGGGTCTGAATCTTCATCATCTGGAAAACATAGATCTTCTGAACTGAATTCCATTGATGACACCATCAGATAAAATTCAGGGGCTGCTTCTTCAGCGTATTTCTCCCTATCTGATATCTCTAATGTCGTAAAGATGACTCGGTATGTCTCTGTAGGAAGGGATTCAGCCTCAGCTTCTTCTTCCTTTTCGTCTATTTTAAGCTCTTTTATAAAATCATCAAGCTTAATAGGCCTCCTGGTAGTCTGGTAATATTCACCCAGACTATCAATAGCTTTTTGAGTTGCAGTTTTCTTTGCCTCAGGCTTCTTCAACTTGGCTTTCTTTTTGGAAGACTTTAGCTTTGCTTTATTAGATTTGAATGAGCTAGCTTGGCCAGGTTGCTGTTTAGAGGTGGATGCTTGTGACACAGGCAACCATTTTAAGTTTAGTACTGGCTCAGTAGGGGACTTCCACTTGACACCAGGAACTCCTTCTAGCTGTTTCAGCATTTTTGTTGTCTTCTTAGAGACCACAGTCTCCCATTGTTCTTCTTGGACAGATTTTTTTGTTGTTGTTTCTTTAGACGGGAGTACGGAAGAGAACGTGATTACCCGGGTGGATTCCTTTCTGGGACGAACTAACACATTATCTGATAATGTTAATTCTCCCCTCTTGTACATCTTTTCCAACCAATCTTTGAAGACATAACAATCTTCAATTGGATGGCTAACTACCCGATGATATGGGCAGTAGTTTGGGTCGCCACTGTGTTTGGACTCTTCAGGTCTTTTGCATTCTGGCAACTCCAAACCGTTCTTGAGTGCTTGTCGGAACAATTTAGCGACACTCTCCCGCTTACATGAATATTCTTTATTCATTTTCTCCTTGAGGGAGGGGAATGTTCTATCACCAGTTCCTGTGATTTGCCTCTGGCGCTCTCATCCACCAGGAAAGGCTCGAGGTTTATCATTTCCTCCAAGAATCAATTTTGGTTAAGGGATTGGATCGTAAGCCTGTTTTGATTTTTCTTCATACTGCATAGGCTGCTTTTCTTTATCCACATTATATACTGCCTTTTTACCTTTATCAGGCCTAGGAGGAAATGCGGAGTAAACATCATTTCTCATAGCATCAGGCGCCTTAGCCTTTTTGGATTTATCAGGGAGGCTTTCTGACTTTGACAAGTTCAACTTTTCAAATTTTGCCACCCTGTCCAATAGATCTTGGAAGATAGTAATTGAAGCCATGCACAAGAAAGGTTACATTTTATCATCAATGTTTCCCATTAGCAATTGAACTGCATGCTCTTCTTCAAGTTGTTGCTCGCACTTCATACTGAGATTGCGCCAGCGTGTTATGTACCTCGTTACTGATTCATCCTTTCTCCTTTTGTCGAGGGCGAGATCAGCAATGGTAGTCTTCTCAGTCGCACTGGCGAATCTTTTCACGAACAAGGCCTCCAGCTACGCAAAGGTCTTCAGTGAATCATTCGGCAGTTCGACATACCATTCGAAAGCAGTTCCACTCAAGCTGCTCACGAATTGCCTGAATAACAAAGCATCATTGCCTCCTGTATTTCCGCAGGTAGCCTTGAATTGCGCGAGGTGCTGTCTGGGATTTTTATTGCCATCAAAGATGTTGAACTTCGGTACAAAATATCTCTTTGGATATGGCACCTGATCATACTCTGGCGGGTACGGGCGACCTTTGCCTACCAACTTCTCCGCTTGTTCAGCAACTATAATGGCCTTAATCTTTTCGCTAATTAAGCCCTCAAGCTGCGCTGCAGTTACAGGTTCAGAGGCGCTCGCCACATTTTGTGGAGTACGCTGGCTGGTAGGATCATCGTTCTTATCGCCACCTTCAGGTACACCTTTCACTCCTGAAGCTTGGCGTGCTTGAGAATTTTGAGGATTAGCAGCTTGGTTGACGGGTTGAGCCGGTGCAGGACCCACAGAAGTGGTCTTCTGGATCATCTCCATCATGACCGTCATCTAAGTCATCATCTCAGTCATTTTATCATTCAACTGAGAGATTTCTCTATCTTTCTTCCGCATTTGTCGCCTCATTTGATTTCTCATTTCAGCGAGTGTGATATCTTCGCCAGCGAAGGGGTTTTCTCCGACCTCTTCTTCTTCATCATCTCCTTCTTCTGAAGATTGAGCACTTCGGCTGGTAATGGATCTAGCCCTGTGGCGACGTTGATAAACACGTACACGGGGCTGTGATTGTTGGTCATCTTCATCACCGTCATCATCTTCACCATCAATGTGGCTGACCATATGAACCACCTCGAGCTCCATAGTATCTTCATCACCATATTCCTCTTCACCTTCTTCCTCTTATACCTGAATTTTTGAGCGGCGTCGCCACTGAATTTTAAGTTCTTGGCTTGGAATAAGTACTTCGATCCGCGGACTGCGATCGAAATAAACTTCTTCTCTAGCTGAAGTAGGAGAATGGAGAGATCTCCTGGAAGACTCTTCAGGATGTCGACCGTCGTTATGATTGTTGTCATTATGGGCCTTCTTTTGGACCCATTTTTGACGAGTTCTATTAGCAGGGGCGGATCTCCGGGAGGCTATTCCAGATGTCACACCCGAACTAATTCTTTCTTCAATCATCTCTTCTTTTCTAGGCTTTGGCTTCCATACTTGTTTGCCTTTCCGCTGGGCCCTTTCGGCGACAGATTCTTGGACACGAGGTCTAAGTGTCACGCCCCGATGTGCTTCCTGCGGAGCTTGTCGTCAATAACCTCTCCTTTCAGTTATCGTAGCAGATGATAGCCTCTCTCTGGGAGGGGTTCTTTAGGCCTCAACGATCAGTGGCCTCTGGAACTTCTTTTTCAGTAAGCCATTCTCCTTGACTGTCTTCAAAACACGGTGTACCTGGGCAGACAAACGTTCGGGCTCTCGTATATTCTGAGGGGTTGGAGCTTCAGGTCGACGATCCTAGAAAGATTTCTTGAGCGCACCAGAAGAGCTATTTCTTTTTACCCACTTCAGATTGGAGAACTTATTTTGAGTGGGAATATTGATCTCTAGTTCTGGTACTGGCAGATTAGAGGGATGGACTGGTACAGGTAATTGCTGAGCACGCAGCTCTGCATTTTCCTTCGCAAACAAAAGGCAAAATGATAACAATGAATATATATGCCCATGAGCTACTGAAGGATACACGTTATACATTCGACAGGTTATCTATTACGAAAGAACTATAATGGATGCAAGTATACACAACCGGAGGTAGGAGATTAGTTAGTGCACTACGATCCACCTGCAGAAAGCAACAAGTAGTGCACGACAGTCTACCTGTACGAAGCAGCGAACAACTCTACTCAGAAGCTGCTACGCCACACCACTGGATATGCAATTTCTATGCAAGCAGACAGAAGACGTCTACAAGTACTTTCAAAATACCCCCATATGTGCACCATAGTTTGTATACACATAGGTACACTAAAAGGGGTAAAAGAAATAATAAAACCTGCATAGGCTTCAGCTAGCGTGTTATTGGTACACACGTGACGTCTAGGGATGCTGCGCAGGTTATTAAATTTGAACCCGATCCTTCTAAGTAGATAAAAGGAGTTGACATGGTTCAATCAACAAAGAGAAATGCCCCCAAACACCTACATGGGCCCCGACGAGCGTGTTATTGGTACACATGTGACGACTAGGGATGTTGTGCGGGTCAATAAGTGAATTCAAGTTCAAACCCGGTCCTTCTATACGGATCAATAGAAGTTGACAGGGTTTAAACCATTAAAAAAATATACGGTTGTGGCGACCGATATATTTATTTTAATACATTCATATTAGGCCTTCAAGGCTCATAATTCAGAGAATTCACTAACAAATGCATAAAGCCTACGAGAAACCCGATCCTCAACCAATAGTTTGGTCGAGTTGACAGGGTTCAATCAAAAAAAAGAAATGACCCTGAACACCCCGATGATGACCGTATTGAATGCAAATCTCAACTAGAGGGGTCCATTCACAAATAGTTTCAAATGCCTCCCAAAAGTCCAAAATCCAAAATTTCCAAATTTCATCCAAAATTCCAAAATATTTAAAATTGAAATTATCCATCAATACTTAAAGCAAAATTTATCCACCCTCTGCAACGGTTTGCCGAGGTGGACAAATTAAAAACTACTTCAGCTCACAAAGAGCCAAATGCATAGTCGAAAATATCACTAGAATCCATTCTCAAACAATCTCCTACTAATAAGGACGTGGTATGTGTCCTCTAACTGGCGGTTTGCTGCCAAATGACATCACAAGATAAACGGTTATAACCTGGGGCCCTTTGAACCGAGAGGTTTTGCCTCCAAATGGCACAACGAAATACCAGTTATGACCAGCGCCAATATGTTCCTTAGTGCCATCAAATCCTTGAGATATGAATTAATAGGATATGATCGATAGGGCACAAAGCCCTTTATTAGCTAAGGTGGATTCAAATTTGTCCCCTTAGGCAAATATCCATCCCAGGTCTACAAGGTCTCCTTAGACGAAGCAACCCATCGCTGCCGATAAGGATCCTTCTTGTCAGGTTGGGTCGACTACCTCCTCTGACTAAGTAAACCAGGGACTATGATGGCCCGGGATGAAGGAACCATGGGATCTTGATCGGGTCCATCATCCATTCCCCCACCATCCACTTTAAGTGCAAGATGATGCAATTTCTATTTTAAATATCAAATCTTTCAACCCAAATTCCCAAATTCTACAACTATCTCAATACTCATTGCTGCTACTATATGCCAGATAACACGTATACTCTACGTATCTTGATTGACGACTAGCCTTAATCGAAAGTTCTCTCTCGTGATCGGGAGGGTAATTAACTATAGGGGCTTGCGCCTATAGAAACTAGAACTCAGATCATAAAGTCCTCACAAAATGAGGGCGAAATCTCTGGGTAGTGTCTTATCTACAAACCCATCTGCCTTCCAAAATTTACCCTGGAACTTATTCTGTTAAAACTCCCTCACCAAAAGAAAAGCAAAACAATCAACGCGGCGAGGAGGCTGGTGCCGAATTTTTGGAGCCCATAAGGTTCAAGCCTTGTTGACTTCTATTGATCCGTATAGAAGGATAGAGTTCGAACTTGAATTCACTTATCAGCCTGCGTAGCATCCCTAGACATCACGTGTGTACCAATAACACACTCGTCGGAGCCCATGCAGGTTTCATGGTTGCTTTTACCCCCTTTTAGTGTACCTATGTGTATACAAACTACTATGCACATACGGGGGTATTTTTGAAAGTACTTGTAGACGCCTTCTGTCCGCTTGCATAGAAGTTGCGGATTCGGTGGCGTGTTATAGCAGCTTCTGAATAGAGTTGTTCGCTACTTTGTACAGGTAGACTGTCATGCATTACCCGTTGCTTTCTGCAGGTAGATCGTAGTGCACTAACTAATCTCCTGTATTAGGTCGTAAGAGCTTGTACTTGTCGTATTCTCCATGAATTTTGTTGTGGTCTTTGGTCTTTTCAGCGCATCCGCTACTGCTGCTTGTAGGTAGGTAGATGTCTTCCTTTACAGACTGAAATTGACTTCAGGATACTGCATTTACTGAAGTATTTCTACATCTACCCATAAATGGCATGTTATACATACATCCGTATTCGTAGAAAGATTGTATGTATTGCAGATCTTTCACTATTACCCATAAACACCATACTTCATAGAAGATGCTTCCTACAGTGATTAGGAGTTCAAATTCATCAAGAATTTGCTATTTCACTTTGTATACAGGTGATAACATTTCTTTGTGAGTCTGATAATTTCTTAGTAATGGATGAAAGCCTCATGTTATTGATTGCAAGCGGATTAATATGCTTGTTTGTATCTTGATATTGATTGCAGGAGTGTTGTACAACAGTGGTTTCATCTGTTAAATGCCTTTGACACTCTTCGAATTTTGATTAGCTTAAAGATCTCCAAGATTTATTAAGAACTCTTATGTTATCGATTGATTGCAAGCACTTGTTATCCTTTCAGTTTGATCTTTGTTTGCAAGAAAGTTGTGTTCGTTACATATCTGATTCTCCTTCTTGATGGAGATAGATATATCTGCTTTCATGGTAGATCCCTGGGTAAGTTGTATTCACTATACTTTCCCCCTCTGTATTTGCTGATGATTCGTTGAACTTGTCGCATGGAGATCTCAATAATCTATTAGAGAGTGATGTGTGTATTTGTAGCTTATCTTTGACTGTCAGAATGACTGCAATCGTTGTTAATTTTCTCACATACATTTGTCAAAAACCTACTATGTTCATCGTATGCTTCCTTTCATTATTTATAAAACTCATTTGTTGCTTATGAGTGAGTCATAAATCCTTCAATCGATCTTCGCTTGAACAATCATGATTGTCATTAACTCTTATATTCTCATACTTTGTAGAGATATCAAACCTTTAGACTTTACCTATGATTATATCACTGCAGCACTCGTGGATATGTCATTGTGTTTGTTGCTTTTGAATGAGATATAGGAAATTCATTCACCATTGATTATTATTGGTAGTTGCTATTGACATGCCTGCTGCTCTTGCTCATAAATGATGCACTTATCATTCTTTGTATTAGAAAAGTCTTTTGTTTGCCCATTAGCATTTGTATTTTGGTTGACATAATAATGCCTTAAAATTGATTGAAGACTTTGTCTCATTGATTGAAAGCATATCATATTGGGAACGCTTGCACTCAAATTAGAAGTTCATCATTTTGCATATGATTCAAGTTTGAGTTCTTTGTCAAGTTCAAACTTTAATCCAAGTTTGAACTCAATGTCATTGTGGCTCATATCACATTCAAGTCCAAATCAAGCTTGTATTTATTTAACTTGAGTACAAGTTAGATCATTATCAGTTATCTTTTCTCTTAATATTCAAGTTCATTTAGAGATCATATTTATTTAGATTTGAATTTTATTAATGTCAATTGAATCAAGTCCACAAGTCCCAAACTGATCTTTGGGTTCAAGCAAGTCCATTATTCAACTCATTCGAGTTCCAGTAGTCCCCTGCTGTCCAAGTCTTGTTCAGGTTTAATGTCCACCACACTTAACTCGTTTGAATTTGAGTCTGAATTATTCAAATCCAAATTAAAACTTCTTGTACCAAGTTCATTGTCATTTGAGTTCAAATTTGTGTTCAATTGAGTCCGAGTTCATTCATTTTTTTTTGTTCAAATCAGGCCCAAATGTAGTAGCTTACTCACCCGAAATTTCGGTAGTCTCACAGCGTCTCCCCTATTTAGGGGAAAACTAAGGAAAACTGGGCCTCCCGCCACGCTAGACAAAAGCGTGTACGGTAAGTGCCCTCATACGAGGACACCGCGGCCATGAAATCTTTGTCCCCACCACCCTAGAGAAAGACGTGTATGGATCTTCGGTACCTGTTGCAAAAGAGAAGCAATTTTTCCCCGCAAGCGGGTACTTATGAATATCCCGGTCTCGCCGTAGGCTCCGCATCGGGTTCCCATCTCACTACGCTAGAGAAAAGCGCGTATGAGGGTTTCGGGTCGTGTCAAAAATTGACACCACTAATCTTATATATGTTTGAAGGTTATTTTAGTAATGGTAACTATTCACTGAGGTTACTTAGTAAACTCACTCTATTAAATTAACTTCTAAGTAAGTCTTCTAACAAATAGAAATAGTTGAAGGAGAAGATGAATATGTCTACACAAGACGAAGCTCAAATGAAAGGAGGTAAAATGTGTTTATGTTTAAATGCATATTAAATGTACATGTAGTATTAGTAACACTTTAGTGTTTTGAGGAATATTAGTCATTGATGTTGCATAATTATGAAAAATGTATTTAATGTCCGACTGTTTATTTCCACCTCGTTAATTCGAATATCCAAACCGGGTCGTGACAGGTATCATTTTTAAGTAACATCCAACTAGAGATTTTCTTGGTAACTTTATTTATTACCTTTCTATGTGATTATTCTATTATACAAGATTTTACAAATTCTTCCTACTAATTTTGCTAAAGAGATTTAAGTCATTTCTTTATGGGGAGATTGAATGTATGTGTATTTTGGGAGAAAATGTTTACTCAACCTTATTCATTTGTACAATTTTATGGCTTCTTGTAGTGGATCTATTACATTCCTCTCCTGGCTGTGGATTTAGGCTATTGTTAATCCATGTAATTTTAGTGTCTTGTTTGGTACTTTACCTCTTTGCAATTTATTTTTTCTGTTCATCAAATTCATTCCAAGCAGGTACTTTCACAACAACAAATCATTTTGTCTTAGTTGATGTTAGAATAGCTTCTTGTTTTAACATAGTAGAAGTATACGCACATCTATATGAGGACTAATGCGGTACATTCAAAGAAAACTAGCTTGACAGCTGAAAATTTCTGCATAGTTTAGCATGTAAATCAATAAGCAACTTAACAAAGCATCACAAGTGCTACAGTTAAACATTACACTGGCGGAACAATGACATTTTATAAAATTATCACATATGTATGGTACCACATTAAGCGCTTGAAAATATTTTTTCTCCTCATCACTGGCAAAAGTAGAGTTCACAAATGTACTGTCTCCAACGCATCCCCAGTTCTTCTCCAGCATTAATGATCTTAACCAACATTCAACTACACTAGCAATCAGAATTGCCGATCTCACAACCTCCTCTTCCTCCTCCACCTTGTAAAAGACCACCAACAATAAGCTCGAATATATATTCATTCACTTCGTAAACCAACAACATTCATCATGGAACCCTAAATTATAACCATAGAAAAGACATTGAAACTCACATTGCAAACGGCTAGGGTTTTGGTTAGTTCCTCTACGACCCGGGCTGCCGCTTCAGTCTGACTTCTCTGCAATCGGGATACGGAGGAGAAGTTAATAGTACGTAGAAGGAGATGGAGAAAGGATCCGATGATGATTCACCTGGTAGCTAACGAAGATGGAGGACGGCGATGGATGCAAGCAGGCGAGGCGCCACTGCCGTGAGAGCTTCCAGCAGAGGGCTTCGATCTCGATCGGGGAGGAGGAACCCGAGAGAGAGAGTTGGACGAGGAGAAAAGGAGGGAACGATGGTGACGGGAGGTAGGCTCGTACCAAGATCTTGTTCCTGAACATTCTTGCGAGGAAGGAGAATGGTGGACTGATCGGAGCAGTAAGGCTTCTGGAATGAATCGGAATTGGGATTTGCAAAGACGGTTTGTACTGTCATATATATACATGTTGGCGGAGCCACCTTCCTTGAATTTCTTCTTAAGCAAATTCATCCCTTGAAATCTTTTATTTATATATATAACCCTTGATGTTGGTCAAATGACTAGCGATCAGAAACTCCAATGCATGATTTAGGCTGGGTCAATTTTTATTGCTTATCAAAACAGAATTTTATTACTAAAATTTAATTTTAAGAAGCAATAAAAAATCATCTCAAATGAAATCTTATACTTTGAATCAATTGTTATAATAAGACTTATAAATAATTAAGAAAAAAATATTTTAAGGTTATAGATCCAACTACATCTCATAAAAATTAAAGGGATTGTCTCTCGATTTCTTAATCAAATATTTATAAAAAATTTTAAAAGCTAAAATAACTTGAAAATGTATTATATTAGGGCATTGTATTTTACTAGATCAAAATATATCTCATAAAAATTTAAGTGATTTATGCAACTAATTTTATTAGCTTCATATCACCAATATATTATCATAATTAAAAATATTGTGGTTAATCTTTAATTACTCAAATATAATATTTTAAATATGACATCAACTACTATATTTTGACTATACTCTATGCAAAACTAAAATCATACTAATAAGCAATTAGTTGCAAAATTAGAATAACAAAGAATAAATATATGTTCTTTTATGTTATGAATTCATGCAAATATAGGAAAATCAATACTAAAGTATAGTGAATTAAAAGGTTTGGAATCCATCGGAAGAAGATTGAAATTGAAAATTTTTTGCACCGTCTATTAATATCTATTGCTAGTCAAAATTTAAATTGAACACAAAAATCTTATCTCCAACCATATTAATTTCATTCGTGGTAATCACCAAGAGATTTGGATTCAAACTTTTTTTTTTTTTTTTTTTTGAGATGTTTAAATCAATTAAGACAAATTCATACACACGACACATGCAAGACTCAAACTTAATACCTCTTAGTTGATAATTAAAGCTCCCAAACAACAAATCAAAATTGAGTTGCATACTTGAAGTCTATCTAAGCAATTTATATAAGCTTAAATGATAGAATAACACAAGCTTATCTCATTAGACCATAGAGGCTCAATTGCTTTCTTATATATATATATATATATATATATATATATATACATATTGTTGCGTTCTGGAGTATTAGCGGTGGTAAAAAAATATAGTCTAATGTCTTAGCGTTGTACAAAGATCCAACACACAAGCAGATGAAAGAGATAGCGTAGTGTTCATAAGAGACACCGGAGTTTTTACGTGGAAATCCCTGAAAAGGAGGAAAATCATGGGGCCTGACCCAGTTTGGATGAATCCACTAGTATTTGCAATCGATTACAAATGAGGCCCTTCCTCGGGAGAAGACCTTAACTTTATGTCATAAATGTACATCATATAGATAGCATAGCATTCATACTGATGTCAAACCTGATTACTACCACCGATCTATCTTTGTTAGCATACTGTACACGTGGCATTTTTTCATTAGTGAATCAATTGTACCGTTAGAACAGAAAGCATTTTTGTTGAATCTACTTTTCCTATATATACACCAAATGTAACACAGTTTAGAATAATGAAAAATAGAAAACATCTTTTACGTTTCTTCTCTGCCTTATTCTTCTTCCGTGAAACGAATTCTATTCCTCTTCTTTATTCAATCTGACAAGAATCAAGGATTCAACATGGTATCAGATGTTCCAGCCATTCCTCCCACCTTCTCATCTTGATCTTCGCAGCCATGGAATCAGCCGACACAGCCTCCTCCATCCAGGCGACCACAAATCTCAATGGCGCCTTCTCATCCCCACAAATTCCCTCATCCCTCAAGTTCTTGATGAACAGCATCAAGAATGTTACTGCTCAGACTCTCACCGCCGACAATTACTCTATTTGGCGCGCTCAAATTCAGAAACTATTTCGGGCCAATGGTTTCGTAGGTTTCTTGACGGGCACCGCACCACCTCCGCCCCCAACGATTCTCTCCACCTCTGGACAGCAGATTGCAAATCCAGATTATACTACCTGGACGTCCGTAGATCAAAATCTCACAGCAGCACTCTTCTCTGTGATTTCCCCCGCAATTTTACCATATGTTCTTTCTATAGATCACTGCTCAGAAATATGGCACACCCTGGACCTGCGGCTCAAGTCGTGTACACGTTCAAGAATCGCTCATCTCAAGAACGAACTTAACTTCTTGTCCATTAAAGACAAGAATATGACTCAATATCTACTCGATGTCAAATCCAAAGTAGATGCGCTAGCCTCTGCCGGAGCTCCCATTGACGTCGAGGATGTTATACATTACACACTCAACGGACTACCGAACACGTATCAAGCCTTCAAAACAGCCATTCGGACCAACATGCGCTCCGTAAGCCTAGACGAACTATATACTCTACTCTGCAGTGAAGAACTCAACATGGCACATGAAACCGCCACAGATCTTCAATCTCTCAACATCACGGGAAATCAAACGGCTCTCACAGGCGGACGTGGAAGAGGTCGCGGAAGATCATCACAATATCGCGGCAGACCCAACAATCGTCCACAGAATACAACCAATCAACCTCACGGCAACAAGTCCAGCCGACCCTCCATAACTTGCCAAATCTGCGGTAAGTTTGGACATTCAGCAATTAAGTGCTGGCACCGTCACGACGACAACTACAACTCTGATCCAACTCCGGCACTCTTCACCACGCCAACTCCGTCCACATCTTCGGAGTGATTCCTCGACAGCGGAGCCTCTTCTCACTTAACCTCCGATCCCAACGCTCTACACCAAACTCAACCGTATACCGGATCCAGTCAAGTCGTTCTAGGCAACGGACATCAACTATCAATTCATAACACTGGTAAAGGCCTTCTCCCGACCTCATCAGGTAGCCTCCAACTAAAGAATCTCAATCTCGTTCCGAATTTGTCTTTTAATCTCTTATATGTGCACAGACTAACCCAAGATAACGACTGCATTATTATGTTTTCCTCTCACGGTTATGAAATACAGGACCGGAAGACCCACCGCCGTCTTCTCACGGGTCCGTCTATTAATGGCTTATATCCGCTCCCTGGTTCCAACCGTCCACTCGAGAACATCAAACACCTTGCCCTCATCTCTGTTCAGCACGTCCCGGACCTCTGGCACAGACGCCTCGGCCATCCGTCTGCTTCTACCTTAGCCGCTGTCTCCAAAAGAAATCATAACATACACATTACGCGCCTCGACTGCAATTCTTGCAAGATGTCCAAGAGCCACCGACTACCTACCCCAAGCTCCACCACCATCACCACCTCTCCGTTCTTGCTTGTTCATTCAGATGTATGGGGGCCGTTCCCCATTGTATCTAATAACGGGTTTAGATTTTATGTTTCCTTTATAGACGACTTCTCTAAATTTTCATGGATTTTTCCTATCATGCATAAATCTGAAGTTTTTACAAAATTTATTGAATTTCAAAACTTTGTCTCTCGGCAATTCAACGCAAAAATTAGGACTCTATGCACCGATAATGACAGCGAATTCTTAAACAATAAATTCTCAAATTACTGTCGAAACACCGGACTGATTCACCAAACTACGTGTCCCTATACCCCGTCGCAAAACGGAGTCGCCGAACGTAAACATCGACATCTTATCGAGACTGCACGCACTCTTTTAATCCAAGCATCCCTCCCTCATCAGTTTTGGGTCGATACCGTCCTTACCGCTAATCTTCTCATAAATTGCCTACCTTCTCCTAACACGCAAAACAAATCACCTCATGAGCTTCTCTTTGGTAAACAACCGGATTATAAATTTTTCAGGGTATTTGGATGCCTTTGCTATCCTTGGCTTCACCCCTAAACACTAAATAAACTCTCCCCTGTCTCTCGTCCCTGCGTATTCATCGAATACGCCACCTCACAAAAAGGCTATCGATGTCTTGATCCTTCAACAAATAAAATCTAAACTTCAGGTAATGTTCTATTCAATGAAGCAACTTTTCCCTTTGCCAATAAGAATTCTCAACCCACTAAAACATCAACAATTCAACCCGTCACACCTCCCCTGCTGCTTGTCCCGACGTCTGCACTATCTAACTCCACACCACATCTCACCGATACACTCATCTCCAAAACTACCTCACACGGCCCGTCACCTAATACCTCCCATGCTAAATCAGTCACCCACACTTCAACTACCTCACCATCAGACAACAACACTCTGCCTGAACCAGATCATCAACCCAGCACACAACGACATCACATGATCACTAGACTTAAAAGCGGAACCTACAAACCCAAGAAGATTTTTGATCTCGCCCACACATTACAACCAACCGAACCCACCACCTATAATCAAGCCGCAAAATCTGAACAATGGCGTGCCGCAATGTCTCAGGAATTTCAGGCACTTCAATCCCAAGGCACATGGGAATTGGTACCTCCCGATCCATCCTTCCATGTTTTAGGATCCAAATGGACTTTTCGAATTAAATATAATTCTGATGGATCCATCTCACGCCATAAAGCTCGTCTCGTGGCGAAAGGCTATACACAAGAATACGGCATTGACTACACCGAGACCTTTAGTCCGGTGGCAAAAATGCCAACAATACGGGTACTCATTCTCCTAGCTCTGCATCACAATTGGGTCATTGATCAACTCGACGTCTCCAACGCATTTCTACACAGCAACCTATCAGACATCGTCTACATGCAACAACCACCCGGGTTCCAAGACTCTCTTCATCCAAACCACGTGTGCCGTCTAAAGAAGGCATTATATGGTCTTAAGCAATCCCCTCGAGAATGGTATGCGACACTTTCTAACCATTTACTCGCGTACGGCTTCAACATCAGCTCGTCGGATCATTCCCTGCTGACCTACAAATCCGGCACTACAAGAATGTACATTCTTATCTACGTCGACGACATTCTTCTCACAGGTAACTGTCAAACCGACATTACCAAACTTCTTTCTAATCTTCACAACACTTTTCAGATGCGTAACCTCGGACCTCTATCATAATTCCTTGGGATACAAACACATCATACAAAATCCGGCGTCATCTTACATCAACAAACCTATGCAAGGAAAATCATCGAGCGTGCTGGAATGTCACAATCGAAACCTGTATCCACACCGGTCCCAACCAAAATCAATCTACACAACAACAACCATGAACTCTATGACAATCCTCAACTATACCGCCAAATCATTGGATCTCTTCAGTACCTTACTCTCACCCGCCCAGATATTCAGTTCGCGGCCCAACAACTCTGCCAACATATGCAAAAACCCCTCAAATTACACCACGAAGCCCTCAAGAGGTTGCTTAGGTACATTCACGGCACCACGCAGCTCGGCATCCCCCTTTCCCGAGATAATCTCATCCTACAGGGATATGTTGATGCAGACTGGGCAAGTAATCCACAAGACCGCACCTCTATATCCGGATTCTGCAACTTTATCAGACAATCTCCCATCTCTTGGCAAGCCAAGAAACAAAGCACAATCGCTAGATCGTCTACCGAAGCAGAGTACCGCGCCCTTGCCACTGAAGCCACCGAAATCCTCTGGCTACGCCGGCTCCTGGACGATTTCCACACGCCGCAAGATCAGCCTACTACAGTCTATTGCGACAACACATCTGCCATTCCTCTCGCAAATAACCCCGTCTTTCATGCTCGTACCAAACACATTGAAGTCGACTGCCACTTTATACGTGACTGCATCAAGAAACAGCAAATCTCGGTACACCACATATGTACCAATGACCAGTTGGCAGACATACTTACCAAAGCATTACCAACACAAAGGTTCAAGCAAATATCCAGCAAACTAATTGCTCCTACGCAGCCACAAGTTTGAAGGGGGGTGTTAGCATACTGTACACGTGGCATTCTTTCATTAGTGAATCAATTGTACCGTTAGAACAGAAAGCATTTTTCTTGAATCTACTTTTCCTATATATACACCAAATGTAACACAGTTTAGAATAATGAAAAATAGAAAACATCTTTTACGTTTCTACTCTGCCTTGTTCTTCTTCCGTGAAACGAATTCTATTCCTCTTCTTTATTCAATCTGACAAGAATCAAGGATTCAACAATCTTGTGCTTATTTCAAACAACCAAACTCCCTCCCGCTCGTTCCTCACGCACGAAATCCCCTATCGAGCTCCTCCTAGCTGAACATCCCACTACCTACTTCTTCCAATTTCTAGTATCCTTCACAGTCAAACTCAGATACTGACTCCAACCCCTCTATAATCGCTAATCCTAACTCAGTCTGAAATTCACCTGAAATCGAACAGTTCACATGATTGCCAATCCTTTCCATTCACTGTGCCGAATAACCCTCAATCCACGACATCAACCAAATGTCCCTTCCCGTCGGATTCAAAGACAAGCCTCCTTCCGGTCACAATCCCACTTCACTGTGCCCGAGTCTCAGCTCCCAATCTCTGGCCGTCAACACCTCTTCGACTCCAGTAGCCTCCTCCTCCTCCTGTTGCACCAAAGTAACCCTTAATCGAATCCTCCCTCACCATTCGCTGACTTCCCTATAACCTGCCAAATTCTACAGTGCCGACAACCCTCCACCTCATAACCACAGAGAACAACCTCTAGCATCACTATGCCGACCTCACTCATAGCCACCTCACAAATTCTCCTATAACTTCACATCGCCTTTACCTCTCCAGAAAGGCCATTTCAAAAACCCAAAGGCCTAAACAACTTAGCCAAAATCAGCCGCTTCTGTAATAGACCGCATTTTGACTTTGCCAATTTTTTTTGGAGTCATTATAACTCCAAATTGTAATCCATCTTCGCTATCGTATTTTGATTGTAGTATTTCATCGGTGCCCAAAAATTATGAAAAAATTCGTGTAAGTAAAATACTACAATCAAAATACAATAGCGAGTATGATTTGGAGTTATAATGACTCCAGGAAAAAAAAGTCAAAGTCAAAATACAGTCTATTACAACTTCTTTCTCTAATATTATTATTGATTATTTCTTATTAATTACTAATAATATAATAATAATATTATTATTATTTAAAAAAAAAGGAGAGAAAAAAGAAAAAAATAGAGGAATTTTAAAAAAGGATATTTTGTCCGAACTGAACCTCGCGCCCTCGACATCGTTGTCGTCTGCTCAAAACAAACTCCATCGCCGTCACCTCCTTCGCACAAAAGTAAAAATGTTCACTAAACTCAAAAAATATCAAACCCCATTTTCTCCACTCGCACCTATACATGCTCTTCGCAGTGTGGTGAGAGAAAGCCCAGTGCGGCGCTTGCAGCAAGGCAGGTAAGATGCTCTTCTTAGCATGATGGGGATAATCCTAAATACCCATGTATGTTTCGTCATGCATGTAGGGAAAAAACTGTGTTTTTAAAATGTGCCTCAAAAGACCTATACATGCTTTTCATAGTGTGGTGGGATTGAAGAACCACAAATGTGGCGTCATCCGACATTTATCATATATGCTCTTTGTAGCGTGGTGGGAAGGCCCAATTCCCAAAATTTTCCTAAACTAGAGAGACACTAGGAGGCTGTAGGAATTTCTAACAAATAGGGGACCTTATTTAAATAAAACTATAAGAGACTTTAATGAATTGTAGGGAACATAACTTAAACTAAATTGCAGGGAACCAACTTTAATTTAAGAAATGTACAATTGCAAAAAAGTACAAATGGGGAATAAACAAACATGAATTAACAATCAAAGACTTGTGGTGGATAAGGAAAGTTCCTTCATCTCACCCCTAAGCGACAAACAATACGAACATGTAATTTTATCGTAAGTAATGGTGCAAAACTCTTAAATCATTCATGAACAATATTCACCTCAATCATGCTTGCATAATGGATAAGTAATGCAATTTACATTCAAGAAAAACATTTAATTAATGCAATAACACAACAACAATTCAATTTCAAGCAAGCATATCGATTCCCTGCAAGTAGAAGAGGTCAATGTACAATGAACATAATAATTTGATAAATTAAATGAAGTTCAAAGTACATGAAGTTCTCATAAAGTCAATACCATTCAACTCTAAATACATCTTGCTTGCCAACTTGCATAAAGAGATTGGTGATGACTGTAACTCAACCAACAGCCAACATCAACATGTGAGAGAGTGCACAAGACTCTCAATAAGCATCATGTATCACCTACATATGATGTTAGTTAATGTATAACACTCGTTCTTGTAGAAGAGGCGTGATAATTTTAATAAGCATAATAATATGCTCATGAGTGAAGTATAAAGACTATGCAATAATCCCTACAGCCAACACTAATCAGAGCAAATATAACAATCTCAAATGAACATAGAAAACCAATACACAAGCAAATATAGCAGCTTGCAAGCCAACGTGCATGGGAAAATATGTGGTGTCTACAGCTCACCCAGTGGTTAACAATAGTTTACAAATGAACATACTTATTTACTCATAAATAATAACATTGTTTACAATCATACACAAGCATCATGTAATGAATACTAGACATCCCCTCAATCAATGTCAGTCACCTTATGAATAAACATGGAAGCTCCTTATGAACCTTGAAGTTCAATACATAATGAGTGTAGTAGGTTGCTGATAAATATACACAAATAAATTAATATTGATTAATGCAGTTCAACCGGTAATCAACACTGATCAACATAAAAGAGAATATACTAACCTCTTATAAATAGAAAATTCAATGTGCAATGGATACATCAAACTGCAGTCATATAATAAACTATTTACAAACATATAAAGTGCAACAGACGATGAATGTGACACACTGACTAGATGCAAAAGCAATGAGCCTGTGATAAATGTAAGTATCTACAAGTAACTATAGGAGATTTGTTAGTGCATGACAGCTCGTCTACAAGAAGCAGCGGGTGACCCGTAGCGATAATAACATTGTTGGATCAAGGGAGTGAGTGAGTGAGTGAGAGAGAGAGAGAGAGAGAGAGAGAGAGAGAGAGAGAGAGAGAGAGAGAGAGAGAGAGAGAGAGAGAGAGAGAGAGAGAGTGTGTGTGTGTTGTTGACCTCAATTTCGTTCGAGTACTCTCGAGCACCTTTGATCGATTTAATTAGACCTCGTCAAGTCTAATTCAAACTCGAATCGGCTTGAATTGAAATTAGACTCGACAAGATTTAATTACCCTCGACCAATTAGTCTCAGCCCCATCGAGCCAGATTCAGTCCAAATCGGCGATAGTTCAAATTTTATTTACGTTAAGTCATGCTGCTCGAATCGAGTCGAACTCGATCTAGCCCAGAGTGTTAACTTGGGCTTGATTTAGAACTGATTTTAGTCTTTGGGTTTGTCCCAATTCCAATTAGAGAGCTATTGACTTTCTAAACTGATTCAAATTTGGCATCATATCAGGAAATTGGATCGATTGGTTCCAATCAAACGGTCGACTGGCCCAAAGCCGTTACCTGATATTTGCAATCTTCCACAGGTAGGGCGGAGATACAAGGCAGAAAATATGCCCATTTGCGTGATGTTTGGAAGACTGGAACACGGGATGACTGAGGGCGGGCAACCTTTCTCGGTGCTAGCATGCCATTACTCCAGGCGAAAGCCTTAGGCTCCCTCATTCCCACCCGCCCCCTCTCTCTCTCTTAGTTTCGCACATCCCAGGTGGAATTCTCCCCCATTCAAAACTCCAACACCCCACACTCCCCCTCTCGGCTTCGCACACCCGGACCAGACCCGACGCCTTCTGGACCGACCCCGATTTCTGACCTCCCTCTCTCTCTCTCTCTCTCTCGTGTGAGCCTTAGAGGACCACAGCCTCCCCCTCTCTATCTTCCTCCATTCGTGAGCTCTGATTGACACCGAAGTCTCCTCCTCTAGGATCGAACACATGCAGCCCTCTCCAGGACCGAACCCGACACCTGGACTAGCCCAAACTTCTCCTCTTTGCAAGGTGAGTATTATCCCCTTCTCTTTACTTCTCCTTCTTCTTCTTCTTCTTCTTCTTCTTCTTCTTCTCATTCTTCTTCTTCTTCTTCTCCTTCTTGTTTCTTGTCATTGTTATCTTCTTCCAACTCCTTACCTTAATTTGTTTCTCATCCTAATTTGTGACCTTGTGGATGATTTAGTTGGTAACAAGTTGTGTTCATGTGGAATTTATTTTGACTAAGATTGAAAGTATGGATAGAAATTTCATGGTGTATATGTCATTACACCTCTAGCTCTATTGATTTCTAAGTGAATGCATTTACTCTCTACGATAGATTTCATGATAGCATGCATAGTTGATTTTGGCATCATGTGTTGATTTATATTCCTACCCAACTTGTTGATTTACATTGTTTTGAAATGGGTAATTAGTATGTGAGCCTACATTTTCCTTATGTCACATGATTTAGAAGTTTTAGGTGTGAATGGTGGCAAGGCTTGAGAAGCCATGTTGTTCCTTTACTAAAACATGCATGTAAGGTGTTTGGTGAAATGCCCTTTAAAGAAAATTATGACATTTAGTTGGTGACTCATGAAGCATATGAAGCTACTTAATCAAACGTTTGGTGAGCATGTTTAGATCTAAAGGTTTCACTTTTCTTTCATGAGGATTGGACATAATTATGTTTGCGAGGTCCCTCTCAAATCTCCTTGGTGAAGTGTCTAACGCTCTTTTTGCTAGTGATGTTGGTAATGAGTTTTGATAAGTTTCGAGTGGTCTTCCTTTTTCTAAGCATGTATCTAAATTCTTCATGATGATGTGTGAGTGTGGGTTAGCAACTTTCGTACTAATTCATTTGAATGATCTTGCAAGTGTTGCATGCCTTTGGTTGGTAAAATCTCAAAGGAAGAAAAGAAGTTGAAATAAAAGAAAATCTCTTCTCTATGCACTAATGCACTTTGTAAAAAAGAAAAGAGGTTTAAATGCGAGCTTGTGGTTTCTCAATTATGATTCATGGTTTCACATACACAATTCATTGTAAATATATATATATATATATATATATATATATATATATATATAAATAATATAAATATATATATATATATATATATATATATAATATGTTTGTAGTGTGTGTGTTGTGGTGTGTGTGTGTGTGTTGTGTGTTTTTGATTCAGTACCTTTATGATTGTTATGTTATTTAGAGGAATCTATATGCACTTCTCCTATTTTCCTACAAGTACTTATGTGTTGCAAGAAGAGAAAAGAAGTCTACACATCTAATAGAGCTTGATAGTTGATGGGTGGTGTACATTGTCATGCCTTGACATTTTGCATATGAATGGTCTCACATCATAGTTTGAAGAAGAACGGGCTTCTTCATGCTTTTATCATAAATCAAATGCTTACCATCCTTACCTTAATGATGTATAATAGTTGTATGCCCCTTTTGTTGCATAGCTTTCTTTGAACTTTGGAGAGGATTTCTTTGGATTTTATGTTGGAATATCTTATGAAAACTTTTGAGATGAATTGATTCTTGATTGAAACCTTCTCCTTCTTATTTGCACTTGATTCAAAGTTGGATTGAGACAAATAAAGGTTTGGAAGCATGTTTGACCATAAAATGTTTGTAGATTTTGAGGTTCTTTTATGTTTCCTTGAATCTTGTTCTCTTCTCCATTTGTTTGAATGTTATCTAAAGTTAATGTTAGCAATTTTATTGAGAAGCCTCCATAATGCCTTGTGTTTCGATCGTGAGTATGCTTTAGGGCTTAAAATGAAATGATTCGATTATGTTGAAAATTGGTACATGTGTGAGTAAGTAAACTCTATAAAAATGTCATGATTTTCCTTTCCTCTTTCAATTAGGAGTGACAACAAAATACCTTTCTTAAGACTATATTTCTACTTTAAAGCTTTGGGAATTTATAATGCATGTTTTCCTTCTTTCCAATATCATGGTGTTGATTTTGAATCTTTGGCAAGTAGCGATTTTGCGCTTGATGATTAAAGGTGAAATCTATGAGTATTATATCAATATATATATATAATATATATATATATATATATATATATATATATATATATATAAGATTATATATATATATATATATTATATAATATATATATATATTTCACATGCTTGATGTTTTAATTTAGAGAATGTTTGGTTCAAATGCAAACTTATTTACTCTATGATTGAAAGTTTTATAAGTCATTTAGAGAAATACATGGTGTTGGGAAGTGCCATGTTTAAATCATGCTATGTGTTGTTTAAAGAAAGCCTCATGTGTATGTGATAAAAGCCTTGTCATTCTTCACCAAGTGCAGAATTTTCACTGTTTTAACTTCCAAATTGTTTTGGAAATAAAACAAGTGCAGAATTTTCACTGTTTTAGCCTCTAAATTATTTTGGCAAGCAAGAAAAGTGTAAATTTTTTACTGTTTTAGCCTACAAATTATTTTGAGACAAGCCAAGTGCAAATTTTCAATTGTTTTCTGCTCCAAATTGACTTGTAGACAAGTTAGATGCAACTTTTATTAGTCTTGTGCCCCAAACTGATTTGGAGGATGCATATTTTCACTTGTTTTATGCTTCAAGCTACTTTTGTAAGATAAAACTTAGAGAATGTTTATATGCTTTCTTCTTTAGAGAAGATTTTCGAGCTTGTTGGAATTATTGAGGCGAATATCCTTTGAATATATGCATTGTTCTTGAAGTAAGAAATATATTTATATTTCTTTTATGGTAATACATCAAGTGCTTGTTTGACCCTTTTTGAATTATGATTAGTTGGGAGAATTTTACATATGTTTCTATAATTGAGGGTTTCATTATTGAAGTTTGTAGAAAATATTAAATGATTGTGAGCTTTATATCCTTTTCGTTTCCATGAAAGTATATCATTGGCATTAGTCCTTGGCAAAAAATCATTTTTCTGAGAACACGAACCTCATCACATGAGAAAGGTAGTTTAAAGCATGAATTGTTATAAATTTTATTGCTCTCCAAATTAGATATTTATAAGCTTCTTTTGGATATTTGTTGGCATGTAGTATGTGAGATTTGCTCCGTGATAGAAAAGCTTTAAGAACTAGTTTCTATTCAAATTTATATGCATATATGTTGTGTTGAAAAAATTTTCAAAAGGTTTTTTTTTTCTTATGGTTGGAATTGTATTTCAGAACGTTTCATGTGGAGAGGTGCTCTGAGATGAAAAGTTTTATGAGTTTGTTTAATGTAAAAGTTTTATGAGTTATTTTGTAATAAGTTTTGTAAATATTTACAACAGAAAGTTTTTTTTATGAAATTTTCTTGATTTTACCCCACGCCAAAAAAAAGAGCACTTGATTATTTTTTTTGTGTCGAAAGATGTTTCGGAAGATTGTTTATGAAAAGCTTTATGTATTGTTTCATTTGGAGGTTTTCATGAGTAAATTTTGGGAATTGGAAACTTTATAAATAGCTTTGTGTTGGAAAGACCTTTAGTGTCTTTTTGGACAAAGTGATCCTTTTTTATATGAGTTATCTTTCTTTAGTGTTTGCTTCTAAAAGTTGGGTTTTGAATAAATATGGAATAAATAGTAGACTTGTTTTGAATTTTAGTTTTGAGAACTTGACCCCCTTTGCCACTTTGAGCTGTATTTAGTGGATGGTTTAGTTATTTGAGTTGGGATTTATTTGAGTGCTTTGGTTGGAATGTGGGGACAGTAAAGGGCATTAAAAACACCTTCTTTCCTATTCACATCATATTGAATTAGGGGTGAAGAGAATTTTAGAGGCATACTTAACTTCAAAGAAGTATGCCAAACAATGAAAATGCCTACATTCCTTTTATTTTTATTTTTATTCTTTTCTTTCTATTGCATTTAGTCGTCTCTTGCTTTGCTTTTAGTCTTTTCGTCGCTCCTTTATTTATGCTTTAAGATTGAATGCTTGCAAAAATATGAAAATCCAGAAAGAAGACAAGTGGCCCACCTGATGTGCAAATAATAAAAAGGTAAGTTTATATCTAGTTCGCATTTTCATTTATTGTTATTATTTGCTTATCATATAGAAGTACTATAATACAACTTCTCTTCTATGTTTTGCGAGGAACCTTTTGGAGAGCAAAGGATAATGAGTACTGGAGCACATGGCGAGGGAGCACGGACAGTCAGATCCGAGCTTCAGTCGCCCCCATTCAGTCTAGTAGGGGTGTTACGGGTGGAACCACTAGGTCATAGCCCCTGGTGCTGTAAGTTTCCTTAAACTTAGAAAATCTATAGGGGCCCCAATGATTGTACGCTCCCTACCCTTTAGAACTCTGTAGAAACTTTATTTTATAACTATATGCTTTTTTTTTTTAGATCCCTAAACCTATTGACATACTTACGAATGTCCTAAGGGTTAGAAAAACTTCTTTTAGTCCCATAATTTTAGTGACATCTAAGGACAAAAATTAAGGACCGAGTATTAGATAACATAGACTTAGTGTGCATGCTCCTTATAAGATAGAGACTTCAAAATAAAAACTTAGTGATAAGATTTTCTAGACTTAGTGTGCTTTAATTTACTAATAATCAACCAACCAAATTAACCTTAACTTAATTCTTAAAAATGCACTAAAATACTTAATTTGTACTCAAACCATAACTAACATTTTATAACCACTAAAATATAAAACTTAAATCAAATTTAACTATTCTAATAATTAACTCTTAACCAACTTAAAGTTTAAAAGAGGTAGACTAAAATTAGGAGATCAAATATAAAACTAAAATTTATTAGGATAAAAGACTCCTAAAAGATCAAACCTTAGACTAATCTTTAAAATCAATCAATAAAGTTGATTAATAAACTACTTAATTCACTTTTTATTTTCTAATTTATAATCAACTAAAAATTAATTCAATAAAATTGGTTGCCAGTGGGTAACCCAGACCTACGAGGCTATTAAGTTAGCCACAATGAGGGTGAAATAAACCTCACGGTTTGTGTGACAACAAAGATGATAATTGATTAAACACTAAAATAAAATATCTAAAATCAATCTTAAAAATACTAATATTTAAACTTAAACAAAACTTCTCCCTTTTATTCTTTAACAAATCAAATACAACAACTTTAACTAAATCAACTACACAGGACATACCCAAACTGCACAGCATGCTACATACATCTAGACTTGTTTGTTAGGACACGGCTTTAAGTTCTAAGATAGGCCGATGTTTTCTTTCTTTCTATCTCTGTGATGTGGCGCTTTGCATGTGACCTGTGTGTTATTTGCTTTTGTTATTTGTGTTAGCTTTTTGTGTACTTTATGTGATGATTACTAGTTCTTTCTTTTTTTGTATTATATTGTGAGCGATAGAATACTCATAGGTTAGGAACACTTTTTATACTAATGATGTTTTCCTGCAGGTGATCGTGCTCACACAGCGTCAAAAGGGGGCTAAAAATTAATAAAAAATAACTACTTTAGGTGCTTCAGCTGCTTAGCCCCCAAATAATAAAAGCATGGCCAAGTGTGATTAACTTTGAGCATTTTTATCATATACAACAGCTTGGATGTTTTATTATAACTGCTTAGGATAACCCTACAGGAGAGTCTAGATTTTTATTTTTCTGATGTAATGTATTTGATGGTGAGAGTTTTGAAAATTATTAAAACAAGGTATTTTAAATTTAGAGGGGCTCAAAGGGAAAAGGTAATCTCTTATAGGGAATTTCTTTTTCATTTGGGCATCCTTTTGGAGAACACCCTACCAGAACCAGAAGGAAGGAAGACAAAATCCATAGATGAATCAAGGAAGTGAAGATGAAGAGCGAGACAAAAATGTCTTGATTTTAAGATTTGCGTCATTCCTTAGGAGTAGAACCTGGGTTGTTGTCGGTGGAGCCCGGCCATCACTACTTTTCTGTACTATGTAATGTATATTATTATATAGAACTTGTCATGGACTTTGGAAACTCTTTCTATTGTTACTGTTGTGATTGTTTGTTTACTTTGTTTGCGTAATAAAACTGACATGATTTTTATAGGTTTATTTCTTGCATGCGCATGTGTCTAACTCGCTAGGCTCTTAGAAATAAAATTTTTCTACTCGTAATTAATAATAAAATTTTAAGAATTAAGCAACATAGAAACATAATGATTTAGGGAATAGCCGGAATCGTTCGGGATTGCATGCATCTTAATGCATTTCCTCCCTTCCTTATGTAGACACTTCCCCGCCTATGGGTAGAGTCCGGATAATCTGGCCTATGAGGATGAAGTGCCAGACTTGAGAAGTTTAGTCTTTCTAAAATACTATTTTATAAGCCTTTTTTAAATTTCATACATTCCTGATTAATTGAAAACTTTGACTAGCATATATTGTATTAGTAACCAATTAAAATAAAAATTTAATTGTATTAGTTTTAGATTCATATCATAATTTATAAGTACAAGGCTATTTAGAAACTTCTCTAGATGTCGGCCTCAAATTCCAAGAATCTAACCACCCACCCATCTTTCATATGGACCAAATATCATGGATTTTATGCAATTAGGTGGTTTTAGCTGGCTTCCTTTTCAGGCAAAAGTATAAGCTCATATTAATTATTATTAGATCGTGGATGTTAGTGTCGTGTGTATGATACTACATCTTTTATAAATTTAGGATCTAAGACTAGTGGTACAAGTGTACTGTTGCACGCCTTATTGGTGGGTAAGCTCTATATTCTTTCGAAGGCTATAAATTCTATCCATCTGCGTCACATAGATGATGTCACCTCCCTCCTTCTCTCACTCATGCTTGAGATGTAGTGTCCTTTCTTTTTCTCTAGTTTTCTCTTCCTTAGTCGGCCGAGTGATGATTGAACCACGCATGATTGATCAAACCATATTGAGCCTCTCTTTTTCTTTGATTAGATGATCCTAGAAAATTCCTTTGTGCTAAACCTATTTGAGAGAATAATCTAACATCCTTAATTGAGAGATTTCATAGATTGAGGTCTAAGGTATAATTAACCATAGGGGCTTATGCCTGTGGGAAACCGATCCCCACATCAAATAAATCCTATTCGAGCTGATGTATTGAATAGGGGAAATCTTGTGACTTTGATTAAGTTATACATATTATTACCCATCAAGGTGTGTAGGTGAAAGCCGCTATCCTCCATGGTTAATCGTATGTATAATCTCATCTGCCCTCCCATTGTCCTGCTTATGTCGAGTGTAAAGGCCTACGATCATTTTGTCCTATGGGATAGTGCGGTCGTACCATTTACATTCGAACCCCATAAGCAGAATTCTTTCGGAGACCCACATGTGTGTGTGTGTCATGTACAAATGGTTACTCTGGCCAACATTTATCTTCTTCCTCCATAAGTCAGATTTACATGAGGGAAACTACAGAAGAATCTTTGGAGTCAAAGAGCAACCGACAACCCCCGGACCATTGGTAAAAGGGATTCACTACTATCCGCCTCACCTAGTTCGTGAAAGAGATGCTTGTAAGGACTTCTTCGCATTGCTGTTGGAGCTAAAAAGCGACAATAAAGAGTTTGTTCAATACCCGAAGAGAGTCCAGGGGTTGTCATAGGTCAAGTTGACTGACCACTTAAAATTTTTGATATGCTTTTTTTTTTACTTTTTATTTTTTTTTGAATATATTCTATTGCATATTATTTCATGCAATCTAGTTTGTGTTGTGATTATTGAGATGGAAAACTTGTAATTGATTGAGGTTATTTTTTTAGTTGGAAATAAATAAAAATCAGAAAAGAAAAAGAACAAAAAAATAATTTATTTTCTACAAAAATCCAAAAGATAAAAAAAGAGTTTTTGATTCTTATTCGTTTCTGCATTAAGAAAATCTGTTTTTGATTTTAAGTTGTAATTTGGTTAAAAACTTTCAAAAAGGAAATATTGGAAAAAAAAAAAAAATAAAACAACAATTCATCTGCTCTTAATATGTCTTTGTAGTTTTAAGTGGTTTAAACAACCAATATTAAACTTTCATAAATAATATTTAATTTTATACAAAACTATTCACATAATTCAAATAATAATTTATTATTAAGTCGATCCAAATTTAATTGGCTTATTTTAGATAACCAATAATATATAAATATATATATATAATATATCCTAACTAAATGAATCTCCATAGAGCACCAAATGCAAGAAGACACTATGCTAGATTTTAACCTCAAAATGATAACACTAAACCAAAATGATAGTAGGAGAGAAACTGAAATAAGAAAAACAAGGGTTGCGACAATCACGAGGACATATTTATGAGAAGAAGAGTCGGGGGTTGGTTTGGTTCCAAGTGAAGTCAAGGCAGGCATTGGGAAAGCCAGCAAGAAATAGACAAGGAGAAACACAAGGACCGAAAGATGAATGGTCGTAAAAGCGATTATAAAATTATAGTAGAAAAAATAACTTGTTTAAAAACAACTATAAAAGAAGCTTCCTATATAAAAATTTCTTAAAAGCAGTAAAAAAATAATAGCCAAACAAAGATTATGAATATAGTCTGAAAAACAAAGCATTAAGAAACCTAGTCCAAATGAAACCAAAGTGGCGTAGACCGATGAATGTCAACAATAAGAGGTTGCCCCACCCTAAGAAGCTACATCACGGGAAGACATGTAAAAAGATTGATATATAGGCCAGAATAATCATCAAGATGCATTATTGGAGAGGAAGAGTACTAGGAGTTGGATAGGTTGCAAGCGATGTGAGGCGGCATTGGGAACAACGAGCATGAGAAATAGACAAAGAGATTATAATTGTGTTAAAACAACTATAAAAAAGCATCTTCCTATACAGAAATTTCTTAAAAGCAGTTAAAAAATAATAGCCGAATAGAGATTAAGAATATAGTCTGAAAAACAAAGCATTAAGAAACCTGGTCCAAATGAAACCGAAGTAGCATAGACCAAAGAATGCCAGCAATAAGAGGTTCTCTCCCACCCTAGAAGCTACACCAAGGGAAGAGACGCAAAAAAGATTGATATATAGGCCGCATAATCACAAGATGAATTTATGGAAAGAAGAGTCTAGGGGTTGGATAGATTGCAAGCGATGTCGAGGCTGGCATTGGGAAAGTGAGCATGAGAAATAGACAAGGAAAAGAAAGCATGACATAAAATATGAAGGATCCGTTTTGGGATGGCTATAATTTTTTGTAAAAGTGATTATAAAGTTGTTGTAAGAAAAATAATTTTTTTTTGACTGTAAAAAGAAGCTTCATATACCAAATTCTTAAAAATAGTAAAAAAAAAATCAAATAGAAAAATAAAAGAGTAAGAAAATTATCTCAAATGAAAAATGAAGCGACGTTGACCGAAGAATGCCATCAATAAGAGGTTGTCCCCGTCCTAGAAGCTACACCAAGGGGGGTCATGAAAAAACGTGATTAGAGTCAACTTGACTGTTGTACAATACATTGGTTTCCATTTGTTTGGTTCACATGAGTTAGTTTGAGATATTTTTATCACCTTTGGCTTAACAGTATATAGTATTGTAAAATTGTGGATGTGCTTCATTCCGGAGGTAGGGATGTACATTGTTATTTTATTTCCTTTGTCAATCAACGTCGGAGGACGAGAGGGTCTGTTCTTTAAAATGAATTCAGGGAAAGTGATGGCATGCTATCTCTATTTTCTGAACTATTGTCTTCAACTTGACTGTAGCTTCTTGTTCGAAGCAAGATTTATCTTTATTTCATCGTTGTTTGTTAGATATGACACCATTTTTGACACCCATTTTGATTTCGTTTGGAACAGCTTTTTTAATTGTTTTATAAACCAGCTTAGTTTTTAGTACAATATTTTTTTTTTTCAAGAGTCTTTGTGCTAAAAAACTGCTTTATAAAGTTATAAGAAAAGCTATTCCAAACACAAACGAAGTCTTTCTCATAGGTTCAAGACCAGAGAGCTTGTTTAAAATTGGTGGCTTATTCATAATTGGGATTAACAATTATCATTGATGCGTCTCTGAAAAATCATCGATTAAAAATGATCAGTAATGTGAGCAATTGAATACAAATATCTTGAATAAAAATTTTGGCTTTCAAAATCTTACCTTTAGCAACTTTATACTTGGAGCATCAATCTCAATGAGACAAATTTGCACATAATGCTAATGTCATTAGAAGGAGAAATTATTCTATAAGGATACCAAATGTCCGGAGACCAACAAAAACGTATCACATCATCCGGTACATAGTAGTACCGAGCATCAGTACCGAGCAAAAAAGCGATGTGGCATGTTACAGTTGATCTCCGGACGCCGTACAGGTCCGCACAGAATAATGTTTCTATTAAAAGATAATCAAATGATCATAGAGAATCATTCTAAGTTGTTCGATGAAGTGTTTGTTCGATCGCCTTCACTTTAGTTGACCAACATTAGGGCTCATCACCCAAAAATAATGTGGAGCACTAAACCAAAAAAATTTATATACGCAAAATTACATTTATGCAGAACAATTCATCAATAAAGCTTAGAAACATGAAAGTAATTTTATATCATATGATCATGATAAATTCATCTATTTTAGCTTCTAATTTCAGGTATTTAAATTTTTTTTTTCTTATTCTTGATTGTGTGATTCCTCAACAAATAATATCCTATACAAATTATAATAAAAAATAATTAAATTTACTTTGAGTTGAGTATAATTATATTTATTTACATCCTGCATTAATTTCAAAGTAAATATAATAATTTTTAAGCGAAGTCTATTGGACCCAAAAACGTTTCATAGAAGATGGTCCCAAAATTATATTTGGGCTACTAATATAAGTAAAATCGCATTAGCTAAATCTATTAAATCCATTTAAGGCCTAGTTTGGGCAGCATCTAGATGCTTTACTTTCAGATCATAAATCACATTTTTGTTTTGACAACAACTTTCTTGCTACTTTCTCGCTATTGTCATAATTTTTTTATGGTGAAAAGCTACATTTTGCAACCAGATCTACTAATATATGAGAGCTATAATCCATGTTCTCAAAAAGGAAGATATTTAAAGTATCACGGTTGATTCAAAAAAAAAAAAAAGAAGAACACATAACACCCCACCAAAGAGGATCCACAACCAGTCAAAAGAAACCAAACCACACCACGACAACATCAATTACTTCATATTAGATTTAGGCCTATGCGCTTGCTACCCCCACAATGGAAAAAGCCTTTCCAACAATGCGATTCACCTTCAATTTAAATATCGCATTAAACTCCTCATCGTGCACATCCAACTCCTCCCTCACATCCCCACAAAAGATGTTCGGGACTCATCAAGCCAATTAGATTGATTCACACATGAACCATTCAAATTCAATGCTAATTGAGCTTTCATATCCTCATTAAAATAACAACAACTGGAACTTCAACCATTTGCAACCAATCCTTTTTGAAACCACTAAGGAAGGATCACAAGTAGATAAGATGATTCATCTAAGGAACACACCGAATCGCCAGAATCATTCGAAACCATCGTGTTAACATTACACACGCCCATATTTATCCACATCTAAACTATCTAGAAATGAAACAGGAGCTAAATAATACTTCACACCAACAGTAGGAGCAACACCATCACAATCCTCCCTACTATAAGAATTAACATTATGAACATCTGAATTCTTCGGAACATGTGCAACAGCCTCCAAAACAACAGGAACATCGGGTAATTCCACAGAAACAGATGATAATCCACCACCACAAACAACCAAGGGAAGCCCCACATCATCAACATTATTGGCAATAGAATGAACAAAAAGCCCAGCTACCTCCACCCGAAGATCAGAATCCACCCAGTTAACCGCAATAATGAGGACCTCATTAGTAGAGGTAGTAAGACATAAAGGAGGGTTAGAAGTAACAACACCAGCATTTCCATCAACAATAACATTTTCCACAACACCAGTTTTATTACCAAAAGTCTTAAGAGGGTTAGTACAAACAACATGAACATTCATCGGGACAGCCAATCACCGCTCCGCCCACACCCCCCCCCCCCCCCCCATGTCCAAGAGATTTACAATGATCAGAAAAAGAAGGGAAAACCTCCATCTCAACAATCTAGATGTATTCAAGCTTATCAGGACCGAACAACATTTTGTCCTGATACTTTTTTGTGATGTCAAGTTCAACCAAGACATGAGCAAGAGACGTCTGAGAACCAACATAGGTGGAGTTTGTCACTTTTAACGGACGTCCAAAGTACAAACCCAAATCGTGAAGAATACAACTAGAGAAGAGATGAGGCCGTAAGTTGGGGAATGAAATCCAAATGGGAATAACTAGGGATTCAACACCGATATCAAGGGAGGGAGATCATTATTGACCTTGAATTCCCTAAACCCGGGCTAGGGGGTTGACTTGGTTGAACTGACCAAGCCAGGCCCCAAGATTATCTCCCTTGTACTCAGTGAGTCAAACCAGGTATGTTGATCCCAAACCTAGGCCCTGGGTCAACCTGGTTGACCAGGTCAATCTGGGTTGACCCAAACTCCTTCTATTTAGTTTTAAATCAATTTCATACCTCCCTTAGCCCAATTCTCACCTCCCTTGGACCCAGGGGGACATACCCAACCCATTGGGCCTAAACCCAAACCCTGGGTCAACCTGGTTGACCAGGTCAACTTGGTTGACCTGGTCAACCTAGGTTGACCCATTAAGCACTAATGGGTCAATTGAAATCCAAATACATTTCAAACCCATCTTTGGCTCAAACTCTCACCCCATTTGGTCTATTTGACTAGGTTGACCAGGTCAACCATTGACTTGGTTAATCCTAACCCCCTTTGTCAAATTTAACCTATTTAGGTCAAATTAACCCTATTCAATGCATTGAATTCATTCTTATTGATCCTTAATACAAATAACGGCCCACTAAGCTTGTTTTTCCTCCTAATTGGCCCTAGATTCAATATTGGCCATTGATCAAAAGCTTGGGCCTTTAAATAGAGGGAATTATGGTTTTTAAGGATCTTATTTTCAATTTTTATCTCTCTCTAAGCATCCAAAGCCCGAGATTTTTGGTGTGAGAGTTCATCTAACCCATCTCCACTTTTTCCAAGTGAAATCCACCGTTGAGACCCCACCGACCATGATCTTCCAGCGAGATCAAAATTTGTTCGTTCGAAAACTCTCGAAAACTTAGGATTTAGGTCACTATACTTAGGTCTATTTAACTTTCTAATAAGTACTTTTCATGCCTTTCAAACCTCGCCCCATGAATCTGTTCATGTATATAGTTCATGTTTAAAATTTCAAATATTTTGATCTGTTTGTTTGCGAGAACAAACAGATTACTCTTTTAGGGTTTACATGTTGCCCTAGTCATCAGTGTACAAAATACAGGCCGTTAATCTCATGATCTACGGTCAATATTCTATCATTCCACAGATGATCCGAACCCATGTAGTGAATCCATCATTTAGATTTTGGTTTGGCTCCATCCAGACCATCCATAACGAATCGCAGAGGATCTAATGGCTACAAACAAGTGCTGATGTGGTCAATAAAAATGCATCCATAGCTCGATTGATTGCTGCAATCATGCGGCAATCATTACTGGCGACACAATCATTGTACCACCACGCAATGATTGCCTGTGATTTTGGGATCCAATCATGTGGAGCCATGCTTTGCCAGTCATTTTTTTTTACTTAAAATGATTTTAAATCTGTTTTAAATGCTTTTTTAACTCACAAAATTTCCTAAATTCATTTGAAATTATTTTTTTATTAAAAATATTAGTATTATATATCAAAATTTTTAAAATTTTATCATCTTTAATTTGAAGTTAAAATTATTTATATACATCATATATATTTTAAATTATTTAATTAACCCTATTTTAAGTATTTAATTAATATTAAAATTAATATTATATTAAATATTTTAATAAAAAATAAAATATTTTCCATTAATATGTTTAAAATAATTATTTAAATAATATTAATTTAAAATTAAATTTATTTATGGTATATTATATGTTATTTAAATAATTTCTATTATTTAACCTTTAGATACTTATTTAATATTAATATTTTTTAATTTCTTTTAAAATAATAATAATAAATATTTACTTATGTTATGTTATTTTTAAAGTAAGAAAACCTTTATTATTATTATTATTAGTATTATTATTATTTTATTTAAAAAAATAATTATATTTAATATTATTACACTACAGGAAAACCCGTCATTACCGACGGACCAAATCTGCCGGAAAACAAAGAAATACAACGGAAAGATAAGTTTCAGGCGCACGTTCCGGCGGAAATTAGTACGTCGGTTTAGGTATCGATAAATTTTTTCTGACGAATATAATGCGCCGGAAAACTTTCCGGCGCACTTTTCGACGCATAACCGGCGCAAAAATTGGATTGGTGCTAACGACTTCAAACTGATTAATTTCGGCGCCATATGCGTCGGTACGTTTCCGTCGTATCTTCCGCCGGTAAGTACCGGCGGATAGAACTCTGCAAGTTCGCCGTAGACAACCCACGGTTTTGTTTGTGGCGCAAACTCTTCGCCGGAGATAAGCTGCGGACAAGTCGCCGAAACGTGCGCCGGTAGTTTCCGACGGAACGAAGGTGTTGGTACGTTCGATACAATTCGTTGTATCATCCTTTCCGGCGAAGTTCCGGCGCAAAATTCGTCGGAAACCTGTAGCATTGACAAAAAAAAATTGCCTTCCCAGCCAACAATCAAATTTCCACACCTGCAAACCTATACAAATATCAATTCCACAACATTTCAATAGTAACATTTCAACAGATCAACATTTTATAACAATTTCACAACAGTTTCAGAACAATTTCACAACAGTTTCAGAACAATTTATAACATTAAAAGAAATTGTTCAATAGTAACAATCAACAAAAAATAACACATTAAAAGAAACTGTTCAATAATACATGTTCACAGAAATAAATAAGTTCATGTAAACTAAATTAAACTACTCTGACTCCGTGGACTCCTCCTCAGGTGGAGCTATGTCTTTTCCACTCAGCTGATCCCTCATCTTGCGCATTTCATCTAACAACTGATTGTGTTGCTCCATACTTGTTTGAATCTGTGCTTGCAGTTGAGCTTGAACCTGTGCTTGCAGCTGAGCTTGCCAATCAGCTTGTGATTTCCTTACTTGTTCTAGCTCAGCTTGAAGGGCACTTATTTGTTGAGCTTGTAAGGAGTCATGAGAACTGGATGCGAAGCTGGATGCAGTAGAGGAGGTCATCCCCTCGTATGCCTGAGCTTGCGCACCTAAGCCATATACTCTACCATGCTGCATTCCTCCGACTGCCTACGACCAGATACGATACTCAGAATACTCCACAGAGCCGCTAGAAGAGCCCTCACCTGATGCGGCATGAGTCTCTCGAAGCCGTGTAGAATCCTCCTGTGAAAGTAGAATATAAATATATATAGTTAAACTAAAACTTAGAAAATATTATATATATATATAAAAATATACTTATATGGGCTTTTCTTGATCTCTCATCAATCCATTGTTGATCCTCCCGTCGCTTATGAGTGCGACCATACAATTCAACAGGAGTTGATTCTCTACCAAGCATCTCTTTCTGTTTGAATTAAGAGAATTTTATTAATACAGATTAAAGAACAATTTTAAAAAATATTTAAAATTCATTACCAAACGACGCCTATGCTCAATATGTGGAACAGAGCTGCCTGTATGAAGTGAACTACCCAACCCACCAACATCAGAAGCTCTGTTCTGTCGATTTTGATCCCTCCTCCTACTATACTCTTCGCTGCCCCAAGCTGCATTCAACTCAGCCCATATAACCTCTCCAATCCACAATGGTCGCTTCCCAGACTTTCTAATATATGTGAACATGTCGCGCATCCGAGTAGACCCACGCTTCTCAAAATTCTTTCTAATCCTGTCATTGTGTTGGGGCAGCCAACAAAACTCTTTCTGCAATCAAATACATATGATATATAATATATAAGATTATTAGCTTAAGTAAGAAAGAATAAATCATTTAACATAAAAACTAAAACCCAAAAATACCTCAAACTCTCTAAACCACATCTCCTGGACTTCTTTCGGGACTTTCTTCCAAGAAACATAAGGAGCATCAAACCTGCTCCGTATGATGTCCCGTATTTTATGTGTCGGTTGTTTTGATGGGTAGAACCTACAAAAAAAAAGTTATGTGAAACAAATATAAAATATAAAATAAAAATATTCGTTAGTTTAAATAAAAGAGACTGTACGTACGTGTCACCCTCAGGTGCTATCAACATTCTACCATCTGTCTCCTGCTCTACTGCATCTGTTGTCGAAGGTCCAACTATTGTCGAAGGTCCAGCTGTAGCAGGCTGATGGGGTGGTGGGGGATAGTATGGTGGAGCATATGGTGGAAATAGATAAGTAGGAGGGGCAACATACAGTGGGGGATTGTAGTATGGGTAGAAAGGAGTACTCTGTCCGGGATCTGATGAAGGAAATCGGGGGTCTGGTGAGTAAAACTGCGGGCTACCGCTTCTATGAGTGGGTAAAAGTCGTGTAGCAGGCTGAGGCTGTGTAGCAGGCTGAGCCGAGTGTTGGGTCTAGTAATTAGGTTATTAAGCCTAATTAAATGTCCCAAGGCTAACCAAGAGGGGGGGTAAATTGGTAATTTAAAAATTATACTTCTACTCTTGGATTTTTAGAAAACCTTTTTAATTATTAATGCAAGTTAAATTTAAAGTTTAAAAAATAAACTTTTTAACCAGAGTAAACAATTTGCAATGAAATTAAATGCGGAAGAAAAATAAGAAAGAACACATCAGATTTATAGTGGTTCGGTCAAACCTTGACCTACGTCCACTCCCCGGAGGCACCCTCCGAGTATTGCACTAATACCACAAAGTGACTCTCCTTTTGCCCCCATAGCAAGGCGGAGAAGCCTGTACAAAATCACTTTCACCTTCCCCGGTGCGACGGAGTAGCCGGGTTCTTTGACACCAAAGAGATCTTCTTCTCGCCAAAACTTCCCTCAAGACGACCCTTGAATCCGATGGTAATGAAGTGCAAGTTCGCCGGAGCAACCGTGTGAATATCCCCTCCACACTCCCTTGAAATCTCCTCCAAGGATCTTCTCCCTCTCAAACTCCACCCTTTCCTCTCTCCCTTTCAAGTTCTCTCTTCTAGTTTTCTCCCAAAGAACGAAGACACAATGGCTGTCAAAGAAACACTTTGTCGTCCTTTTACACTCTCCAAGTGTCCGCAGAGAACCGGACCGATGTTGTTGAACTTCACTTGAGAGCCTTCAAAGGAGATGGGAAGAAACAAAGAGATCTTCTTCTTTAAGTAACCTTGTGAATCCCTCACAAACCCCTCACTTGATCTCTCACTCTTCACTCTTACAATCTCTCCCAAACTCTCACACTCAATGATCCATCTCAAGAGAAAACAACTCCAAAGGCATTTGTAATAGTTTCTAGGACTCCTTATATAGAAAGAACAAGAAAAACCGTCCAAAAACTGCAAGTATTCAATTCTGTACGCAGTGGATTGTCCTGTACGATTGTGGATCGTCCTGAACGATTTTACTTAAAAGCCTTGAAACGAACCTATTTTCATATGTGTACGAAAGATTTTCGTACAAGCTGATCGTCCCGTACGAACTAAGTTCGTCCGGTACGAACGGTTATTATAAGGTCGGTCCTAGAAACTGCAGAAAACCGTCCTAAGTCGGTTGTATCGTCTGGACAAAAATTGGTTCGTCCAGACAAAATTTTTAAAGAGACCAGATTGTCCTGGACGATAATAAATTTTGTTTGGACAAAAAGTTTATAGAGAGCAACTCGTTTTTGACGATAATTAATTTCGTCTGGACAAAAATTTTATAGAGACCAGATCGTCCTGGACAATAATTAATTTCGTCCCGGACGAATAGGACTTAGAAAATTTTTCAAGCCAGTTCCTATTTGTTCTATGTACTCAATAGGAGATAACTGTCTGATCGTCCCGTACGATCTGATATCGTCTCGTACGATCAGTATAAATTTTATATGATCTCCTTGTGTGTGTGTGTGCGTGTTTTTATTCACTCAATTACAAACACTCCCTCTCAAATTTAATTCAAATAAAAAGTACAAGCTTCAAATTCACAAAGTATCTCATGCTGAATTTGATTTGAAGTCTTCGTAGTCTAGAGTTCAATTTTTCTGAAATATTAGTACACACAAGAGCAAAAACAAATCTTACAAAAAATATTAGGAGATAACAACACATAAAATAATAATATTTGGAATCATCAAAACTATACAAGTTGCAAGAATGTAAAACATGCAAATAGCAACTTTCCTAACACCGAGGTGGTCCCCTCAGTACGTAGAAGGACTGCATTGATAATCAAATTGTGGCTCATACTCACCATGAGAAGTCCAATACCAATACCGTGGCATGAATCCTCTACGATACAGATCAACAGTTACATCATTTGGTTCTAGGTGAACGAGATTTTTGTGTTTAGAACATGGACATCGAAACTTTCCTTTTGATATAAAGCTGGGCAGCTGTTTCGCTTGCTGAATGAAAAAGTTCACCCCATTGATGAATTCATCTGTTAATGTCTTCCGACTTTGAGATAATCGGTTATATATCCAACTTCTTTGATTTCTAATATCCATAACCTATATATAAGAGTAAAAAAGTAATGGATATATATATATATATATATATATATATATATATATATATATATATATATATATATATATATATATATATATATATATCTAAAAAGACATTAATAGATGTTCATATGACCAAACCATCTAAGGCGACTTTCTCTAATTTTATCTTCCATTGGAGCTACTCCAACCTTTTCACGTATATGCTCATTTCACATCCTATCTTTAAGGGTCAAGCCACTCATCCACCTAAGCATCCTCATCTCTACCACACTTAACTTAGTATTATGCTTCTTTTTTAGTGGCCAACATTCGGCTTCAACCATCCAACTTGAATTCTTTTGATAATATCCACATCTATTTCACAATCACTATGAATAATAGATCCAAGATATTTAAAACGTGTTACTCTTATTAATGACTTGATCGCTCAAAGTCACAATCCCCTCACTAGGTCTATTACTACTAAAATTGCACTTCATATAATCTGTTCTAGATCTACTCAATCGAAAAACTTTAGTCTCTAATGTTGATCTCCATAATCCAAGTTTACCTTCAACTCCCTCTCTAATTTTATCAACAAGAAGAATATCATTAACAAAAAGCATGCACCAAGGTACATCCTCTAGCAAATGTCTAATGAGAACATCCATGACTAAAGCAAAAAGATATGGACTTAAGGCTGATCCTATATGTAATCCAACCGAAATAGGAAAAAAAATGAAATAAAATACCTTCCGTCGGCGAAGAACCCTCGGCGGCGCGCGAGCAGGAAAGAGAGTATGCTCGGTGAAGTCCGATGACTGTCGGCGACGTCAATCCACGGCGAGCAACGGACGGTGACGGGCGAAACACGTGAGGTGAGAGAACGGAAGGAAACGAATGAGCGGCCAGAGGGGCTCGGTGACGAAAAATAAGGCTTTCACCGGTGGACGTTACGGCGGATTAAATGCTGGTAACATTACCGACGCAATTTGCGCCGGAAATATTTCGTTGAGTTTAAATACGCCGGCGCAATATCCGCCGGTAATTTGCGCCGGTAATTTGCGCCGGTATGTTTCCGCCGTAACGTGCGACGGAAATGGTTCAGAGCTCGTTTTACCAACGCATAGACCGGCGCATGGGACGCCGGAAGGTTTCCGGCGTATTTTGTGCCGGCAAATGTGTCGTAAGGTTTCCGTCGCAATAATCCGCCGTTACCTGCGCCGTTCTTACCGGCACAAAATTTTCCGTCGGAAAATCCGACGGTAATAACGTGTTTTCCCGTAGTGTTATTATTTAAAGTACTTCTTAAGTAGGTAAGTAATTAAATATTTAAATTATAAATAGTAAATAATTAACTACTTTTCAAACTTATGAAAATTATTTTTCTTAATTATTTTAAAATATCAGAGAATTTGTTTTAAGTATTTAGTTTTAAATTAATAATTATTTTTCCTATTTTAAAATATTTAAATTAATTAATTAGTTAAGTGGTCTAATTAATGATTAAATAATTTTAATTCTAATTATTTTCCAATTTTAAAAAAATTATTTTATTAATTTTTTTTTGGAAATAAGAGAATCGTTTTTTAATTTAATTATTAATTATTTTCCTATTTTAAATTTTTTTTCTAAATTAATTAATTACTTAAATTTGCTTAATTAATAATTATATAATTTTAAATTTAGTTTTTTTCTAAATTATAAAAATTATCTTTTAAATTACTTTAAATTATTTTTAAATTTTTAAAATTCTAATGTTTAATTTAACTTAATTTAATATTTATTCTTAAGCAATAATTATTTTATATTATTTTAAAATTTCATTTAATTATATTAAACTTTGGTAATTCATAATAATTTCTATTTAAATCGGATCTTGACGTGTAATACCTCAATATTTTTAGAAAATTATATATTTTCTTTTAAAATTATTTTTAGTGGCCAAAACCTACTTTTTTGTAATTATTTATCTATTATTTATATACCTAACTATTTAATTATTATTTGAATAATTAATATACTAATTTTTTTCAATTTAAAAATTATTTTCAAATAATTTTGAGACTTCGTTCGGGTGGTCAGTGGATCTCTCACTCATATGAACATGAAATTTTTTTTAATTATGACATTTTTGAACCTATAAGTTTATTTATTTTATATGTATTTTAAAATTATTTTAAAATTTCATATTATTTTAAATTTTCTAATTTTGGGAGATCACTTCATGGAATTTTAAACATAGATTATGCTTATGAATATAATTCATAGGGGGCAGATTACTGAATGATTGAGCTCCAATCATTTACTAATTGCATCGATAAACATGCTAATTACTTTTTATTTTGTCGTCTCTTACATGTGTAAGACACACGAGCACTTAGCTTAGGACCTCCTAGATTTTAAGATTGATGTTTTTACTTTCATTATGCATCCCCTGCATGTTATCCTAAGGGATAGTCTTGAACATGTGATTGAAACCTACTTAACATAGCGACACCCTTAGGATAACAATTAGCGACACCCTTAGGATAGCAAATTTAAAAAAAAAGTTAGGAGATAGGATAGATCCTTGATTTATATAAAACTTTCAAAATTTAAACTTAGTGACATTCTAAACCTCCTAGAATTTTCTAGGAATTTTTAGGAGCTTTTAAACCCCTTAATTAATAACCCCTAATCTACCCCATTAATAGGGCCCCGATAACTTCAAAAACTTCTAATAAATTTATTTTAACTCAAAAAATTACTTATAACATCTCAAACTCTTCAAATTTTAATCCTAAACCTCAGATAATTACAACCCTTTAATTGGAATTTAATATGAACCTTAATTTAATTTTGATTAAAAATTACCTTTTTGATTAAATTAAATTATTAAAAATTATTAAAATTTTAATTTTCTCGAAACACTTGGGAACATCTCTTTATGTTATTCCTGGCCTTTGGGGGTGATTCCAAGAGATTTAGAGTTGATTTGGATCAAACCCCTAAAATGCCCTTAATTAACCAATTTTAATAATTCCTTAATTGCCCAAAACTTCTAAAATTCTTAACTTTGCCTAGAAAACTTCAAATCCAGCATACTCAAAGCTTAAATACTCCCAATAAGGCCTAATATTTAATTAAAATGCTAGAACCTCCAAATCTAGCTTTTTTCTAATAGTGACATTTTGGACCCCCTTTAACTTAGCATATAGGAGGACCCCATACCTTCTATAACTCATTAATTCAATCTAAAATTCAAATATGACCACCCTAAGAATTAAAATGGATGTACAAGCTAAATTAACTAAAAGTAAACCCCAATTAATTAATATATAAACTAACCAAATTTCCCCCTTTGGCTTTCAACAAACTCGAACACGAGACAACTTGAACTAACTACCCGACATAGGACCTGTCCAAAGCCATATAAACTACTACACACACATAGAATTGCTAGAGAACTATTTCTAACTTCAAAATTAGGGCTGGTGTTTTACCTTTTTTCTATTTTTATGACGTGATTGATTATGTGTGACATGAGTACTAATTGATTTGATTGCTTTGGTTTATTGTGATGATTGTTTATTTTATTACTATATTTTTTTATACTTTGCTTATGATGTGATTTGTGTGATAGATTACCCATGGGATAGGGACGCTTTTATAACTAATCTAGTCTTATGCAGGTGGTCATGCTCGTGCATCGCTAAAATAAAGGGGGCAAAATAATTAAAGCTTTAAAACTAAGGTTGTTTTTTGCAGTTGCTCCAGAGACTGCTTAGCCCTCATTTAAAATTAAAAGAGAGTGTCCAAGTGTATTTCCTTTTATGCACAAATATTAACTACTTGGGATGTGATTGATTGAAATATTTTTACAAACTGTTTAGGATAACCATACATGAGAGTCTATTTTTTCTCTTTTAAATGTACTTTGATGTAATTTGTATTGTGTTATGAAAGTCTTCAAAAGTAGGGAATTTGAAGCATTAGGTACCCAAAGAGAAAAAAGGCCCTTTATAAGAAATTTCTTAGTCATTTAGGTGCTCTTCTGGAGGATGAACCGAAGGAAGATGATCCAAAGAGAGTCAATCTGAAGGAAGATGATCTAGAGCAGGATGATCCATCTAAAGAAGAAGACTTAAAGATGAAATGCCCTGCTTTTAAGACTTGTGTCATCTAGTAGGATTAGAATTCAGATTGTTGTCAGTAGAGCTTAGCAACAATTACTTTTCTACAGACCATGGGTTATACTTATACGACACTTACCATGGACTTCCTTACTTTACTCTGGATTGATTTATATAGATGTGTTTACATTGATTGGGTAGTAGAATTTGCCTATTTTGTTTCTTAATTTTCTTTATTGCATGTGCTTGGCCTGATCTCGCAAGGCTCTTTAAGGCTAAAATCTTTTTCTACTCATAATTAAGAATTAATATTTTAAAAATTAAATAACATATAAATCTAATGACATAGGGAATAACCTCTAGGGTGATGCAGCGCAATACTCCCCATGTGCCCCGGTTACCAGGTTCCTCTTACCGTAGCTTTCTACAAGAATTCGGTTAGGCTTTGAGCCCCACTATCTTAGTACTATTTCTGTTATTACTAGCTTTTTTATATACTTTTGCTGAGTAGTATATTCATAGTAATGATAGGTAACCTTACCGTTGGGAGGGGATACAAATACAATCTCTGTATTGGAGAAGGACACTTTTTCACATATACAAAAATATAGATACTCTTCTGGGAACAATTCTTCCCTGTTCTTTCTGCTTTTCTTTGGTTTCAGGTCTAGCCGGAGTCCAGTGTTGCTGCCGATCCAGGGTTGCGTCAGGTGGTATCAGAGCCAAGCAGCGGGATGACAGAGAAGGAAAAGGAGCCGGTGGTTGAAGACAACAGAAGCCTGGAATCGCTGTGGGATAACCAGGCCAACATCGTGCGACAATTGGAAGCGTTGTCCGCAGATGTGCAGCGCCTATCCGTCAAAGTTTGCCGTGAGTTTAATCTCAACCGGACAAGGATACCACCCCAATTTCCGCGTCGAACTCCAGCTCCGACTGTAAGTCCGAGAGCTCGACGTGGTATGGACCTTGATCGGCATAGGCGACTCATTCCCCCACCGATTGGTGATCTATCTGATTCGGAAGTTGAAGGGCATTGCCAAGAGAGATTGAATTTGGGAATCTCTGAAGAAGAAGATGACAGTGATGATAATGCCGAGTTCTATAGGCGACCGCGACGACCTGTGCTCCCTCCGAGAATTCACACGGAGTTTAAAGCCAAGGTAGATATACCTTATTTTGACGGCCATATGCACATTGAAGACTACCTAGATTGGGAGAGAGAGGTAGATAATTTTTTTGATTATATGGATGTCGAGCCATCTAAACATGTGAAGTATGTTGCCTGCCGTCTCCGAAGCGGGGCGGGTGCTTGGTGGAATCAAGTGCTTCAAATGAGGCAAAGAGAAGGGAAGGGGCCAGTGCGTAATTGGATGCGAATGAAGCAGCTGATGCGATCGCAGTTCTTACCGACTGATTATGAGCAGATTCTGTATATCAAGTATCAACACTGCCTACAAGGAAATCGCTCCGTCAGTGAGTATACCGAAGAGTTTCACCGGCTCAGTGCAAGGAATAATTTGAATGAATCTATGAATCAACTTGTCGCGCGCTATGTAGGCGGCCTCAAGGAAAGCATCCAGGATAAACTGCAATTGAATTCAATTTGGTCATTAGCCCAAGCCATCAATTTTGCATTACGAGCCAAAACACAGCAGAATCGTCAGTCCAAGTTCTCTTATACGAGATGCTCATTTCAGGAAGTTGCTGGTGACCATGTCAAAGGGAGCTCCTCGTCTGCCAAAATGGTATCAAATAGTGGCCCTCTTTCGCAGGCGACACCCGTGCTGAAACCTCCAGGAGCCGCTCCAGAAAATAAGCCCCTATAGAAATCCAAATCCTCTGTGCCGAACAATCCGTATGCTTGGCCATCCACCCTGAAGTGTTTCCGTTGTTTTCAACCCGGACACAAGTCCAACGAGTGTCCACAGCGGCAACAGTTACAATTGCTAGAGAATGCTGAAGAGGATAATCAATTAAATGTTGAGGAAGATCTCGAAATCGAGGAGGTTGAAGCCGATGAAGGTGAGACTTTAGTCTGTATGATTGAGAAGTTATTAATGGCTCCTCGACTAGCTAACCCTTTGCAGCGTAATGCAATTTTCCGCACTCGCTGCACAATTAATGGAAAAGTCTGCGATCTCTTTATAGACAGTGGGTGCATAGAAAACATAATCTCGCGATCGGTGGTCCAGGCTCTGCAACTCAAAACAACGAGTAATCCCCAACCGTATAAGATCAGTTGGGTCAAGAGAGGCATAGAGATACCAGTTACGGAAATGTGTCAAGTTACGTTTTCGATCGGGCGACAGTATGTATGTGAGGTGCTTTGCGACGTTCTGGAAATGGACGTTTTCCATCTAATTTTGGGCAGACCATGGAAATTCGACGCTGGAGTAAACTATGACGGTAGAGCTAATGTTTATTCCCTTGACTGGAAGGGAAAACGCTTGAAGCTATTACCGGGACCTCGGGATCACAAGGCAACAACCATAAATTCATCCACGGTGATGCATATAGCATCGGGGCCCAAGCTTTTACTAAGTCAAAGTGAGGATGAATCAATGTGGGCGTTGATAGTCACAGATGGAACTATATCCCAATAGGAAGAGCTCCCAGATGAGATCGCCACTCTATTGGAAGAATTTAAAGCAATTTGTCCCCAAGAATTACCTGCTGCTCTGCCGCCAGTGAGACACATCCAGCACCAAATCGATCTTGTACCTAATGCCACACTACCTAATCTAGCTCATTACCGGCTGAACCCCAAAGAACAACAAATATTGCAATCCATCATTGAGGAATGATTAGAAAAGCAGATGATCCAACCCAGCATTAGTCCATGTGCGGTCCCAGCCTTGCTTGTGCCTAAGAAGAATAAGGAGTGGCGTCTTTGTGTGGACAGCCGGGCCATAAACAAAATCACGATTAAATACAGGTTACCCGTCCCTCGGATTGACAAATTGCTGGATAAATTAGTTGGGGCGTCTATATTTTCCAAATTGGATCTCCGCAGCGGCTATCACCAGATCCGTATTCGTCCTGGTGACGAATGGAAAACAACGTTTAAAATGCCTTTCGGATTGTACGAGTGGCGTGTTATGCCCTTCGGCCTATGCAATGCCCCCTCTACCTTTATGAGATTAATGCAGGATATACTTAAACCAATTTGGGGAAAGTTCTGTATTTCGTATTTTGACGACATTCTAGTCTACAGTGACTCCTTAATACGTCACCGGGAACATCTCAAACAGGTGTTTGAAATCTTGCTGAAGCATCAATTATTCCTGAATATTAGCAAGTGTCAGTTTGCGACTTCTCAGGTACAATTCCTTGGCTTCGTGGTCTCCGCAGACGGCCTCATGATGAATCTGGATAAGGTGACTGCCATTCTTAACTGGCCAATTCCAAAATCTTTTATAGAAATCCGAAGTTTTCATGGACTAGCGAATTTCTATCGCAAATTTATCAAGGGCTTTAGTATCATTATGAGTCCGCTCACTGATTGTTTAAAATCAAAATCCTTTCACTGGGGTGAATCTCAATAAAACAGTTTTGATGCTATAAAAACAGCCTTGACATCCGCACCGGTGCTCGCCATTCCAGATTTTGAGAAATTGTTCACTGTCGAAACGGATGCTTCTTGTCATGGCATAGGGGCGGTGCTGTCACAGGATGGAAAGCCGGTGGCCTTTTTTAGTGAGAAACTATGCCCCTCGAGGAAAAAATGGGCGGCATATGAGCAAGAATTGTATTCGGTGATACGCGCTCTGAAACAATGGGAGTCCTACTTGCTTCATCAAGAATTCATTATCTGCACTGATAATAAGGCACTCCAATTTATTAATAGCCAAAAGCATGTCAATCGGATGCCCGCTTGTTGGGTAACATTTCTACAGAAATTTTCTTTCACTTTGAAACATCAGTCCGGCAAAAGCAATATCGTCGCTGACGCCCTCAGCCGAAAAATGATCCTCATCACTCAGCTACAGACTGATTTTGCTGGTTTGGTGTGTATCAAAGAGTTATATGCCACTGACCCTGATTTTGCAGAAATCTGGAAGCAGTGTCCAGCACAAGGAAATATGGCTGGATTCAGCCTTCGGATGGGCTATTTATTCAAGCATAATTTGTTACGCATCCCTGTCTCATCGTGGAGAAATCACATCATCCAGGAAGCCCATTCGGGTGGGTTAGCAGCACACGCAGGCAGAGACAAGTCCTTAGCTGCTGTGCAATCTCGTTTCTACTGGCCTCGTCTCCGGCGTGATGTAAATCACTTAGTTGATCGATGTTTTATTTGCCAAACGTACAAGGGTGGTTCGCAGAACACCGGCCTCTACCTACCACTACCCGTTCCGGAGTCGATATGGGAAGACCTTAGCTTGGACTTTGTCCTTGGGCTTCCTCGTACGCAGCGGGGTAACGATTCGATCATGGTGGTGGTCGATCAATTTTCCAAGATGATTCATTTTGTATCCTGCAAAAAGACCTCAAATGTGCTCCACATTGCTCATTTATTCTTTCACCAAATTGTCCGACTACATGGAGTTCCACGGAGCCTGACATCGGATAGGGATGTCAAATTCATAAGTCATTTTGGCGCGAATTGTGGAAAAGGTTGGGAACCAAGCTGTGCCTCAGTTCAGCCTATCACCCCCAGTCGGACGGACAAACGGAGGTCATCAACCGTACACTGGGAAACATGCTGTGATGCTTAGTCCAAGATCATCCAAAGCACTGGGAAGACATGCTGAGTTCCACAGAGTTTACGTATAACTCCATGATTAATCGATCGACTGGCAAGTCACCGTTTAGCATCATCTACACTAAAGCACCTAATTTAGCGCTGGATATTGCGATACTACCCAAATTCAAGTCTGAAACTACTTCCAATTTCTCCAATAGCTACTCAGAAATGCTTGAGTAAGTTCACAAACAAATTATCAAGTCCAACAGTTCCTATAAGGAGGCAGTTGATGTGCACAGGCGATAAAAATTGTTCAAAGTGGGCGATTTGGTCATGGTTCGACTACGCCGTGAGCGATTTCCTCCAGGCACGTACACCAAATTGCATCGTCGCAAGATTGGCCCAGTGTCCGTGGTAGACAAGATAAATGACAACGCCTACATTGTAATTTACCCTCCGATATACATACTTCCTCCACCTTCAATATCGCAGATATGTGGCCATACCATTCCGCTGATGACGCACCAATTTTACTAAGCTCGTCGGAGTCGAGCTCTTCTTCTGCCGGGGAAGACTGATGCAGCGCAATACTCCCCATGTGCCCTGGTTACCAGGTTCCTCTTACCGTAGCTTTCTACAAGAATTCAGTTAGGCTTTGAGCCCCACTATCTTAGTACTATTTCTGTTATTACTAGCTTTTTTATATACTTTTGCTGAGTAGTATATTCATAGTAATGATAGGTAACCTTACCGTTGGGAGGGGATACAAATACAATCTCTGTATTGGCGAAGGACACTTTTTCACATATACAAAAATACAGATACTCTTCTGGGAACAATTCTTCCCTGTTCTTTCTGCTTTTCTTTGGTTTCAGGTCTAGCCGGAGTCCAGTGATGCTGCCGATCCAGGGTTGCGCCATAGGGTCACAAGCATATTAATGCATTCTCTCCCTCCTTACTATAAGACACGTCCCCGTTTACAAGTAGAGTATGGTTAATCTAGCTTATGAGGATAAAGTGCCGGACTTGGAGAGGCCTAGTTTTTCTAAAAAATTATTTTTATAAGCCTTTTTTAACTTTCAAGCATTCATGATTTGGAGACCTTTCAAACAAATATGTATTATAATATAAACTAATTTAATCAAAAAATTAATTACATTAGCTCTAGGAGCATCCACCCTACATAAGTACAGGGCCAATTAGAAAACTCAATAGATGTTGGCCCTACTTTTAAGAACTGATCTACCATAAGGACTAGACATCATGAATTTTACATGCTTAGGGGGTTAGTTGGCTTTTCTTTTCAAGTAGGATATAAGCTCAGGTGTATTAGTTATGACACAGTATTAGTGTTGGGTGTAGAATACTAATCTCACCTTAGATTTAGTATTCAAGGTTACTATATTTGGTGTCTCATAACACGCCTCATCAGCGGGTAAGTTCCCTATTCTTCAGGGACTATAAATCCTGCTTATCTACTTCATGTAGATGATGCCACTTCCCTCTTTCCCTCTATATGCTTTGAGTGATTTATTTCTTTTCTCCAGTCTCTTCTCAGTGCCTTAGTCTCTCCCAATGTTGGTATGAGCCTTGCATATTGACGAAGCCCACTTGAACCCTTTCTTTCCTTTTGAGTAGGATTTCTTAGTCTCCCCTTTCATGTCAATTCCTTCTTTGAGAAAGAATAATATTGGATCCTTAATCAAGAATATTATCAGGCTCCGGCCTGATATGTAATTAACCACAAGGGCTTGCGTCTGTGGGAAACAGAATTTCACAATAAATAAACCCCACTCGAGCTAATGCATCAGGTGGAACAAATCCCGTGACACTGATCAGGTTGTATATATTATCACCCATCGAGGTGCGTGGGAGAAAGCCGCTACCCTCAATGGTTGATCGTATGTACGATCTACTCTGCCCTTCCATTGGCCCGCTTACAAAGAGCACGAAGGCCTATGATCATTTCTATCCGTCGAGGTGGTGCGGTCGTATACCCTTACACTCTATAGTGGTGTCCTTTCAGAGGTCCATAATTAGTTGGTTAATTTCATGTAGAAATTATAAACAATATAAGATCTGTGGCATAACACTCTACTATAATCCAGGTCACTCATCAATTTAATAAACAAAATTGAGGAATTAAGCAAGGTTACAGAGAAATCAGCAGTGAGCTTAAGGTTGAAAAAATAACCTACAGATTAAATCCAAGCTAGGATGATGGGAAGGAAAAAAATCTACTAAGGCATGCTGGAAGGGTGCCGCAAGCACAATGATATCCTCTTTCGAGATCCACAAAGATTGTAAACTACAAAAGGTTGTCATTTTAATCTCAGGAAAATAAACATATGAGGTAGAACCAGATAAAGCATCTAAGAAAGAATGTAATTTTTGGATCCATCTAAAATAATAGGATCTAAGAACTGATCTGCCGGCATACAGGCCACGAACGACTGGAGGGGACGAAACAGAATAAAAAATTAAAAGGCATAAGAAACTAAAGAATAAAAAAAAAACTTTCCTTAAGCCAACAGATATGGCAACAGTTCTAAAACCACCGGGAGAAGCCTAAGAAAGCAGAGCGGAAGAAAGCCCTAGCTCCGTGGGAGAGCATCACCAAAGAAAGAACCATTGTTTTTTTATTTAGTTGAGTTTAGTTACAAGTTATAATATAATTAGAATAAAATTGAATCATGCTCACTCCTTAATTATAATCGAAGAGGTATAAAATCTAATCATGCCGAATATATAAGATTGGTATAATCCAATTGAATTATGACCACTTGCTAGCTCAATTGTAATTGAGGCATAACACTTTCATAGTGGTTAATTTAGGGTATATTTGAGTTAATTTTCTTATTGTTTTGCTTTTCATATCACAACCATAGTTTTATTTGACTACTACTTTCCAAAGGATTTGTGCTAGAAATTTGATTTTACAGCACTTTCAAAAAAGTTATTATCATAAAAAATGTACAACAACTTCTACAAGAACCTGTAGCTATCCCAAACAAAATCTTGTTTTAAAGAGAAGGTTGAAACCCATAGGAGTTGATAAATTTGAAAATGATTTCTATATGCATAGGGGCCATTTGGGATTATTATTTATGTTTTGATATAAAATAAGATCATATTTGATATTCTAAATAAGTGCTATTTTTATTTTTATTAAATATTTCATAAGTTATTCATGGGATCACTTTTTATTTTTTTTGTATTATTTATGTTTTGGTATAAAATAAAAGCATATATGGTATTCTAAATAAGTGGTATTTTTATTTTTATTAAATATTGCAAAAGTCTTTTTTTTTTTTTCATTTGTAAAGTTGAAACAACTAGAAGAAGCCTAAAAAATAATTATGTGTGTTGAAAAAGAAGAAAAAAGCTAAGAAAAAAAAAATCATTTTTAAAATTTTAAAAATATATAAAGTGATCTCGAACAACTCCTTAATTAAGACGTCAAGAATGTTTTTATTTCACATTAAAATACAAATTAAATAGATTTAAAATAAGTAAAATTAAAAAGTAATCTTGAACAACCCCTTACCTTTAAACAATTTTTTTTTATTATGAGAAAGCTTTAAGAATAAAAAAGATAGATAATCTTCCCTTTGACGGTAAATTGCAAATTATTTGTCAGAAAGAAGGCCAATCTTTATGGAATAATAACATTTTTATTATCAATAGCACTGTTGCATCCTAAAGTATTCGCGACAGTAGAGAAATATAAAGTTTAACGTCTTAGCTTTGTACGAAGATCCAGCACGTAATCAAATAGAGAGAGGGTGCATCATTCACTAGAGACACCAGGATTTTTACGTGAAAAACTCCTAAAAATGGAGAAAAATCATGGGGCCTAGCCCAGTTTGAAGGAATCCACTAGTATTGCAGTTGATTACAAATGAGGCCCTTCCTTGGGGGAAGGCCTTAGCTTTATGTACATCTTATATAGTACATTACATGATGAGAATACAAAGAATCACTGCTAATGTGTTTGTTTGGTCGGAAGGACTGTAGTCGGTGGGCGACGTAAGTCAGAAGGATCGTAGTCGGCGGGTGACAGAGGTCGAAAGGTCTGTAGTTGGTGGGCGATAGAGGTCGGAAGAATTACAGTCGGTGGGCAACGTAAGTCAAAAGGATCATTATCAGTGGTGATAAAGGTCGGAAGGGCCGTTGTGTGACGACGGAGGTCAGAATGACATCATAATGTAGAATTATAGCAATGGACTTAAATTCAACATCAGTAGATGTCTGGCAAAAATATGACAACAGGCATAAGTCTTACGTCGGGTAGAAATCTAGCAACGAAGGAGGTCTGGCGTCTGGTAGAAGTCCGATGTTAGTCGGTGATAGGGGAGAACTCTGGTGTTAGATGATATTCGGGCAAAACTCCAGAGTCACTTGGAGATCTGGCAAAATTCCGGCATCACTTGGAGGTCTGGCAGAATTTCGGCGTCACTTGGAGTTCAAGCGGAATTCTGGCGTCACTTGAAAGTTGGGCGGAACTCCAGCAGTGGTCAATGAGGAGTTTCTTCCCTCCTATTCTTCTCTTCTCCTCTTCTTCCTTTCCTCCTTTTTTAAGAGAAATGAGTGGCTATTTATAGTTTTTTGAGGGTGGCATAACCCGTAAATAGAAGGAGGATCAAGGGCAAATGAGGACTGGATTGGATGGACAGTCGATATTGAATCCCTTGATTGTGGACCGTTCGTCAGACATTTGAATGTCTTAAGGATATCATAATTCAACAATCTTGGGCTCGTTGGATTCTTATCGTCGAGCCGCTCGATTCGACTATAACTAGAAACTGTTTGGTAATCCAAATTATGGATTGAACATTCCAAATGTGTTTCGTGTCTTTGATTTGGACTCATCTGGGCTCAAATCGAGTTGAATTTGGTGTCGTTGGGTTCGTATTTCTGAAACGCTTAGTTGGACTAGAAGTTTGCTGAAATTAGAGCTCAGATGGGCCTAGATTTAATTTTTAAAGCTTCCAGCTTGATTTTGCCTCAAGATTACGTTTGGAACAGCTTTTTTATGTTTTATAAACCAGCTTAGTTTTTAGTACATATTTTTTTTTTTCAAGAGTTCTTTGTGCTAAAAACTGTTTTTATAAAGTTATAAGAAAGCTGTTCCAAACACAAACGAAGTCTTTCTCATAGGTTCTAGACCAAGAGCTTGTTTAAAATTGGTGGCTTATTCATAATAATTGGGATTACAATTATCATTGATGCGTCTCTGAAAAATTCATCGATTAATAGATTAGTAATGTGAGCAATTGATTACAAATATATTGAATAAAAATTTTGGCTTTCAAAATCTTACTTTAGAACTTTATACTTGGGCATCATCTCAATGAGACAAATTTGACACATAATGCTAATGTACTTAGAAGGAGAAATTATTCTGTAGGAAGAAATAGTACGGAGCCAAAAAATGCCACCAGTCATCCGGTTCATAATAGTACCGAGCATCGGTACCGAGCAAAAGTGACGTGACATGTACGTTGATCTCCGGATGCCGTCCAGGTCCGCACAGAATAATGTTTCTATTAAAAGATAATCAAATGATCATAGGAAATCATTCTAGTTGTTCGATGAAGTATTTGTTCGATCGCCTTCGCTTTAGTTGACCAACATTAGGGCTCATCACCCCTCTATAATTCTGTCAAGCATTTTCCACTACTATCACAAAGGATCAAACCAACCAAATTTATGTGTTCTTCATCTTATATGACCGGCTGTTCCGTGAATTTTTTTTCCCTAAAATTTTCACATAAAACTCATTTTCATGTGAGCTCATTTTATTTATCTTTTATGTGTGGGAAATAATGTGGAGCACTAAACCAAAAAATTAAAAAATATAGCAAAATTACATTTATGCAGAACATTCATCATAAAGCTTAGAAACATGAAAGTAATTTTATATCATTGATCATGATAAATTCATCTATGTTAGCTTCTTATTTCAGGTATTTAGATTTTTTTTTTCTTTTTCTTGATTGTTGTGATTCCTCAACAAAATAATATCCTTATACAAATTATAATAAAAAATAATTAAATTTACTTTGAGTTGAGTTAATAATATTTATTTACATCCTGCATTAATTTCAAAGTAAATATAATATTTTTTAAGCCAATTCTATTGGACCCAAAAACGTTTCATAGAAGATGGTCCCAAAATTATATTTGGGCTACTAAATAAGTAAAATCGCATTAGCTAATCTATTAACTCCATTTAAGGCCTAGTTTGGGGCAGCATTCTAGATGCTTTACTTTCAGATCACAATCCATTTTTGTTTGACAACAACTTTCTTGCTACTTTCTCGCTATTTGTCATAATTTTTATGGTGAAAAGCAACATTTTGCAACGAGATCTACTAATATATGAGAGCTATAATCCATGTTCGCAAAAAGGAAGATATTTAAAGTATCACGGTTGATTCAAAAAAAAAAAAAAAAAAGAAGAACACTAACACCCCACCAAAGAGGATCCACAACCAGTCAAAAGAAACCAAACCACACCACGACAACATCAATTACTTCATATTAGATTTACGCCTATGCCACTTGCTACCCCAATGGAAAAAGCCTTCTAACAATGCGATTACCTTCAATTTAAATATCGCATTAAACTCCTCATCGTGCACATCCAACTCCTCCCTCACATCCACCAAAAAAGATGTTCGGGACTCATCAAGCCAATTAGAATGATCCACACTATAATCATTCAAATTCAATGCTAATTGAGCTTTCATATCCTCATTAGAAATAACAGCAACTAGAATTCAACCATTTGAAACCAATCCTTTTGAAACCACTAAGGAAGGATCACAAGTAGATAAGGATGATTCATCTAAGGAACACACCGAATCACCATGCAGAATCATTCAAAACCATCGTGTTAACATTACACACGCCATATTATTATCCACATCTAAACTATCTAGAATGAAATAGGAGCTAAAGAATACTTCACACAACAGTAGGAGCAACACCATCAAAATCCTCCCTACTATAAGAATTAACATTATGAACATCCGAATTCTTCAAAACATGTGCAACAGCCTCCAAAACAACCGAACACAAGGTAATTCCACAGGAACAGATGATAATCCACCATCACAAAACAATCAAGGGAAGCCCCACATCATCAACATTATTGGCAATGGAATGAACAAAAATCCCAACTACCTCCACCCGAAGATCAGAATCCACCCAGTTAACCACAATATGAGGACCTCATTAGTAGAGGTAGTAGACATAAAGGAGGGTTAAAAGTAACAACACCAGCATTTCCATCAACATAACATTTTCCACAACACCAGTTTTATTACCAAAAGTCTTAAGAGGTGTTAGTAGAACAACATAAACTTTCAAGCTCCATAACTCTAACAATCTAGATGTATTCAAGCTTATCAGGAAACACACTGAAAACATTTGTCCTGATACTTTTTTGTGATGTCAAGTTCAACCAAGACATGAGCAAGAGACGTCTGAGAACCAACATAGGTGGAGTTTTCACTTTTAACGGACGTCCAACAACAAACCCAAATCGTGAAGAATACAACTAGAGAAGAGATGAAGCTGTAAGTGGGGAATGAAATCCAAATGGGAATAACCGGGATTCAACACCGATATCAAGGGAGGAGAGATCATTATTGACCTTGAATTCCCTAAACTCGGGCAGGGGGTTGACTTGGTTGAACTGACCAAGCCAGGCCCCAAGGCTATCTCCCTTGTACTCAGTGGGTCAAACCAGGTCTGTTGAGCCCACCTAGGCCCTGGGTCAACCTGGTTGACCAGGTCAACCTGGGTTGACCCAAACTCCTTCTATTTAGTTTTAAATCAATTTCATACCTCCCTTAGCCCAATTCTCACCTCCCTTGGACCCAGGGGGTCATACCCACCCATTGGGCCTAAACCCACCCGGTCAACCTGTTGACCAGGTCAACACTAGGTTGACCCATTAAGCCTAATGGGTCAATTAATCCAAATACATTTCAAACCTCTTTTGGCTCAAACTCTCACCCCATTTGGTCTATTTGACTAGGTTGACCAGGTCAACCATTGACTTGGTTAATCCTAACCCCCTTTGTCAAATTTGACATATTTAGGTCAAATTAACCCTATTAATGCATTGAATTCATTCTTATTGATCCTTAATACAAATAACGGCCCACTAAGCTTGTTTTTCCTCCTAATTGGCCCTAGATTCAATATTGTCCATTGATCAAAAGCTGGGCCTTTAAATAGAGGGAATTATGTTTTTAAGGATCTTATTTTCATTGTTATCTCTCTCCAAGCATCAAAGCCGAGATTTTTGGTGTGAGAGTTCATCAACCCATCCCCACTTTTTCCAAGTCAAATCCACCGTTGAGACCCCACCGACGATGATCTTCCAGCGAGATCAATATTTGTTCGTTCGAACTCCTACATAGCTCGATTTGGTGATTCCAAACCACATTTTTGGAGGAGAAGATATTTGGACAGTCTAAAGCTCAGGAAATCTAACCTTGAGGTCCCATGGTAAAATCTCATCTGAAAACTTAGGATTAGGTCACTACACTTTGGTCTATTAACTTCTAATAAGTACTTTTCATGCCTTTCAAACTCGCCCCATGAATTTGTTCATGTTTAAAATTTCATTTTTGATCGATTTTTTGCGAGAACAAACTGATTATTCTTTTAGGGTTCTCATGTTGCCCTAGTCATCAGTGTACAAAATAAGGCCGTTAATCTCATGATCTACTGTCAATATTCTATCATTCCACAGATGATCCGAACCCATGTAGTGAATCCATCATTTAGATTTCGGTTTGGTCTCCATCCAGACCATCCATAACGAATCGCAGAGGATCCAACGGCTACAGACAGTGTGTGATGTGGTCAATAAAAATGCATCCATAGCTCGATTGATTGCCGCAATCATGCGGCAATCATTACTGGCGGCACAATCATTGTACCACACACGCAATGATTACCTGTGATTTGGGATCCAATCCTGTGGAGCCATGCGTTGCCGTCATTTTTTTATTTAAAATGATTTTAAATCTGCTTTAAATGCTTTTTAAACTCACAAAATTTCTAAATTCATTTGAAATTATTTTTTTTATTAAAAATATTAGTATTATATATCAAAATTTTTAAAATTTTATCATCTTTAATTTGAAGTTAAAATTATTTATATAACATCATATAATTTTAAATTATTTAATTAACCCTATCTTAAGTATTTAATTAATATTAAATTATTATCATTAAACATTTTAATAAAAAAATAAATTAATTTCCATTAATATGTTTAAAATAATATTTTAAATAATATTAATTTAAAATTAGATTTATTTATGGTATATTATATATGTTATTTAAATAATTTCCATTATTTAACTTTAGATATTTATTTAATATTAAATTTATTAATTTCTTTAAAATAATAATAATAAATACTTACTTATAATATGTTATTTAAGTAAGAAAACCTTTATTATTATTATTTTATTTAAAAAATTAATTATATTTAATTTATTATTATTTAAATACTTCTTAATTAGGTAAGTAATTAAATATTTAAATTATAAACTAGTAATAATTAAACTACTTTTCAAACTTATGAAAATTATTTTTCTTAATTATTTTAAAATATCAGAGATTTGTTTTAAGTATTTGGTTTTAAATTAATAATTATTTTTCCTATTTTAAAATATTTAAATTAATTAATTAGTTAAGTGGTCTAATTAATGATTAAATAATTTTAAATCTAATTATTTTCCAATTTTAAAAAATTATTTATTAATTTTTTTTGGAAAGAAGAGATCATCTTTTTAATTTAATTATTAATATTTTCCTATTTTAATTTTTTTTCTAAATTATAATTACTTAAATTTGCTTAATTAATAATTATATAATTTTAAAATTTAGTTTTTTTTTTCTAAATTTTAAAAATTATCTTTTAAATTACTTTAAATTTTTAAAATTTTTAAAATTCTAATGTTTAATTTAACTTAATTTAATTTTTATTCTTATGCATTAATTTTTTAAATTATTTTAAAAATAGCATTTAATGTATTAAACTTTGGTAATTCTTAATAATTTCTATCTAAATCTGATCTTGACGTGTAATACCTCAATATTTTTCGAAAATTATGTATTTTTCTTTTTTTAATTATTTTTAGTAGCCAAAACCTACTTTTCTATATTATTTATCTATTATTTATGTACCTAACTATTTAATTATTATTTGAATTATTAATATACAATTATTTTCAAAATAAAAAATTATTTTCAAATAATTTTGAGACTTCGTTCGAGTGGTCAGTGGATCTCTCACTCATATGAACATGAAATTATTTTTAATTATGACATTTTTGAGCCTAAAGTTTATTTATTTATTATGTATTTTAAAATTATTTTAAAATACATATTATTTTAAATTTTTAATTTCGGGAGATCCACTTCATGGAATTTTAAACATAGATTTGCTTATGAATATAATTCATAGGGGGCAGAATAGTGAATGATCGAGCTCCAATCATTTACTAATCGTGATCGAAAAATGCTAATTATTTTTATTTTGTCATCTCTTCATGTGTAAGACACACGAGCACTTAGCTTTGGACCTCCTAGATCTTAAGATTGATTGTTTTTACTTTCATTATGCATCCCCTGCATGTTATCCTAAGGATAGTCTTGAACATGTGATTGAAACCTACTTAACGTAGCGACACCCTTAGGATAACAATAGCGACACCCTTAGGATAGCACAATTTTAAAAAAGTTAGGAGCTAGGTAGATCCTCGATTGATATAAAACTTTTCAAAATTTAACTTAGTGCATTCTAAACCTCCTAGAATTTTTTAGGAATTTTTAGGAGCTTTTAAACCCTTAATTAATAACCCCTAATCTACCCCATTAATAGGCCCGATAACTCAAAAATTCTTTTAATTTTTTCAACTCAAAAATTATTTATATAGTCAAACTTTTCAAAATTTAATCCTAAACCTCAGATAATTACACCCTTTAATTGGAATTTAATATGAACCTTAATTTAATTTTGATTAAAAAATACTTTTTGATTAAATTAAATTATTAAAAATTATTAAAATTTTAAATTTTCTTCTCAAACACTGGGAACACCTCTTTATGTTTTTCCTGGCCTTTGGGGGTGATTCTAAGAGATTTAGAGTTGATTTGGATCAAACCCCTAAAATGCCCTTAATTAACCAATTTTAATTAATTCCTTAATTGCCCAAAACTTCTAAAATTCTTAACTTTGCCTAGAAAACTTCAAATCCAGCCTACTAAAGCCTAAATACTCCCAATAAGGCCTAATATTTAATTAAAATGCTAGAAATCTCCAAAATAGCTTATTTTTATAATAGTGACATTTTGACCCCCTTTAACTTAGCATATAGGAGGACCCCATAACTTCTATAACTCATTAATTGAATCTAAAATTCAAATATGACCACCCTAAGAATTAAAAGGATGTACAAACTAAAATTAACTAAAGTAAACCCCAATTAATTAATATATAAAACTAACCAATTTCCCCCTTTGGCTTTCAACAACTCGAACACGAGACAACTTGAACTAACTACCCGACATAGGACCTGTCCAAAGCCATATAGACTACTACCACACATAGAATTGCTAGAGAACTATTTCTAGCTCCAAAATTAGGGTGGTGTTTTACCTTTTTTCTATTTTTATGATGTGATTGATTATGTGTGACACGAGTACTGATTGATTGATTGCTTTGGTTTATTGTGAGATTGTTTATTTTATTACTATATTTTTTTATACTTTGCTTATGATGTGATTTGTGTGATAGATTACCCATGGGATAGGGACGCTTTTATAAACTAATCTAGTCTTATGCAGGTGGTCATGCTCGTGCATCGCTAAAATAAAGGGGGCAAAATAATTAAATCTTTAAAATTAAGGTTGTTTTTTGTAGTTGTTCCAGAGACTGCTCAGGCCCCCTTTTAAATATAAAGAGACGTGCCAAGTGTATTTCCGTTATTATGCACAAATATATACTACTTGGGATGTGATTGATTGAAATATTTTTACAAACTGCTTTGGATAACCATACATGCAGTCTATTTTTTCCCTTTTAAATGTACTTTGATGTATTTGTATCGAGTTTATGAAAGTCTTCAAAAGTAGGGAATTTGAACATTAGGACCCAAAGAGAAAAAAAGGCCCTTTATAAGAAATTTCTTAGTTTATTTAGGGTCCCTTCTTTGAGACGAACCGAAGGATATGATCCAAAGAGAGTCAATCTGAAGGAAGATGATCTCAGAGCAGGATGATCCATCTGAAGATGAAGACTTAAAGATGAAATGGTATAAGACTTGTGTCATCTAGTAGAATTAGAATTCAGATTGTTGTCAGTAGAGCTTAGCAACAATTACTTTTCAAAGAACATGGGTTATACTTATATGACACTTACCATGACTTCCTTACATTACTCTGGATTGATTTATATGATGTGCTTACATTGATGCGTAGTAGAATTTGTCTTTTTTTTTTCTTAATTTTCTTTCTTGCATGTGCTTGGTCTGATCTTGCTAGGCTCTTTAAGGACTAAAATATTTTCTACTCGTAATTAAGAATTAATATTTTAAAAATTTAAATAACATATAACCTAATGACATAGGGAATATACTTCTAGGGTCACAAGCATATTAATGCATTCTCTCCCTCCTTACTATAAGACACCTCCCGCCTACAGGTAAAGTTTGGATAATCTAGCTTTTGAGGATAAAGTGCCGGACTGAAGGAGCCTAGTCTTTCTAAAAAATTATTTTTATAAGCCTTTTTTAACTTTCAAGCATTCATGATTTGGGACCTTTCAAACTAAACATGTATTATAATATAAACTATTTAATCAAAAAATTAATTGCATTAGCTCTAGGAGCATCCACCCTACATAAGTACAGGCCAATTAGAAAACTCTATAGATGTTGGCCCTACTTTCAAGAATTGATCTACATAACAATCTTTATAAGGACTAAGACATCATGGATTTTACATGCTTATGTGGTTAGTTGGCTTTTCTTTTCAAGTAGGATATAAGCTCAGGTGTTTTAGTTACGACACAGTGTTAGTGTTGGGTGTAGAATACTATCTCACCTTAGATTTAGTATTCAAGGCTACTATATTTGGTGTCTCATAGCGCTCATCAGCGGGTAAGTTTCCTATTCTTCAGGACTATAAATTCTGCTTATCTACATAATGTGATGATGCCCTTCCCTCTTTTCCCTCTATATGCTTTGAGTGATTTATTTCTTTTCTCTAGTCTCTTCTCAGTGCCTTAGTCCCTCCGAATGTTGATATGAGCCTTGCATATGACGAAGCCCACTTGAACCCTTTTCTTCCTTTTGAGTAGGATTTCTTAGTCTCCCCTTTCATGTCAATTCCTTCTTTGAGAAAGATAATATTGGAATCCTAATCAAGAGTATTATCAGGCTCCGACCTGATATATAATTAACCACAAGGGCTTGCGTCTGTGGGAAACAGAGTTCACAATAATAAACCCCACTCGAGCTATATGCATCAGGTGGGGGAAATCCCGTGCACTGATCAGGTTGTATATATTTATCACCCTCGAGGTGCGTGGGCGAAAGCTGCTAACCTCAATGGTTGATCGTATGTACAATCTACTCTGCCCTTCCATTGGGCCCGCTTACAAAGAGCACGGAGGGCTATGTCATTTCTATCCGTCGAGGTGGTGCGGTCGTATACCCTTACACTCTATAGTGGTGTCCTTTCGAGGTCCATAATTATTTGGTTAATTTCATGTAGAAATTATAAACAAATATGATCTGTGGCATAACACTCTCTATAATCCTGGTCACTCATCAATTTAATAAACAAATTGAGGAGTTAAGCAAGGTTACGAGAAATCAGGTGAGCTTAAGGTTGAAAAATAACCTACGGATTGAATCCAAGCTAGGATGATGGGAAGGAAAAAAATTAATAAGGCATACTGAAGGGTGCTGCAAGCACATGATATCCTCTTCCGAGATCCACAAAGATCGTAAACTGCAAAAGGTTGTCATTTTAATCTCAGGAAATAAACATCTGAGGGGAACCAGATAAAGCATCTAAGAAAGATATGTAATTTTGGATCCATCTAAAATAAGGATCTAAGAATGTCTGCCGGCATACAGGCCAGAACGACTGGAGGGGACAAAACAGAATAAAAAATTAAAAAGGCATTAAGAACTAAGATAAAGGAAAAAATTTCATTTAAGCCAATAGGATGGCAACAGTTGCACATGTGTGTGTGTGTGTGCATGTACAAATGGTTACTCTGGCCAACATTTATCTTCTTCCTCCATAAGTCAAGGATTTATATGAGGGAAACTACAGAAGAATCTTTTGGAGTCAAAGAGCCACCGGCAACTCCACCGGACCATTGGTAAAAGGGATTCAACTACTCCGCCTCACCTAGTTCGTGAAAGAGATGCTTGTAAGGACTTCTTCGCATTGCTGTTGGAGCTAAAAGAGCGACAATAAAGAGTTTGTTCAATACCCGAAGATGACTCCAGGGAGTTGTCATAGGTCAAGTTGACTGAACCACTATAAAATTCTGATATGCTTGTTCTTTTACTTTTTTATTTTATTTTTATGATATATTCTCTTGCATATTTATTTTCATGCAATCTAGTTTGTGTTGTGATTATTGAGATGGAAAACTTGTAATTGATTGAGGTTATTTTTTAGTTGGAAATAAATAAAAATCAAAAAAAGAAAAAGAACAAAAAAATATATTTATTTTTCTACAAAAATCCAAAAGATAAAAAAAGAGTTTTTGTTTCATTATTCGTTTCTGCATTAAGAAAATCTGTTTTTGATTTTAAGTTGTGAATTTGGTTTAAACTTTCAAAAAGGAAATATTGGAAAAAAAAAATAAAATAAAACAACAATTCATCTGCTCTTAATATGTCTTTGTAGTTTAAGTGGTTTAACAACCATATATTAAACTTTCATAAATAATATTTAATTTTATACAAAACTATTCACATAAGTCAAATAATAATTTAATTATTAAGTCGATTCAAATTTAATTGGCTTAATTTTAGATAACCAATAATATATATATATATATATATATATATCCTAACTAAATGAATCTCCATAGAGCACCAAATGCAAGAAGACACTATGCTAGAATTTTGACCTCAAAATGATGACACTAAACCAAAATGATAGTAGGAAGAAACATGAAATAAGAAAAACAAGGGGTTGCGACAATCACGAGGACATATTTATGGAGAAGAAGAGTCGGGGGTTGGTTTGGTTCCAAGTGAAGTCAAGGCAGGCATTGGGAAAGCCAGCATGAGAAATAGACAAGGAGAAACAAGCAAGGACCGAAAAGATGAATGGTCGTAAAAGCGATTATAAAATTATTGTGAAAAAATAACTTTGTTTTAAAGCAACTATAAAAAGAAGCTTCCTATATAAAAATTTCTTAAAAGCAGTAAAAAAATAATAGCCAAACAAAGATTATGAATATAGTCTGAAAAACAAAGCATTAAGAAACCTAGTCCAAATGAAACCAAAGTGGCGTAGACCGATGAATGTCAACAATAAGAGGTTGCCCCACCCTAGAAGCTACATCACGGGAAGACATGTAAAAAGATTGATATATAGGCCAGAATAATCACAAGATGCATTTATGGAGAGGAAGAGTACTAGGAGTTGGATAGGTTGCAAGCGATGTCGAGGCAGACATTGGGACAGCGAGCATGAGAAATAGACAAAGAGATTATAATTGTGTTTTAAAACAACTATAAAAAGCATCTTCCTATACAGAAATTTCTTAAAAGCAGTAAAAAATAATAGCCGAATAGAGATTATGAATATAGTCTGAAAAACAAAGCATTAAGAAACCTGGTCCAAATGAAACCGAAGTAGCATAGACCAAAGAATGCCAGCAATAAGAGGTTCTCCCTACCCTAGAAGCTACACCAAGGGAAGAGACGCAAAAAAGATTGATATATAGGCCGCAATAATCACAAGATGAATTTATGGAGAAGAAGAGTACTAGGGGTTGGATAGATTGCAAGCGATGTCGAGGCTGGCATTGGGAAAGTGAGCATGAGAAATAGACAAGGAGAAAGAAAGCAATGACATGAAATATGAAGGATCCGTTTGGGATGGCTATAATTTTTTGTAAAAGTGATTATAAAGTTGTTGTAAGAAAAATAATTTTTTTATTGACTGTAAAAAGAAGCTTCATATACCAAATTTCTTAAAAATAGTAAAAAAAAAAGTCAAATAGAAAAATAAAAGAGTAAGAAAATTATCTCAAATGAAAATGAAGCGACGTTGACCGAAGAATGCCATCAATAAGAGGTTGTCCCCGTCCTAGAAGCTACACCAAGGGGGGTCATGAAAAAAACGTGATTAGAGTCAACTTGACTGTTGTACAATACATTGGTTTCCATTTGTTTGGTTCACATGAGTTAGTTTGAGATATTTTTATCACCTTTGGCTTAACAGTATTAGTATTGTAAAATTGTGGATGTGCTTCATTCCGGAGGTAGGGATTGTACATTTGTTATTTATTTCCTTTGTCAATCAACGTCGGAGGACGAGAGGGTCTGTTCTTTAAAAATAAATTCAGGGAAAGTGATGGCATGCTATCTCTATTTTTCTGAACTATTGTCTTCAACTTGACTGTAGCTTCTTGTTCGAAGCAAGATTTATCTTTATTTCATCGTTGTTGTTAGATATGACACCATTTTTTGACACCCATTTTGATTTCGTTTGGAACAGCTTTTTTATTGTTTTATAAACCAGCTTAGTTTTTAGTACAATATTTTTTTTTTTCAAGAGTTCTTTGTGCTAAAAAACTGTTTTATAAAGTTATAAGAAAGCTGTTCCAAACACAAACGAAGTCTTTCTCATAGGTTCTAGACCAAGAGCTTGTTTAAAATTGGTGGCTTATTCATAATAATTGGGATTACAATTATCATTGATGCGTCTCTGAAAAATTCATCGATTAAAAATGATTAGTAATGTGAGCAATTGAATTACAAATATCTTGAATAAAAATTTTGGCTTTCAAAATCTTACCTTTAGCAACTTTATACTTGGAGCATCAATCTCAATGAGACAAATTTGACACATAATGCTAATGTCATTAGAAGGAGAAATTATTCTGTAAGGATACCAAATGTCCGGAGACCAACAAAAATGCACCACGTCATCCGGTACATAATAGTACCGAGCATCGGTACCGAGCAAAAAGTGACGTGACATGTTACAGTTGATCTCCGGATGCCGTCCAGGTCCGCACAGAATAATGTTTCTATTAAAAGATAATCAAATGATCATAGGAAATCATTCTAAGTTGTTCGATGAAGTATTTGTTCGATCGCCTTCGCTTTAGTTGACCAACATTAGGGCTCATCACCCCTCTATAATTCTGTCAAGCATTTTCCACTACTATCACAAAGGATCAAACCAACCAAATTTATGTGTTCTTCATCTTATATGACAGGCTGTTCCGTGAATTTTTTTTCCCTAAAATTTTCACATAAAACTCATTTTCATGTGAGCTCATTTTATTTATCTTTTATGTGTGGGAAATAATGTGGAGCACTAAACCAAAAAAATTAAAAAAATATAGCAAAATTACATTTATGCAGAACAATTCATCAATAAAGCTTAGAAACATGAAAGTAATTTTATATCATATGATCATGATAAATTCATCTATGTTAGCTTCTAATTTCAGGTATTTAGATTTTTTTTTTCTTATTTCTTGATTGTTGTGATTCCTCAACAAAATAATATCCTTATACAAATTATAATAAAAAATAATTAAATTTACTTTGAGTTGAGTATAATATATATTATTTACATCCTGCATTAATTTCAAAGTAAATATAATAATTTTTAAGCCAATTCTATTGGACCCAAAAACGTTTCATAGAAGATGGTCCCAAAATTATATTTGGGCTACTAATATAAGTAAAATCGCATTAGCTAATCTATTAACTCCATTTAAGGCCTAGTTTGGGGCAGCATTCTAGATGCTTTACTTTCAGATCACAATCGCATTTTTGTTTGACAACAACTTTCTTGCTACTTTCTCGCTATTTGTCATAATTTTTTATGGTGAAAAGCAACATTTTGCAACGAGATCTACTAATATATGAGAGCTATAATCCATGTTCGCAAAAAGGAAGATATTTAAAGTATCACGGTTGATTCAAAAAAAAAAAAAGAAGAACACATAACACCCCACCAAAGAGGATCCACAACCAGTCAAAAGAAACCAAACCACACCACGACAACATCAATTACTTCATATTAGATTTACGCCTATGCCACTTGCTACCCCAAATGGAAAAAGCCTTCTCAACAATGCGATTCACCTTCAATTTAAATATCGCATTAAACTCCTCATCGTGCACATCCAACTCCTCCCTCACATCCCCACAAAAAGATGTTCGGGACTCATCAAGCCAATTAGAATGATCCACACTATAATCATTCAAATTCAATGCTAATTGAGCTTTCATATCCTCATTAGAAATAACAGCAACTAGAATTTCAACCATTTGAACCAATCCTTTTGAAACCACTAAGGAAGGATCACAAGTAGATAAGGATGATTCATCTAAGGAACACACCGAATCACATGCAGAATCATTCAAAACCATCGTGTTAACATTACACACGCCCATATTATATCCACATCTAAACTATCTAGAAATGAAATAGGAGCTAAAGAATACTTCACACCAACAGTAGGAGCAACACCATCAAAATCCTCCCTACTATAAGAATTAACATTATGAACATCCGAATTCTTCAAAACATGTGCAACAGCCTCCAAAACAACACGAACAACAGGTAATTCCACAGGAACAGATGATAATCCACCATCACAAACAATCAAGGGAAGCCCCACATCATCAACATTATTGGCAATGGAATGAACAAAAATCCCAACTACCTCCACCCGAAGATCAGAATCCACCCAGTTAACCACAATAATGAGGACCTCATTAGTAGAGGTAGTAGGACATAAAGGAGGGTTAAAAGTAACAACACCAGCATTTCCATCAACAATAACATTTTCCACTACACCAGTTTTATTACCAAAAGTCTTAAGAGTGTTAGTAGAAACAACATAAACATTCAAGCCTCCATCTCAACAATCTAGATGTATTCAAGCTTATCAGGACCGAACAACATTTTGTCCTGATACTTTTTTGTGATGTCAAGTTCAACCAAGACATGAGCAAGAGACGTCTGAGAACCAACATAGGTGGAGTTTTTCACTTTTAACGGACGTCCAAACAACAAACCCAAATCGTGAAGAATACAACTAGAGAAGAGATGAAGCTGTAAGTTGGGGAATGAAATCCAAATGGGAATAACCGGGGATTCAACACCGATATCAAGGGAGGGAGATCATTATTGACCTTGAATTCCCTAAACTTGGGCCAGGGGGTTGACTTGGTTGAACTGACCAAGCCAGGCCCCAAGACTATCTCCCTTGTACTCAGTGGGTCAAACCAGGTCTGTTGAGCCCAGACCTAGGCCCTGGGTCAACCTGGTTGACCAGGTCAACCTGGGTTGACCCAAACTCCTTCTATTTAGTTTTAAATCAATTTCATACCTCCCTTAGCCCAATTCTCACCTCCCTTGGACCCAGGGGGTCATACCCAACCCATTGGGCCTAAACCCATACCCTGGGTCAACCTGATTGATCAGGTCAACCTAGGTTGACCCATTAAGCCCTAATGGGTCAATTCAAGTCCAAATACATTTCAAACCCATCTTTGGCTCAAACTCTCACCCCATTTGGTCTATTTGACTAGGTTGACCAGGTCAACCATTGACTTGGTTAATCCTAACCCCCTTTGTCAAATTTGACATATTTAGGTCAAATTAACCCTATTTAATGCATTGAATTCATTCTTATTGATCCTTAATACAAATAACGGCCCACTAAGCTTGTTTTTCCTCCTAATTGGCCCTAGATTCAATATTGTCCATTGATCAAAAGCTTGGGCCTTTAAATAGAGGGAATTATGGTTTTTAAGGATCTTATTTTCAATTGTTATCGCTCTCCAAGCATCCTAAGCCTGAGATTTTTGGTGTGAGAGTTCATCCAACCCATCCCCACTTTTTCCAAGTCAAATCCACCGTTGAGACCCCACCGACGATGATCTTCCAGCGAGATCAATATTTGTTCGTTCGAACTCCTACATAGCTCGATTTGGTGCATTCCAAACCACATTTTTGGGAGGAGAAGATATGTGGACAGTCTACAAGCTCAGAGAAATCTAATCCTTGAAGGTCCCATGGTAAAATCTCTCGAAAACTTAGGATTTAGGTCACTACACTTAGGTCTATTTAACTTTCTAATAAGTACTTTTCATGCCTTTCAAACCTCGCCCCATGAATTTGTTCATGTTTAAAATTTCAAATATTTTGATCGATTTGTTTGCGAGAACAAACTGATTATTCTTTTAGGGTTTCCATGTTGCCCTAGTCATCAGTGTACAAAATACAGGCCGTTAATCTCATGATCTACTGTCAATATTCTATCATTCCACAGATGATCCGAACCCATGTAGTGAATCCATCATTTAGATTTCGGTTTGGCTCCATCCAGACCATCCATAACGAATCGCAGAGGATCCAACGGCTACAGACAAGTGGTGATGTGGTCAATAAAAATGCATCCATAGCTCGATTGATTGCCGCAATCATGCGGCAATCATTACTGGCGGCACAATCATTGTACCACCACGCAATGATTACCTGTGATTTGGGATCCAATCCTGTGGAGCCATGCGTTGCCCGTCATTTTTTTATTTAAAATGATTTTAAATCTGCTTTAAATGCTTTTTAAACTCACAAAATTTTCTAAATTCATTTGAAATTATTTTTTTATTAAAAATATTAGTATTATATATCAAAATTTTTAAAATTTTATCATCTTTAATTTGAAGTTAAAATTATTTATATACATCATATATATTTTAAATTATTTAATTAACCCTATCTTAAGTATTTAATTAATATTAAAATTAATATTACATTAAACATTTTAATAAAAAATAAATTAATTTCCATTAATATGTTTAAAATAATTATTTAAATAATATTAATTTAAAATTAGATTTATTTATGGTATATTATATGTTATTTAAATAATTTCCATTATTTAACCTTTAGATATTTATTTAATATTAATATTTATTAATTTCTTTTAAAATAATAATAAAAAATACTTACTTATAATATGTTATTTTTAAAGTAAGAAAACCTTTATTATTATTATTTTATTTAAAAAAATTAATTATATTTAATATTATTATTATTTAAAGTACTTCTTAATTAGGTAAGTAATTAAATATTTAAATTATAAACTAGTAAATAATTAACTACTTTTCAAACTTATGAAAATTATTTTTCTTAATTATTTTAAAATATCAGAGAATTTGTTTTAAGTATTTGGTTTTAAATTAATAATTATTTTTCCTATTTTAAAATATTTAAATTAATTAATTAGTTAAGTGGTCTAATTAATGATTAAATAATTTTAAATCTAATTATTTTCCAATTTTAAAAAAATTATTTTATTAATTTTTTTTGGAAAGAAGAGAATCATCTTTTTAATTTAATTATTAATTATTTTCCTATTTTAATTTTTTTTCTAAATTAATTAATTACTTAAATTTGCTTAATTAATAATTATATAATTTAAAATTTAGTTTTTTTTTTCTAAATTTTAAAAATTATCTTTTAAATTACTTTAAATTATTTAAAATTTTTAAAAATTCTAATGTTTAATTTAACTTAATTTAATTTTTATTCTTATGCATTAATTTTTTTAAATTATTTTAAAATAGCATTTAATTGTATTAAACTTTGGTAATTCTTAATAATTTCTATCTAAATCTGATCTTGACGTGTAATACCTCAATATTTTTCGAAAATTATGTATTTTTCTTTTAAAATTATTTTTAGTAGCCAAAACCTACTTTTCTATAATTATTTATCTATTATTTATGTACCTAACTATTTAATTATTATTTGAATTATTAATATACAAATTATTTTCAAATTAAAAATTATTTTCAAATAATTTTGAGACTTCGTTCGAGTGGTCAGTGGATCTCTCACTCATATGAACATGAAATTATTTTTAATTATGACATTTTTGAGCCTATAAGTTTATTTATTTTATATGTATTTTAAAATTATTTTAAAATTACATATTATTTTAAATTTTTTAATTTCGGGAGATCCACTTCATGGAATTTTAAACATAGATTGTGCTTATGAATATAATTCATAGGGGGCAGATTAGTGAATGATCGAGCTCCAATCATTTACTAATCGTATCGATAAACATGCTAATTATTTTTTATTTTGTCATCTCTTACATGTGTAAGACACACGAGCACTTAGCTTAGGACCTCCTAGATCTTAAGATTGATGTTTTTTACTTTCATTATGCATCCCCTGCATGTTATCCTAAGGGATAGTCTTGAACATGTGATTGAAACCTACTTAACGTAGCGACACCCTTAGGATAACAATTAGCGACACCCTTAGGATAGCAAATTTTAAAAAAAGTTAGGAGCTAGGATAGATCCTCGATTGATATAAAACTTTTCAAAATTTAAACTTAGTGGCATTCTAAACCTCCTAGAATTTTTTAGGAATTTTTAGGAGCTTTTAAACCCCTTAATTAATAACCCCTAATCTACCCCATTAATAGGGCCCCGATAACTTCAAAAAATTCTTATAAATTTATTTCAACTCAAAAAATTATTTATAATATGTCAAACTTTTCAAAATTTAATCCTAAACCTCAGATAATTACAACCCTTTAATTGGAATTTAATATGAACCTTAATTTAATTTTGATTAAAAATTACCTTTTTGATTAAATTAAATTATTAAAAATTATTAAAATTTTAAATTTTCTCCAAACACTTGGGAACACCTCTTTATGTTATTCCTGGCCTTTGGGGGTGATTCTAAGAGATTTAGAGTTGATTTGGATCAAACCCCTAAAATGCCCTTAATTAACCAATTTTAATAATTCCTTAATTGCCCAAAACTTCTAAAATTCTTAACTTTGCCTAGAAAACTTCAAATCCAGCATACTCAAAGCCTAAATACTCCCAATAAGGCCTAATATTTAATTAAAATGCTAGAATCTCCAAATCTAGCTTATTTATAATAGTGACATTTTGGACCCCCTTTAACTTAGCATATAGGAGGACCCCATACCTTCTATAACTCATTAATTGAATCTAAAATTCAAATATGACCACCCTAAGAATTAAAATGGATGTACAAACTAAATTAACTAAAAGTAAACCCCAATTAATTAATATATAAACTAACCAAATTTCCCCCTTTGGCTTTCAACAAACTCGAACACGAGACAACTTGAACTAACTACCCGACATAGGACCTGTCCAAAGCCATATAAGACTACTACACACACATAGAATTGCTAGAGAACTATTTCTAGCTCCAAAATTAGGGCTGGTGTTTTACCTTTTTTCTATTTTTATGATGTGATTGATTATGTGTGACACGAGTACTGATTGATTTGATTGCTTTGGTTTATTGTGATGATTGTTTATTTTATTACTATATTTTTTATACTTTGCTTATGATGTGATTTGTGTGATAGATTACCCATGGGATAGGGACGCTTTTATAACTAATCTAGTCTTATGCAGGTGGTCATGCTCGTGCATCGCTAAAATAAAGGGGGCAAAATAATTAAATCTTTAAAATTAAGGTTGTTTTTTGTAGTTGTTCCAGAGACTGCTCAGCCCCCCTTTAAAATTAAAAGAGAGTGCCCAAGTGTATTTCCGTTTATGCACAAATATTAACTACTTGGGATGTGATTGATTGAAATATTTTTACAAACTGCTTAGGATAACCATACATGACAGTCTATTTTTTCCCTTTTAAATGTACTTTGATGTAATTTGTATCGAGTTATGAAAGTCTTCAAAAGTAGGGAATTTGAAACATTAGGTACCCAAAGAGAAAAAAAGGCCCTTTATAAGAAATTTCTTAGTTATTTAGGTGCCCTTCTTGAAGACGAACCGAAGGAATATGATCCAAAGAGAGTCAATCTGAAGGAAGATGATCCAGAGCAGGATGATCCATCTGAAGATGAAGACTTAAAGATGAAATGCCCTACTTTTAAGACTTGTGTCATCTAGTAGAATTAGAATTCAGATTGTTGTCAGTAGAGCTTAGCAACAATTACTTTTCTACAGAACATGGGTTATACTTATATGACACTTACCATGGACTTCCTTACATTACTCTGGATTGATTTATATAGATGTGCTTACATTGATTGCGTAGTAGAATTTGTCTTTTTTTTTCTTAATTTTCTTTCTTGCATGTGCTTGGTCTGATCTTGCTAGGCTCTTTAAGGACTAAAATATTTTTCTACTCGTAATTAAGAATTAATATTTTAAAAATTTAATAACATATAAACCTAATGACATAGGGAATAACTTCTAGGGTCACAAGCATATTAATGCATTCTCTCCCTCCTTACTATAAGACACCTCCCCGCCTACAGGTAAAGTTTGGATAATCTAGCTTATGAGGATAAAGTGCCGGACCTGAAGAGGCCTAGTCTTTCTAAAAAATTATTTTTATAAGCCTTTTTTAACTTTCAAGCATTCATGATTTGGAGACCTTTCAAACTAACATGTATTATAATATAAACTAATTTAATCAAAAAATTAATTGCATTAGCTCTAGGAGCATCCACCCTACATAAGTACAAGGCCAATTAGAAAACTCTATAGATGTTGGCCCTACTTTCAAGAATTGATCTACATAACAATCTTTTATAAGGACTAGACATCATGGATTTTACATGCTTATGTGGTTAGTTGGCTTTTCTTTTCAAGTAGGATATAAGCTCAGGTGTATTAGTTACGACACAGTGTTAGTGTTGGGTGTAGAATACTAATCTCACCTTAGATTTAGTATTCAAGGCTACTATATTTGGTGTCTCATAGTACGCCTCATCAGCGGGTAAGTTCCCTATTCTTCAGAGACTATAAATTCTGCTTATCTACATAATGTGATGATGCCACTTCCCTCTTTTCCCTCTATATGCTTTGAGTGATTTATTTCTTTTCTCTAGTCTCTTCTCAGTGCCTTAGTCCCTCCGAATGTTGATATGAGCCTTGCATATTGACGAAGCCCACTTGAACCCTTTCTTTCCTTTTGAGTAGGATTTCTTAGTCTCCCCTTTCATGTCAATTCCTTCTTTGAGAAAGAATAATATTGGATCCTTAATCAAGAGTATTATCAGGCTCCGACCTGATATATAATTAACCACAAGGGCTTGCGTCTGTGGGAAACAGAGTTCCACAATAAATAAACCCCACTCGAGCTAATGCATCAGGTGGGGGAAATCCCGTGACACTGATCAGGTTGTATATATTATCACCCATCGAGGTGCGTGGGCGAAAGCTGCTACCCTCAATGGTTGATCGTATGTACAATCTACTCTGCCCTTCCATTGGCCCGCTTACAAAGAGCACGGAGGCCTATGATCATTTCTATCCGTCGAGGTGGTGCGGTCGTATACCCTTACACTCTATAGTGGTGTCCTTTCAGAGGTCCATAATTATTTGGTTAATTTCATGTAGAAATTATAAACAATATATGATCTGTGGCATAACACTCTACTATAATCCTGGTCACTCATCAATTTAATAAACAAAATTGAGGAGTTAAGCAAGGTTACAGAGAAATCAGCAGTGAGCTTAAGGTTGAAAAAATAACCTACGGATTGAATCCAAGCTAGGATGATGGGAAGGAAAAAAATATAATAAGGCATACTGGAAGGGTGCTGCAAGCACAATGATATCCTCTTCCGAGATCCACAAAGATCGTAAACTGCAAAAGGTTGTCATTTTAATCTCAGGAAAATAAACATCTGAGGCAGAACCAGATAAAGCATCTAAGAAAGAATGTAATTTTTGGATCCATCTAAAATAACAGGATCTAAGAACTGATCTGCCGGCATACAGGCCACGAACGACTGGAGGGGACAAAACAGAATAAAAAATTAAAAGGCATAAGAAACTAAAGAATAAAAGGAAAACTTTCATTAAGCCAATAGAGATGGCAACAGTTGCAAAACCACAGGGAGAAGCCTAAGAAAAGCGAAGCGGAAGAAAGCCCTAGCTCCGTGGGAGAGCATCACCAAAGAAAGAACCATTGATTTTTTATTTAGTTGAGTTTAGTTACAAGTTATAATATAATTAGAATAAAATTGAATCATGCTCACTCCTTAATTATAATCGAAGAGGTATAAAATCTAATCATGCCAAATATATAAGATTGGTATAATCCAATCGAATTATGACCACTTGCTAGCTCAATTGTAATTGAGGCATAACACTTTCATAGTGGTTAATTTAGGGTATATTTGAGTTAATTTTCTTATTGTTTTGCTTTTCATATCACAACCATAGTTTTATTTGACTACTACTTTCAAAAGGATTTGTGCTAGAAATTTGATTTTACAGCACTTTCAAAAAAGTTATTATCATAACAATATATGTACAACAACTTCTACAAGAAGCTGTAGCTATCCCAAACAAATCTTGATTTTAAAGAGAAGGTTGAAACCCATAGGAGTTGATAAATTTGAAAATGATTTCTATATGCATAAGGGCCATTTGGGATTATTATTTATGTTTTGATAAAAAATAAGATCATATTTGATATTCTAAATAAGTGTTATTTTTATTTTTATTAAATATTTCATAAGTTATTCATGGGATCACTTTTTATTTTTTTTGTATTATTTATGTTTTGGTATAAAATAAAAGCATATCTGGTATTCTAAATAAGTGGTATTTTTATTTTTATTAAATATTGCAAAAGTCTTTTTTTTTTTTTCATTTGTAAAGTTGAAACAACTAGAAGAAGCCTAAAAAATAATTATGTGTGTTGAAAAAGAAGAAAAAAGCTAAAAAAAAAATCATTTTTAAATTTTTAAAAATATATAAAGTGATCTCGAACAACTCCTTAATTAAGACGTCAAGAATGTTTTTATTTCACATTAAAATACAAATTAAATAGATTTAAAATATATAAAGTAAAAATAAAAAGTAATCTTGAACAACCCCTTACCTTTAAACAATTTTTTTTATTATGAGAAAGCTTTAAGAAGAAAAAAGATAGATAATCTTCCCTTTGACGGTAAATTGCAAATTATTTGTCAGAAAGAAGGTCAATCTTTATGGAATAATAACATTTTTATTATCAATAGCACTGTTGCATCTTAGAGTATTCGCAGTAGTAGAGAAATATAAAGTTTAATATCTTAGCTTTGTACGAAGATCCAGCACGTAATCAAATAGAGAGAGGGTGCATCATCCACTAGAAACACCATGATTTTTACGTGAAAAACTCCTAAAAATGGAGAAAAATCATGGGGCCTAGCCCAGTTTGAAAGAATCCACTAGTATTGCAGTTGATCACAAATGAGGCCCTTCCTTGGGGGAAGGCCTTAGCTTTATGTACATCTTATAGAGTACATTACATGATGAGAATACAAAGAATCACTGCTAATGCGTTTGTTTGGTCGGAAGGACTGTAGTCGATGGGCAACGTAAGTCAGAAGGATCGTAGTCGGCGGGTGACAGAGGTCGAAAGGTCTGTAGTCGGTGGGCGTCGTAAGTCAGAAGGACTGTAGTCGGTGGGTGACAGAGGTCGAAAGAATTATAGTCGGTGGGCGACGTAAGTCGAAAGGATCATTATCGGCGGTGATAGAGGTCGGAAGGACCGTTGTGTGACGATGGGGGTCAGAAGGACATCATAATGTAGAATTCTAGCAATGGACTTAAATCCAACATCAGTAGATGTCTGGCAAAAATCTGACAACGGGCATAAGTCTTACGTCGAGTAGAAATCTAGCAACGAAGGAGGTCTGGCGTCTGGTAGAAGTCCGATGTTAGTCGGCGATATGGGAGAACTCTGGCGTTAGATGATATTCGGGCAAAACTCCAGAGTCACTTGGAGATCTGGCAAAATTCCGGCATAACTTGGAGTTCAAGCAGAATTCTAGCGTCACTTGAAAGTTGGGCGGAACTCCAGTAGTGGTCGATGAGGAGTTTCTTCCATCCTATTCTTCTCTTCTCCTCTTCTTCCTTTCCTCCTCTTTTAAGAGAAATGAGTGGCTATTTATAGTTTTTTGAGGGTGGCATAACCTGTAAATAGAAGGAGGATCAAGGGCAAATGGGGAGTGGATTAAATGGACAGTCGATATTGAATCCCTTGATTGTGGACCGTTCATCAGACATTTGAATGTCTTAATGATATCAGAATTCAACAATCTTGGGCTCGTTGGATTCTTATCGTCGAGCCGCTCGATTCAACTATAAACATGTCATATCTAGAAACTGTTTGGTAATCCAAATTATGGATTGAACATTCCAAATGTGTTTCGGGTCTTTGATTTGGACTCATCTGGGCTCAAATCGAGTTGAATTTGGTGTCGTTGGGTTCGTATTTCTGAAACGCTAAGTTCGACTAGAAGTTTGCTGAAATTAGAGCTTAGATGGGCCTAGATTTAATTTTTGAAGCTTCCAACTTAATTTTGCCTCAAGATTTGTGCCTAATCAAGATAATTTTTTTATGATATATCAGCTTCCCCCTATTTTTGGACGTTGAAGCTCCATGAGTCTGAAAATACTTGTCACAAACTTTGGAAAAATTTTCATGTGATTTGAAATTCGATCTTGCTTGTAGGAGCCCTAAATGGCTTTAAATGTATCAAAATTGAGTTTAGAATGTCAAATTACAGTCCCGGGGGACCCCAAAAATATTCAATTTGGCCTGTCCAGACAAAAATTTGGATCGAGAATTGCGTATGCAACTGAACTGGCAGGCCAGCTGCAGTCTCCGCGGCCGGTGAAAATAGAACTGTGCGCGTGGCCCGCCCGACCCTCACCGCGGTCCACCCGCGATGTTCCTTCCCCGTCTGCAGCCCGCGCTGCTGGCTTGCCCGCTGCCTGCTCGGCCCGCTACCCGCCCCTGGCTTGCCCGCGGCCCAGCCGACCCGCACCTGTACTATGCGGTGTGGTGCGCTGTTTGGCAGTCAGGCTCTGGTTTGGGTCGCTGCTAGCGGTTATCGGAACCGCTAGCCAATTTTTAATTATTTTTTTAACTCATCAAATTAAAAAAAAAATCAAAAAATTCTAAAATAATTCCAAAAAAATTTGGAAAATTCTATAAAATTTCAGAAAATTGGAATGTTCTTTTCTTCTCAAGAAAGGCTATAAATACCCTCCTATGGCTAGGGGGAAACTTGTACCTTATTCTTTTCTCCCTCTGACTTTCTTACAGTCGAGGCATTCTGCTGTTTTACATAGGTGACTTTCCCTATGTAAATTGTCGCCCCTCCTCTTGTACAAAAGTTGAAATTTTCTTAGCTTTTCCTTTTCTTTCTCTCATATTTTTCTTCTTGCTCTAGAGGCTTTCCATTGCTTTTCGTAGGTGACTTTCCATACTTAAATTCAGTGCTCCTCTTCAGTGTAAAAGAAATTTTTTTCTCTTTTCACAATCTTTTCCTCTGGCTATCTTCTTACAGTCGAGGCATTTCGCTGTTTTATGTAGGTGACTTTTCCTTCTTAAATAAGCGCCCCTCTACTCACATAGAAGTTAGAATTTTTGTAGCATTTCCTTTCCTTTTTCTCTTTTTTTTCTTCTTACATTGGAGGCATTCCACTGTCGGTGATATGCGACATTCTCCTATCAAATTTTAGTGCTCCTCTCTTATGTAGAAGGAGATTTTTTCTCTTTGTTCTTCACTTGCATTCTTCTTCTTGTATTAGAGACATTTCACTGTCAGAGATAGGCAACATTCCCCTATCAAGCTTTAGTGCTCCTTTTTGTGTAGAAGGAGTTATGATGAGAGGCTATCTTTTTAAATATGAATTTATAAAACTTCATTGGTATTGTATATGAAGTTGAGAACTTGTCCCTCGGAGGAAGCTGAATTGTGATTGCATCTTTGAGGCATTCTTTGATATATTCCCCATCCCCCCCCCCCCCCCCCAAATTTTTTAGGGTATTTTAGACTACTGAGGTCTTTATATGAATGATAAATTTATCAACCACTTAATTTCATGAAATCTTTATAGAGAGAATGTTATTCACTAAGAGCACTACTTGATGATGTTGATCTCTACAGAAGAGGTCGAGAGAATCCACCAAGGATGGAGGACCTATCCAAGGTTGTATGTTAGAGCCTTTACTCGATGACATTAACCTATATGAAAGAGGTCGAGAGAATCAATCAAGGATGTAAGACCTATCTGAGTTTGTATATTAGAGTACTGTACGATGACGTTAACTTGTGTGGAAGAGGTCGGGATAATCCACGAATGATATAAGTCCTATCCAAGGTTGTATGCCAGAGCCTTTGCCTGATGAATTTAACTTATATGGAAGAGGTCAAAAAAATCCACCAAGGTCGAGAGTATCCACCAAGGATGTAAGACCTATTTGAGGTTGTATGTCAGATCCTTTACTCAATAATGTTAACCTATGTGGAAGAGGTCGAGAGAATCTACCAAGGATGTAGGACCTATCCAAGATTGTATGTCAGAGCCTTTGCTCGATGACAATAACTTATATGGAAGAGGTTGAGAGAATCCATCAAGGATGTAAGACCTATCCAAAATTATATGTAAGAGAATTTCTTGATGACGTTAACCTGTGTGAAAGAGGTTGGGAGAATCCACCAAGATTGTAAGACCTATCTGAGGTTATATGTCATAGCCTTTTCTCGATATCGTTAACCTGTATGGAAGAGGTCGGGAGAATCCACCAAGGATGTAAGACATATCCGAAGTTATATATTAGAGCATTTACTCGATAATTTTAACCTATTTGAAAGAGGTCGAGAGAATCCACCAAGGATGTAAGATCTATCGAAGGTTGTATGTCAGAGCATTGCTCGATGACATTAACTTATATATAAGAGGTCGGAAGAATCCACTAAGGATGTAAGACCTATCCGAGTTTGTATGTAAGAGCCTTTGCTTGATGACATTAACCTATGTGGAAGAGGTCGAGATAATTCACCAATGATGTACGACCTATCCAAGGTTATATGTCAGAGCCTTTGCTCGATGATGTTAACCTGTATAGAAGAGGTCGAATCGAATCCCCATGGGATTGATTTTTCCTTGATTAGGAGGGGGCGACCGCCATGCGTATCTCGAATCAAAGATAAAGAATGATCTATCTTTAGATCGTTATTGCCTTTTTGAGGTTGAGATTAACACCTTATCCAAGGAGTAGAAGTCCAGCAAGGGACTGTATAAAGCTTGCAATCTTTGTATTTGCTAAAAACATTATAAAAATAATTTTCCAAAATATCATCTTAGATATTGGAAACATTGGAGGAACTTTTTTGAATGCTGCTTCAATCAAGGTTGCCCCCTAGTCCACGTCTAATTTTCATGAATTTGAGAGAGAATTAGATGATGGCAAGATATTGACAAAAACTAATTTTGAGATTAGAGCAATAGTTTCCCCCAGTAGGGAACCACTTTCCCATAGACGACGTCAAACTATTGCATCCGGGAGTATTCGCGGTGGTAGAGAAATATAAAGTTTAACATCATAGCTTCCAACACGTTATCAGATAGAGAGAGGGTGCATTATTCACTAGAGACATTAAGATTGTTACGTGAAAAACCCCTGCAATAGGTGGACCATGGGGCCTAGCCCAGTTTGAATGAATCCACTAGTATTGTAGTTGATTAAAAATGAGACCCTTCCTTGGGGGAAGACCTTAACTTGATGTGCATCTTTTAGAGTACATTACATGATGAGAATACAAAGAATCACTGCTGATGTGTTTATTTAGTTAGAAGAACTACAGTCGGTGGGCAACGTAAGTCAGAGGACTATAGTCTGTAGATGATATAGGTCGAATGGACTATAGTTGGTGGGTGATGTAAGTTAAAAGGATCATAGTTGGCTGGCGATAAAGGTCGGAAGGACTATAGTCGATGGGCGACATAAGTCAGAAGGATCATAGTCGGTGGGCGACGGAGGTTGAAAGGACCGTTGTCTGACGACGGAGTCAGAAGGACGGCATCAGGTAGAAGTCCAGTAATGGATAGAAATCCAACATCATATAGATGTTTGGAAAAAATCCAACAACGAGCAGAAGTCCTACGTGGGTAGAAATCTGGCAACGAGTGGAGGTCCGGCATCGGTTAGAAGTCCGACGTTAGTCGGCGGCTAGGGAGAACTTCGGCGTTAGTTGGTATTCGGGCAGAACTCCAAAGTCACTTGGATATCGAGCAGAACTCCAGCTTCACTTGGAGGTCATGCAGAATTCTGGTGTCACATGAAGGTTGGGTGAAATTCCGGCATCACTTGAAGGTCGAGCGGAATTCTAGCATCACTTGGAGTTTGGGTGGAACTTCAGCATCACTTGAAGGTCGGACAAAACTCCGGCATCACTTGGAGTTTGGATAAAACTCTGGCATCACTTGGAGGTAGGGCGGAATTTCAGCGTCACTTGGAGGTCGGGTGGAATTTCAGCGTCACTTGGAGTTCAGGCGGAATTCCAACGTCACTTGAAAGTCGAGCAGAACTCCGGCGCGCGGTGGTGGAGGAGTTTCTTCCCTCTTATTCTTCTCTTCTCCTCTAGTTCCTTCCTTCTTCCTTTTCTCCTATCTTTAGAGAAATGAGAAGCTATTTATAGTTTTAGGATAGAGGCATGACCCATAAATAGGAGGAGGAACAAGGGAAAATGGGGAGTACATTGAATGGACAGCCGATATTGAATCCCTTGATCATAGACCATTCATCAAATATTTGAAGGTCTTGATGATATTGAAATTTGGCGATCTTAGGCTCGTTGGATTTGTCTCGTTTAGGCGCTCGATTCGATTATAAGTAAGTCATATTTGGAAACTGTTTGGTAATCCAAATTATGGATTGAACCTTTCGAATGTGCTTTAGGTCTTCAATTTGGACCCATTTGAGCTCGAATAGAGTTGAATTTGGTGTCGTTGGGTTCGTTTCCGAGACGCTCAGTTCGACTATATGTTTGTTGAAATCAGAGTTCAGATGGCCCCAAATTAATTTTTTAAGCTTTCAACTTGATTTTTCCTTGAGATTCGTGCCCGATCAAGATAATTTTTTGATGATATATCAAGCACAAAATAGTTTTTAACAATTTTTCTAAATTTAAAAATGAAGCCTACTATGTTTTGATTGTTGCTGTTAAAAAAATTAAAGCTCCAATTTACCTTAAATATTTTACTTATTGATAAGTCATAGAAAAATCAACTTGGTTGGGCATGAATCCTAAAATTATCTTAAATATTTTAGGATATTAATTCGAGGATGAAATGATCTTGAATTTTGCATATTTATTATAAAATCCAATGTTTCGATGTGATGAATCCAATGAGCCCAAGATCGCTTCATGGAGATATTATTAAGGCTTCGTTTGGGATGCTTTCTTACTGCTTTGTAAAAGTTACCTTTTAGTTAAAAAATCTATTAAAAATATGGGAAAAATAGTGGTCTAAAGCTATCCCAAATGAAGCCTAAGTCACTTAAATGCTAAAAGAATAATTTAAGATCAAAGGAATCAATATAGAATTTTGATTAATTGTTTTGAAAATTTTGTTGTATTTACAGGATATGGGGCCAACTTCAAAATCTATAAATAGGCATTTACTATCTATATCTTTGTAATGAACACCATCAAGTGGAATTATTTTAGCAAAGCGGACATAGTGATTTTTTACTTTATTGGATTATTCATTTAAAAACTCTAATTTTTCATGTACTTTTTCATTTATCTATTTGTACATCGATTATTTATACAAATATATGATGTAAACTTCTCCAACAAGACTATTATGAGTTTTCTAGAGCACAACACTATTTAAAAATAGAGCATAAGATTTGTTGCATGTAAGAGGTATAAGATAGCTGTTAACTAAAGCTTCATTTGGGAGAATTTTCTTACTACTTTCTGCAACAACTTTTTAGTAAAATTATTTTTTCAAAGCAAGAAAAACACAGTTGTCAAAAGCTTATTGGAAGACAAGAAAGCTAGGTGAGAGTAAACCAGCAAGAAATAGAAAAGTAATTTTTTCTATATATGTAGTGAAGAATGCATGGAAATAAGTATGAATACTTTAATAAAATTGGAAAAGTGAAAGCTGCAGGGACTTGGTTCAATGTAACCCAACGCATAAAATACTAAATAAGAAATAAGTGTATGTCTTTTTTTTGGGAAATAATAAGTGTATGTCTTGATAATCCGTCTCAAGAGAGGAGCAATAGATATTTTTCACACTCATTTTGGATAGAAGTGAGAATAGATAGGTGCATGAAACTGGCTTGGTTTGGATGTAAGAAAGTTGGAGGAGTGACCAGATAGGGTGTAGTTTGATAGAGCCATCATTCACTTTATCATGAACAAAGTGACAAGCTTACTCAATGTGTTTAGTAGGTGCATGAAAAGTAAGATTTGTAGCAATGTGGATGGAGGTTTGATTGTCACAAAAATGAGAGCATGGAAAGTAGGTGACATGCGAAAGTCATGTAATAATTGTGCGAGCTATGTTAATTTGCTAACTATGGTGGCCAAAGATCGATATTTAGCTTTAGTGAAGGATTTGGATGCAATAGATTGCTTCTTGATCTCTACGCGCACAGTGAGGCAGTCACTAAGAAAAATACATAAATTATTAATAGAGCACCTCGTGCCAAGATATGATCCCCAATCTGCATCACATAATGCTTTTAGTTAAAGATTAGATGAAGTGAAAAAGAAAACACCTTGGTCGGATGTATTTGAGGCAGCGGAGCAGTTGGTGTGCAGCTTCCATATTTGATGCACGAGGTTGAGATAAGAATTGGCTCAACTTTTTTTACGTCAAAGGTGATTCCATAACCTGATAAAGTTAGTATGAAAGCCGACCAATTAAGCATCGATATTATGAAGTGTTAGGAAGTAAATCCCTTTCAGATATATAGAGATTGTTTTAGTGTTCATAGGGAGTTTGGAGGGCCTACAACTAAGCATGATAGTATCTTCTAAGAGTTGAAGAGTGTATTGACATTGTGAAAGAAAGTTACCGATGGAGGAGCGCGCAACTTTAAGGCCTAAAAAGTACTTTAAGTCACCTAAATCAATTAGGTGAAATTATTGGTGGAGAAAGGTTTGAAGAGAGTGGATTTCATCTATTGATGGGTGTAATGATTATGTCATCGACATAGAATAATACAGAGAGAAACTTGAAGTTAAACCCTTAGGTAAAAAGTGAATAGTCTGCCTTGAATTGAGTGAAACCAAATTGAATTTGAGGAATTGAAAATTTTGGAGTACCATTGTGGTGAAGCCTATTTGAGGCCATGGATGGACTTTTGTAAGCGGCAAACAGATTTAGTATAGGATTAAGATGACTTCCCCTGTTTGGTGTATTCGAGAGGGAGTTCCATGTAGACTTTTTCAAACAGGTCACCATCAAGAAGGAATTATTGATATCGAGTTGGTTAAGGTGTCATTTTTGGCTAGCTACAAGTGAAAGTAGGACCTTAATAGTGGTCATCTTGTTGACTTGAGAGTAAGTTTTCAAGAAGTTGATGCCTTTCTGTTGGGTATATCCTTTGGCAATGAGGCGGGCTTTGTATTTATTAATGGAGCCATCAACTTTAGTTTAATTTTTTATAAGACCATTTGAAGCCAATGACTTTCATACCATGCGGAAGGGGAATGATAGTCCAAGTGTTATTATTTTTAAGAGCTTGAATTTTAGAGGCCATGATATCTTGCCATTTAGGGATTTTTATAGCTTGATGATAATATTGAGGTTTGATTGTGGATGAAAGTTGGAGGATGAGGTGTTTGTATGAATTTCATAAAGCATCATACGATAGGAATTGATATAGAGGGTGCTTGGTGTGATGAGTATTGGAAGAGGAAAGGGTATGAGAAGAGTTAGTCCTAGTGTTATAGTGTAAGTTGAAGTGAGAGTCTAGAAGGTACGAGGGAGGTCAAATGGAATGTGTGGACATATGAGGGAGTGGTAAGGCTTAATATATGTGTGGTTGATGATGGGAGGCTCATCAGCAGAGGATGCGTCCCTTATGGTGTATTTATCGGATTCAGATGAGTCAAAAGAGTCACCTAGAGAAATGGGTAAAATAATTATGGAGAAATGGTCTATGGTATCTTCTTTCTTGATAACCAAAGAAACAAAAGTGATTTTCATGGAATATAACATCTTGAGAGATGAAGATTTGTTTTCTATGGATATCATAGATTTTATGCCCTTTAATTCTCAGTGGATAACCTAAGAAGATGTTGATGCGAGCAAGGCCGGGTGAAATTTGTCTCAGGGAATAAGTGAAGTGGAGGCAAAGGTTAAACATATGAATACAAAAAAATGATTATAATCAACATGCTATTTATATAAAAGTTCATAAGGGATCTTATCTTATAACGAGGGGGATGAGGGTGGATAAAATACATTTACTCCAAATTAGGAACGCGTGATTGAAAGTATAAATCCTGTGTCATGTTTAGAAGTTGTTGGTGTTTACATTCCATTATGAAGTTCTCTTGCGGATGACGAATGCATGAGTGTTGATGTAAAATCCTGAGTTTGACAAATAATTTAGTGAAGTGAAGTTCTTTGGCATTATCATAGCTAAATGGTTTAATTTGCAATTAAATTGAGTGTTAACTATGATAATAAATTTAGGAATGATGTGAGAGACATCAAATTTATTTTTGAGAAGATTAAACCATGCAAGTATGGTATTATCATCAACAAAAGCTAAGAAATAACAACGACCTATATGTGAAGGAGTGTGATAGGGTTTCCATATGCTTCAGTGTATAAGATTAAAGGGTTTTTTTGGTGATGTGGTTGTAAAGGGAAATGATAGTATATGTTGTTTATCTAAAGGGAAAATGTAATAAGGATCCATTTTATTGAGATTGGGCATAGTGCAATTTATTTGCTCGCTAATGTTGCACAACCTTTTATTGAAAAAAATATCATAAACGACTATGCCAAATGTTGAAAGAAACAATGTATGAAAAAATTTCAATACAAGAAATACTAAAATAAAAAGCATATAAATCTTAGTGTATATATCACAAAATGATTAGCAGAAAAAATTATTGTAAAGTGTTTATATGTTAAAAGGGAGCTGACGTATAGCAAACTAAAATAAAAATTTGGGATGAACAATACGTTGTGGAGAATCAAGTCATTATTTAATTTAATTTCTCCTTGATTGTTGACCAAAATTTTGTTTTTATTAGGAAGAGTTATTTTAGTGTTGTTGGTTGGGGCCAATTATGTGAACATTTTGGCATTAGAGCAAATATGTCATGATGCACCCGAATTAATCACCTAATAATTTTTGGCAATTAGCCTAGAGAAAGGTAAATATATACGAGCATAATTTGTAATGTTTGAGAGTGGAAAAGAGAGATCATTGTAACACGTACCAGCAAAGTTGTTGGTGTTATCGTTTGCATTGAAAGATGTATGTAGGTATTGAGAGAACTTGGTGACAAGGTGACCCACTTGGTCACTATCCAGATTAGACCTTGAGTCTTTGATTTTGACAAGTTTGTCCATGTCAATGGCATTCACTGCATTTGCATGGCTAGGTATCTTGCTATTATGAAAGATTTATATAGTTTGTGTACTAGAGGATAGCCATGGATCTTATAACAACGTTCTTTTGTATACCCATGACATTTGCAATAGGTACATAAAGGGTGTTCTTTCCTTATAGTTTTGTTAGATCAAGGGTTAGAAGCTTTGATATGATTAACAACGAACGAATTATCCTCACTTTTGGTGGTATTGGAAATCTATTGACTAAGGATTCTATGCTTCTCTTCTTGAGATAAGAGAGAGAAAACTCAGAAATGGAAGGTATAGGATCCATAAGCAAGATTTGGTCATGTACTTGTGCAAAAGATTCATTAAGTCCCATAAGGAGAGACATGAAGTACTCCATTTAGAGATGGCTTTAAGCTTCTTCACCCCTTCGAAGCTATAGTTTTTGAAAGAATATACGAGGCAGTAATCATTTATTTCTTCCAACAGAGCCTTCAATTTTGTGAAATAAAGACTTACAATTTATCATTCTTGCCGCAAATTGATTAGTTTATGGTGTAATTTAAATATCTTTACACCGTTATGTTATTGGAAATAATCTCGAGGATCTCTCCAAATCTCCCTTACATTTTCTAAATAAATAAGGCTAGTTGTAATTTTGTTAGACACATGATTGAGAATCCATGAGATGACGATGTGGTTGTTACGATTCTAGGCATTAAGAAGTGTAAGGTCGATACCGTCTGGGTAATTAGTTGAGTCATCCACAAAACCTACCTTATTTTTGGTCGAGAGTGTGATTGATATTGCTTGGTTCCAAGATCTATAGTTTTCCATCATCAAGATTTGGGAGATGATGAAGAGTCCAGTTGTATTAGAGTGATGGATGTAAAAGGGGTTGAGAGGATATTCAATTTTAAACTCATTAATATCTGAGGAGAAGCTTGGTTGTGCCATCAGAGAAAATCTTCATGAATCAACAAAGAAGGTTGCGACGAAAGACTTGCACTAATTTCATATCAAAAGAAATAAAATACAGGCAAGAGAAAACTAACAAGAAGCAAGAAAGTAAATTTTTGTATGTGTAATGAAGAATACATGGAAATAACTAGGAATACTTTAAACAAACTAGTAAAGGGAAAGCTACAGGAACCTGCTTCAATGTAACCCAAAGTAGAAAGTACTAAATTAGAAATAAGTGTATGTCTTGATGAAGCTATCCTAAGCAAAGCCTAAATTTTAAATATTGAATTAGTCATTCATTGTTTAATTTTGAGAGTAAGATTTTAGATCTTAAGATTCTATATGTGCATGAGGATGCTAATATTATGTGAGAAAAAATGGCTAGTGATATTAAGAATATTGTAAAAGATGTGCTTGAAATTTCGAAGGGAATCCAAATGTGCAATAACAGAAAAAAATAAGAAGTTTTGTTATAAAAATTTATTTAGATGTAAAAATTCTGATAATTGGGAAAGTTATAAAGAGGCTCGTAAGGAATCTAAGAAAGCTATTTGCAATGTAAGGAGCTTAGCTTTTAATGATTTATATAATAGATTAGATGCTAAGGAGGGTGAAAGATATATGTATAAATTAGCAAAACAAAGAGATATTAATAGTAAGGATTTAATTCAAGTGAAGTGTATTAAGGATAAAGATCAAAAAGTACTTTTCTTTTAAGATGATATTCAACAAATGTGGATGAGATATTTTGCTAAACTCTTTTATTGAAGAATGTTAAAATATGATTGACTTTAGTAACTTTATCACCCAAAATGAAAATAAAATTTTTTGTTTTTATTGGTGTATAAGTAAAACTGAAGATACAGAGGCTTTGAAGTAAATGAAATGTGGAAAAGTTGCTGGACTTGATGATATTCCAATATATATGTGGAAATGCTTACGAGATGAAGGAATTTATTGGCTTACTAAACTTTTTAATACTATTTTGAAGAATTCGTTTGTTAATTCTTATTTTAAGAATAAAGGTGATGCACAGGAGTGTGTGAATTATAGATGAATTAAGTTAATGTGTCATATTTTAAAACTATGGGAGTGATTGAGTTATGGAGCGTAGGTTGAGGCATGATATTAATGTTTCTCAAATCAATTTGGATTCATGTCAGGTAGGTCTACTATGGAAGCCATACATTTATTGAGAGGTATGATAGAGAAATCTAGAGAGAATAAGGAGGATCTACATATAATATTTATTGATTTAGAGAAAGCATATGATAAAGTTCCAAGAGAATTGCTATGATCGAAGAGTTCTTAAAAAGAAAGGAGTTAATAATGCGTATATTCAAATCATCACATATTTGTTTGCAGGAGCTATTACTTGTGTTCAAACACAAGGTGGTTTGACCAAGTATTTTCTTATTTCGGTTGGATTACATCAAGGATCAGCCTTAAGCCCGTATCTTTTTGTCTTAGTCATGGATATTCTCGCTAGACATTTGCAAGAGAATGTACCTTAGTATATCCTTTTTGCTGATGATATTCTTCTTGTTGATAACACTAGAGATGGAGTTGAAGGTAAACTTGAATTATGGAGGTCAACCTTAGAGTCTAAAGGTTTTCGCTTGAGTTGATCTAAAACATAATATATAGAGTGTAATTTTTAGTAGCAATAAACCTAATGAGGGGATTGTGACTTTGGACGATCAAGTCATTAATATGAGTACATGTTTTAGATATCTTAGTTCTATTGTTCAGATTGATGGTGAAATAGATGGGGATATTATTAGTAGAATTCAAGTTGGATGGTTGAAGTGGAGGAATGCATCGGACATATTGTGCGATAGAAAAGTCCACCTCAAACTTAAGTAAAATTCTATAAGATGGTGGTGAGACATGCAATACTTTATGTTGTTGAATGTTGGCCATTAAAAGAGAAGCATAATACTAAATTAAGTGTTGTAGAGATGAGGATGCTTAGGTGGATGAGTGACTTGACCCTTGGAGATAGGATACGAAATGAACATATACGTGAAAAGGTTGGTGTATCTCCAATGGAAGATAAGATTAGAGAAACACTACAGGAAAAACGTCAAAAACCGGCGGTTTTTGCCAGTGGTTACTATGGCTAAACCGGCTGTTTTCCTGTTTACCGACGGCTTGGCGACGGCATTCAAGTCGCCGGTAAAAATCGCGTAGGAAAATATTAATGGCGGCCTTTTACCAACGGTTTATTTAGGCGGCGGTTTTCCGGCGGCTCATACCGCCGGTGACAACCAGATTTTCAACCGGCGATTTTCCAGCCGTTACGCCGCTGGTTAGTTTACCGACGGCTAACCGGCGGTCATATTACCGACGGTCGTCCGGCGGTTAAAGCGGGCGTCGTGTGATTGCTAAACCGCCAGCAATCGCCGGTTAAATTCCAGGCGGTTGTAGCCGTCGGTATTACCGGAGGTGTACACCGCCGGACGTCCACCGTAACACCGCCAGCGACCATAGGTAACCGCCGGTTTAATACCGGCGGTGTAATGACATTACCGGCGGCTTAGCATTGGCCATCCGGTATCGTAGGTTCCGGCGGCCAAACCGCCGGTTGACCGCTGGAAACCTGTAGCACCAGAAAAAAAAATGACAGCATTCCCTCTATTTGAGGGAGGTTCACCCTAAAGTCTAAACCTACAGAAAGAGCAATACATTTTGGGCAACACACCGCTATATTCATCAGAACCATAAATTCTAAATACAATCACAAGTTTAGACTTTAAGATCACAAGTTTACAAGATTACAATCATCAAACATAAATGTTACAATCACAAGTAAGTTCATCATAAGTTTACAATCACAAGTTCACAAGTTCTAAATACAATCATCAAACATAAAAAATATCTAATCCTCAGCTGTATCCTCACTGTCTGCAGATGGCTGCTCCTCTTGCTCATTCTTTCTCTAATTTTTAGCTATGTAGGATTGCAACTCTGCTTGCATTTCATTATGAACTTTTCTCATTTCTTCAATCTCTCTAGATTGAACCCTTCTCATCTCTTCAATTTCTCTAGTCAGCGCTGTAACCCTCTCGCTTACAGATTCTTTAGCTCCTCTTGGATCATGAAATGCAGAGGTGGATGAACTTCCCTCAATAGCAAAAGCCTGTGAACCCATGCCATATACCCTTCCCCTCTGTCTTCCACCAACAACATCTGACCATGTATGATACTCAGAAATGTGGGCCGATCCTGAAGATGATCCCTCGCTAGTGGACTGCCGACTTTCTCTAGCTCGTACGAAATCATCCTGTGAGTTACAATTAGTTTTATTAAAATAAATTTTTATTCTAAAACTCCAAAAAAAATTACTCACATGAGCCTTCTTAGCCTTCTCATCAACCTACTGATGGTCAACTTGATGTTGATGAGTTCTTGTATGCAACTCCAGTGGTGTTGGCTCCCAACCAAGGGACTGTTTCTGAAAATTTAAGAAATAGTTATAATAACATAAATATATGTAATAAACTAATTCAAAACACTTACCAGGCGACGCCTATATTCCGTATGAGGTATAGATCCACCAGTATGAAGAGAGCTTCCTAAACCGCCACAGTCAGAGGCTCTGTTCTGTTTATTCTGCTCTCTCATTTTTATAAACTCAGGGGTCGCCCAAGCACTACTCAAATCAGCTCAAACACCCTCTGCAATCTAATTAGGATGCTGTTCGGACTTTCTAATATCCATGAATATGTCTCTGAGACGGGTCGCTCCTCTCCTCTCAAAATTTGATCTGATCCTCGTGCTGTACTCAGGCAACCACCTAAACTCTTTATGTAAAAATTTAGGCAATATCAAAAAGATTAGTACAAATTAAATCACATATTTGAAATCATACCAAAAAAACATACCTGAAATTCTCCAAACCACATATCTCTAACTAGCTTTGGGATCTTCTTCCAGGATAAGTAAGGAGCATCATATTTATTCTTTATTATATCCCGGATCATATGTATAGGTGGCCTTGAAGGATTGAAGTTGCAAGTGACTTTTTTTGTCAATAACATGTAATATATCAAAATAAAAATAACTTAATAACTTAAATTGAACTTACTTATTGCGCTCATGCTTAATGTATTGACGCTTATCTGTTGCTGCTGCTGGCGGACTAGCGCCAACCTCTGGTGGTCTTGATGGTCCACCCTGTTCATGCTGCACCGGATAGGGGTAGTAATATGGGTAAGGGTAAGGAGGGAGGTACAACAGGAGGTGGATCTAAATGTCCCTGACCCTGCTCTGGGGAATGCTGCTGGCTCATGGCAGGTGGTGGCGGTGGTGTAGGTAGATCTGGTGGAACTGAAGGCCCCTCACCTACCTCAGCCTGTGTGGGTCTACTAACAGTAATCCTCTTCTGGCAGAACTTTGAGGCAAATAATTTACGAGGAGGATCGTCGCCTGAAGCCATCTGCAATATTAAAAAAAAATAATTACTAAAGCATTGAAAAAAATTAATAAAGCAGGTAATGAATTACGAGAAGCAGTTAATAAAGCAGTTAATGAATTACAAAGAGCAGTTAATAAAGCAGTTAATAAATACAAGCTGGCAAATAACAATTTCATTTTTTAGAATTCAAAAAGTACTATTCAAAATATTACAAAACATTAAAATTCTATAATTTTATATTACAAAAACTAATCAGAATCATCAAAACTATTTTCATTGCTCTAAAGGGTATCTTCACTTTCATCCTCGTTCTCATCTTCGCCTGAACTAGTTGAACTATTCACATCTTCTAACTCCATTTCAATAGTAGAGGTTGTAGTTGTCATCTCCTCAATTTCAATAGGCCTACAACTTGACATCTCATCCTCTTGATGTACAGTTGCTACAATGTATTGTTGATCAATTATTCCCCGTGCTTTTATTTTTATGACAGCTAGCCAATCTTGTTTGTCTCTACGACCACTGGGATATTTGCTGAAATAAACTTGAATAGCTTGACTTGCTAACACAAATGGATCAAACTTCCCATATCTTCTACTATGTTTAACATCTACTAAACCATATGCAGGATAAACCCTTGTGCCTCTATTCTATACTGGATCATACCATTGACAGTTAAATAAGCATACAAAGTTCTCATCTTCGCCTGGGTATTCCAAGTCAAGGACCTCATTCAGAATACTATAATAATCACACTCATCTTCTTTATGAGTGTTCCCTCTAACACATACTCCATAATTTTCAGTTTTTCTTCCTTCACTCCACGATTTGGTATGAAATCTGAACCCATTCACTATATATATTGGCCAAGTTTTAACTTTTCGCATTGGACCCCATGTTAATGCTTACAAACCTTTATCGAAACATTTGTTATCAGGATTTTGTACCTAAAAACGCTAGTACCGGCGGCTTAACGTACCAAAATCATCGGTTAGGCCGCCGTTAAAAGCCGGCGGTCAAACCACCGGTTGCACCGCCGGTAACACCGGCGGTCCATAAACCGCCGGTTAGAACCGCCGGTAATAGGCATTTTTCCTGTAGTGAAAGTCACCTTAGATGGTTTGTTCACATTAAATGGAGGCCTTCCAATGACCCGATTAGGAAAGTTGATGTATTAGATTTGAAGTATGTTAAGAAAGATAGAGGTAGACCTAAAACGACTTGGTTAGAAAATATTAGAAATGTTATTTCTTTATTAGCTTTAAATGAGAATTTGACTTTTAACTGGAAACAATGGCGAAAAAGGATTCATGTAGTCGACCCCACATAGTAGGACAAAGGTAGAAATGTTCTTTCTTTATTAGATTTAAATGAGAATTTGACTTTTAACCGGAAACAATGACGAAAAAGGATTCATGTAGTCGACCCCACATAGTGGGACAAAGGTTTGATGTTGTTGTTGTTGTTGTATAGCCAATGACCCTATACCTAGTTTGAGGGCATGTAAGCAAAAAAGTAAAAAAGAGAGAAAATTTGCGTATTGTGATGGTTTTTATAATAGATGACAGTTGTCTTATAATATCTTAAAGCAAAAATTTTTAATTTACCTTGAGATTATTATTATATATAATATCTTAAAATATATTACTTTTAATACCTTCAAAATTTATTTTAATATTTTTAATATGAGAATATTTTAACATAATTTTTTTTAAAAATTATAGTATATTGCCTTCTCAACACCATTCACATATCTGATTTTTTTCAAATATTATTTTATAAGGGAATAAAGTTACTGACATTGCAATTAATGCATGTTCTCCTATCGCCGAAAGGATAGAATATGCAGTAGTGGAAGTTACAAGTCAAATTGCATTAGCTGATATGATTATCTGATTCTTTTTTAAATCATATATAAGACTTTGTTGGGGTAGTGCTTGGAATGTGCCCAACTATATATGGATGATGAAGAGCTGAGAACATATTAGTAAGAATGAAGAGCAGAGAGAATAAAAAGAGGAAGATTAGACTCACATAATCTTCACTATCTTAATAGTAAATATAAGAAGTAGATCATAAGTGATCCAAAAAGAGGTCTAAAGGTATAATGTTCCAAAAGCCACTCAATTGTTCTTCATCACCCTTTATTTATAGGGTTTATATATATAGCTAGATGAAAGACTATTTGATACGTATAAAAGCTTATGTTATTCTAGGACGTGTTGCCTCTTGATTGGTTGCAAAAGGGCGAAGTTAAATGTCGGATGAGCTGTCTATTCTCGGACAAGTTGGAGAGGGGCGAGTAGGCGTAATCAGGGGCGGATCCAGCTTCTTTTTTTAGGGTGGGCAAAAAATTTTTTTTTTGTAGGGGATGGGCAAAAATGATTAGGATTGATAAAATTATGGCAAAAAAAATTTTTGAGAGGGGGCAAAATGCCCAAAATATCTAAAATATTCCAAAAAATACCCTCTAAAATAAAAAAAAAAAAGAAATTTGAGGGTGGCATTTGCCCCCCCTCACTTATATGGGGATCCGCCCATGGGCGTAATGTGAGTATGTGGGTGAGTTAGAGAATGGATGGACCCATAGCTGGCAAATCATCTTCCTAGGTTAATGATTATTATAGGAAGCTTGAGGTGGCCTTGCATGAAAGGCAAGCAAAAGTGTTTGTGGGGATGAAGGGCCTTTGAGCCATAATATAATAGCTGAGTGGAGTGTTAGGTTTTCTGCGGTAGGCACTTTCTTGTAGTTGAGTCTAGTGAGCTTGGGGGAGGATCTGATTGAGATTAGTAAAGATCTATTTGCTAGATGATTGGTCGCCCAGCTTAGGGCGGGCTCCTTGACGAATATGGGCAAGTAACGCCCTCGTTCTCCTTGGACAAGTTCCTCTATTAGTTCCGAACAAGCCGATTGAGGGATATGTTCCTGAGAGAATATCCTTGTCAAGTCCCTTACGTTACTTATCAAAACATCTACGAGATTGATCATAAGTATACTATCAAGGCGTGTTTAAAGAGCCCATTATGTATAGATTGAAAGTAAAATCGGACCAAATATTTTGAGCTTAAATTTATTAAGATGATGAAGTTACTTATTTATTACAAATAATATTTGATAAATGGATAACAACTAATCAAATTTAAGCTTCAGTATTAAAATTTCACTATTAAAATCATACTTGAGTTGGTCCCCAATCCCCAAAGCCGCCCCCTTCGCCTGAAAATAATCTCTCTCCCTCTCTTTCTCTCTCTGACAAGAATATTCGCAAGATCTTAGAGGTGGGACACGTGGCCTTTCTAATAACGAGAAATCTGGAAGGGTGGTCTATTTAGCTGATGTCTACGGTCTGCCATCTTTTGTGCCCACATAATTTTGTCTACTAAGGGCTCGTTGGGAATTATCTTTGATTTCCGTTTTAAAAAAGTATGTTTTTTTTTTTGGAAAAAAACCATGTTATCTTCTTTTAAAAATAATTGTCCCAAAAAAAAAAATGAAAAATTCTTTAGATATCTTTTCAATTATGTTAAATTTTTCTAACACTAACAAACAAGTATGTGAAAAGCGATTATATGCAAAATAAATTATTTTTGCATCCTTATATATATTTTTATTTTTTTTATAAATTTGTCACTTTACTCCTTGAGAATTAAGGCTGGTTTCGCCATGATTGTTGACCAACATCTACTGTTACTCTGTTAGTTAGGGTCATTGATCACCATCATTGGCAGATGCTACCACATATAAACACCACAAATTGATGCTATCTCTGGCCACCGCCACTGGCCTCCACCACCACTGCCACGTAGCTTGACCCCCTTTGATTATTGTCACCTCTCGCACTGCTGACAACCATCATCTAAAGGCTCTATCATATTGCATACACAATATTCATTGAAAAAATAACAAACAAATTAAAATTACAAAAGTTTAGAATGTCCAATAATATATTTTTTTAATTTATATGAAAACATAAACAAAACAAATAAAAATATAAACCTATAAAATAAAAATAGAAAATGTTCCTCAACAGCCCTAATATTTTACAAAATAATGCCATGCATCTTTAATCTTACAAAAAAAAAAAACAAGTGGCAAGTAATTGTGTTGCTGATAAACTTGGAGTTAATTAAGAAGATATTGCATGTGTGCATATATATATGCTTTGTTTGTAGCATATTTTCTCATTCTTTAGAATTATGATGTCATTAAAAATCATTATCTATTCAAGCAAGTCATTAGTACATTTTATAATATATAGCTAACTCTAAATTATATTGCTTGGATGCAAGAAAATCATTAATGGCATTCTCACATTTATATATAAAAAAGCTCATAATACATATTAATAATAGAGTTGTCTATTTAGACTTCATTTGGGACAGTTTTAGAAGACTATTTTTTCTCCACTTTCAAGAAATTTTTATACTAAGGCTTCGCTTGGGACGGTTTTTTTACTGCTTTCTAAAACGGAGTTTTAGTACAAATTTTTTAGAAAACAATAAAAAAGCCGACCCAAACGAAGCCTAAGTTATCTTTATAAAGCAGTAAGTAAATCGTCCCAAACAAATAATCGTCCCAAACAAAGACTTAGGCTTCGTTTGATAAGATTTTTTCTTTTTTTTGCTTTTTAAAACAAAGTCTTAGTCCATAAATTTTAATTTTTTACTAAAAATTCTGTTTTAAGAAGCAATAAAAAATCGTCCCGAAAGAAGCCTTAGTGAAATCAAATCAAGATATTTTTAATATTATCTTATGTAATATATATCTCATCAAAAGAAACAATAATGATCCAACGTATTATTCCAAATTAAATATAATATATATTTTGAAAAATAGATAAATGTTCTAAAAATTTGTTAGATTTTATAAATATTTGAAATTTTCTTTTAAGAAAGATGAGAAAGTGGACTCTTCCTTTACTTTGAATTTGTTATATGTGCTATTTTTCTATACAATGGGTGTCTTATCTTTCCTAAAGTTTTTTTTTTCTTTTTTTCATGCACTATATATGGCCTATTGGATGGAAAATTACCACTTTGCTATGTTGCGAAGTTATTAGTTTGGTAATTAATTAACAAGTTTGTTAGCTCATATTAAACATGTTTTTATGTTATTAATTACTATGTCATGATATCAAAGTGAAAGATGAATATCTATTTAGGCTTTGTTTTAGATGACTTTCTTGCTGTTTCTTAGAGCAATTTTTTAGTATAAAAATTAAAAATTTTATACTAGAAAGCTGTTTTAAGAAGCAGTAAGAAAGCTATATCAAACGAAACCTTAGTTTTATGCTTCATTTGGGATGACTTCTTTATTGCTTTAAAAAATGATTTTTTAGTACAAAATTTTCTAATTTAAGAAATTTATATTAAAAAGTTGTTTTATAAAGCAACAGAAAAGCTGTCCCAAACGAAGCCTTAGTCATTAATTAGGACAATAATGATGATTTTAATGCATTGTTAAAAGCTTAATTTTGACTATAGAGAAGTCAAATAACATCTTTTTGAATTATTTTTTCCATGCTTAAGAGATGGGTTTAAGTAGGCTAAGGTTTTAGTAATATAATTAAGATGGTGGTCCTTATCATAGGAGTGGGATGTTGAAAGTGAATGGAAAGGGAGGCTTTAGTCGGATGATGCATGCTTACTTTTGTAGTGGGATTTTTAATATTTTGGCAGACAAATCAGCATAATAATTGCAAGAGATCAAACTTTTATCTTTGTTAAAAGCCCATATAAATTTTCTTTTGGGGAATTTACATATCTACCACAAATATTTATGTATTTGCGTATTAATACATGATGTTTTAAAATGTATTTTCAAAATAAATAAATTTTAAGATAAAAAAAGATAGAATTTTAGTATAAATTTAGCAAGAAATTTTATTGAATTTGTTCAAAATTATTTAATTTTTGTCGAGAACTCTTAAGTTTCATAGGAAACTGGAAATTAGGTGGAATAAAAAATAATTAATTTTGGGTTAATTTCAATTAAAATAAGATGAATCAATCAAACCAAAATGAAGCTACAAGCACTGAAAACAAATTATTTGAAGTTCATGATAGTTAATTGTAGATAATTCTAGCAAATTTAAGGACCCTTCTTTTTTATTCTTTCTTTTGTTTAATTTTCTTATATGCTAATAATCTTGATAAGTCACCAAAAATCGTTTTGATCGAGCACGAATCTTGAGGCATATTTAAGTTAGAAAATTTCAAAATTAAATGTGATGTCATATAAACTCTAATTTTAGCAAACTTATAATCAAATTAAATATCTCAATTAGACAAACCCAACGACAACTAAATTGGTCCAATCCGAGCCCAAATGGAACTAAATCAAGGTACCGAAGCATATTTGAAAGTTTTGAATGATCTCCAAATTTTTCATGCTTATAGTAAAATCGTGCAGCTCGACGAGAAAAATCCAATGAGCCTAAGATTGCTTAATTTTGATATTATTAAGACACTTAAATGTTGCATGAACACCATCATCGGCAAACCCTCATCATTCAGCCACCAATGTTGAACCTCTGATCGATCATCACCGTCAAATATCTGTTTGATCACCACCACTGATTTTATCTTTGACCATCGTTGCCCGCAAACTACGATCCTTCTGACCACCGCTGGTCGCTAACTATGCTCCCTTTGACCACCAACGCCCGCCCATTATAGTCCCTAGCTTTGACCTCTGTCACTCGCAAACAGTAGTCCCTCCGACCTCCATTGTCCGATGACTTTGGTCCCTCTAACCTCTTGCCGCCTGCCGACTATGGTGCCTCTGACCTTCGATGCGTGCTGACTACGATCCCTTCGACATTTGTCACCTGCCGACCATAGTCCCTCAAACCTCCTTCGACCGCTGACTACAATCCCTCCGACCTTCTTTGACCCTCAATAACGGTCCCTCTGATCACCATCACTTGCTGATTCCAATCCCTCTGACCTTCGTCATTCTTCTCCTGCCAACTACTGTCTCTCCAACCTCCGTCACCCCCCCCCCCCCCCCCCCCCCTGACTAGCTCCATCGCCTACTATGAGCCCTACGACCTTCGTCTCCCACCGACTACAATCCTTCTAACCTCCGTCACTCATCAACTACGGCCCCTCCTATCTCTGTCATCTAAATATTGTTCAACCAAAATAAAATGCCAATAGTCTGTTGAGGAGAGCTCTCATAACATTAGCACTACAAGAAAAATGATATTTTTGACTGCCATTTCTTCCAAAAAATGATCAAAATTCATCATTAATTAGTGTTTCAAGTGGATTTCCGATGCAAAAATTTTCAACACTAAATTATTTGTCGGAAAACTATTACGGGTAAAAATAATCAGCCAAAAAAATTTTTGGCAGCTTTCCGATATAAATTGATGCTGGAAAATAAAAGAAAAAATTCAGCAAAATATATTTTCTTTATTACAATTCCTCTCCTCATTTTCAAGTTCGAACTCGCTGCCCTCACACACCCCCAGCCAAACCCCTTTACGGTCAGCAAAACCAGTACTAGATCGCCCGCCAACCAACTGCCTACCCATAGAACCACCTTGACAACACGCGCAACCCAGCCTGCTCCCGTGGAACTACAGATGCTAGCCCGTTGTTGTATAATGCATGTGTAGCACTATATTCCATAGTAATTAAGTGGTGACTAAGCTAACATCATCAAAATTTAGAAGTGCTCACATTAGAATAATCACCCTTCATAAATTACAACCATTGAAACAAAAAGAAAATATTAACATTATTAAAAATAAAAGCATACATAGAAAGTTATATAATGCACGTGTAGCACTATATTCCATGGTCCCAATTTCATGGATTTTGTTCAAATAGTGGCATAAATGTTGTGACAGTGAAATCAGAACATAAATGTTGTGGAGAAGATTTGTTGCTGTTGATATATATTTGTCAAGTGGCCCTTTCAGAATCCATTAATTGCAACCAAAATATGTGGCCCTCTTTCTTTGTCTCTCACTACTGAGAATTTATCCTACTTTTGGGTGGAAATTTTGTAAAGGAAGTAATATATTTATTTATTCCTTAACTACTTTTTTTATATTAATCATGAACTCAGTGGAATAAACTTTTACTTTAGGGTTTATTTGAAAAAAATATAATTTTATAAGAAGATCAAGCTTGTTAGATTCTTTCTTCTATTTTTTAATTTAGCATAGGCTAAGTTCTTTGGGAATCCTTTCTAAGGTCAAACTTATTTTTTTTTTACAAATAGCTTATTTTTTACATTCTTATGACTTAATTAGGCTCAATTAGTGATTAAAGCAAGTTGGGATGATGAAGCATTCGTTCGCTAATCATGTCTTGTTAATCTGAGATTAATATTTTGTTCAGAAATAATCTTAAAAAAATAACTATGAAAAGATTTTAGCTATGCACGCTGCTTGTCTCCCCACCACATAGATTCGTATGAACGATTTATATATTTCTTTCATCTATTTATTGAACGTTATAATTCTTATTAAAATTAAGGCTTCGTTTGGGACGGCTTTTTTACTGCTTTCTAAAACGGAGTTTTAATACAAAAATAAAAAAAATTTGTACTAAAACTCCGTTTTAGAAAGCAATAAAAAGCCGTCCCAAACGAAGCCTATGTATAACACAATATTTTCCTCTTTGGCGGAGCTTAATCATTTTGGCATTTTATTCATTCATGAAACTTATTGCTTTCTCTTTGAATTGCTCAACAGAAGCTTAAGGTTTCGTTTGAGATAATTTTTTTAGTGCTTTCTAAAGCAGTTTTTTATGATATAAATTTTTTTAGCTAAAAAATTTTATACTACAAAGTTGATTTATAAGACAGTAAGAAAGTTGTTCTGAATGAAGATTAAGATGAAGAAAAGAAGACGGAAAAGAGCACAACCATTTATCTTGAAATATATAGTCTGCTATTGCTTTATATTAAAATTATCCCTTTTTATAAAAATTTTTTTTTAAAATTATTATTTAAAAAAATAAGATTAAAAAGAATATATAACATTTTTCTTCAAGATAAAAAGAATATATCGATCTACAAACTCTTAGAAATCAAAATCATTTGTAGTATTATTGTACATGAACATAAATTTTCATTTGATTTGATTATTTCTACTTCATAAAATTGATAAAAATAAATAAGCCAAAATAAATTCATAAAAATATCTTTATTAATGTAGGAAAACATTAAAATATCTAGATATTTGTAATAATTAAATACACTAGGTTAAAGTGGTTAAGGCATAAATTACTTTGAAGTGACTAAAGCTTCATTTGGGACGACTTCCTTATTGCTTCTTAAGCAACTTTCTAGTACAAAAAAGATTAAAATTTTTGTTCTAAAAAGCTGCTTTAAGAAGCAGCAAGAAAGCAGCCCCAAACGAAACCTAAGACATAAATGCTAGTCCACTGTTTACACAAAAATCCTTTAAGTGCTTTCATTAAACAAGTGATTTTCTCGTCTTCTACAAATCATTGAAAAGCATTATATATAAGTCAGTTACATTTAAAAATACCTTACTAATATTGCTTGTTTGAATTATTTTACAAATGTATTTTGTTCCAATTCAGTGTATTCTATTATGTATAAATCTCATGATATTGAAGAAAATTAGAGCCCTATATCTCCCAATTATAGCATTTAGCCACCAAAGAAATCTTCTAAGTTTGTTAGTTCATTCAGCTTTGCTTTGCTTTGTTCTTTCATTGTTTTCATTCTAAGTTTTATATTTTAGAATTTTGCCAATCTTTTAGAGAAGGTTAAGAGGTGATGTACTTGTCTAAAGTGAAGGTGAGAGTATGAGTTTTCTTTAAATTTATCTTAAAGGAGAATCATACATTCTATCAATGAGAAGAGGAGAGATAGATCAAGTAATCCTAAGTTGAGTTGCACTAGGCACCTACTCGTGAATGAAGACTCTTTCTTTTTTTCTTTTTTCTTTTTTTTGGTTAAAACTCTAGGAGGGGCCTACGCGTTAATATCCAAAAAAGAGATTACAAGGTTCTTAGAAGGGCGCACATCCAATTTGCTAATGCTCGAAAGAGCTACATTAGAAAACAAAATAACACCTAAGAGCCGGTGGTTCCTTTTTCTGATAATTACAAAAAAAATCTAAGCACATTCTAGGGCTGCAAGTAGACATCACCCAAAAAAGGAAAAGCAGAATAATCACGTTCAACACAGTCTTCATGCAAAAAGAATAAGCAAACCTCAACGAGCTCTGAAAAGTAAAAATCGTGAATTCCTTGCAAAATTAGTGAGTCCAAAAATATGAAGAAAATTGCTGCATATAAGAAATACTCCAAAACAAAAAGTTAATAAGGTAGCATAATTATAAGCAGTAAATATTAAACCAAATGGAAAAAAGAAGTAAGGTTGTCGGTCACCAAGTTACCACAAAACACAAGAAAAAAGCCAAGGATATAAAGAAAGAAAAGTCTCATGTAGGTAATACCCAAAGCATTTAAATTGATAGCCTGGATGAGAATAGTAGGCATAACAGAGACAGTGGTAAACGTAAAAATCCTCATAGGTAACCCGACATTAGTGACAATAGGGATCAGCTCATAAGCAGAAAAATAGATATTAAGGGGGTAAGAAAAATACAGATCCAAAAAGCTCACCAGCCAACTATGATTGGCAATCACCTGCAGCTGACAAACGCACCATGAGACACCAGCCCACAGAAATCCGCACCTTAACACAACCCCAGATAACCCCCAAACCAGAAAAGAAAAATCATTTAACAGCCACAACAAAAATAGGAAAATATAGAATAAACTCCCAGGCATCTAGAAATAGAAACAACAAAGACCAGTAGAACTACAGGTAACTTCCGGAAATAGAAATAGGGTAGACCTGCCAGAAAATGACAGAAACACCAAGACAAGGCAATCAAGCATGACGAAGGTAAGGAAGTCCGCCTTTGTATAGAGTAATAAGCCCTTTAAGAGGAGAAGGTAGATTACACACAGTAAATTCATGATAATTATCAAGTTAACAGCCATATTTAGCCAACCAATATGCACAAGCGTTACCTTCACGATAAATATGAGAAATAAAGTAATTAAGCTTGGATAGGGACATCATGATTTTTTTAATAGTGTAAAAATCATGAGGATTACCAGCATTATCATCAGTAATAATATGGATTAAGAGTTTAGCATCAACCTCAATGACCACATGATCAAAACCCAGTCTCAAACAAATGTTTAAACCATGAGATAAGCCTAAAAGTTTAGCAGTAATGACAGAACAGAGATTCAAAAGGCCAGAAAAAGCAGCAATAGGACTAACATTGTGGTTGCAGATGATGCCACCCATACAAGCAACAGTAGCACTAACCGACCCATCCGAGTTAAGTTTAAAATAAGGGAAAGTGGGTTTAAGCCACCTCACAATATGATCAAATTTATCCAAAGAGACACTATCACTATTAAAACCAAAATGAGTAGCTAACTGATGATAATTTTTTAAAATTTTTTATCAAAATAAGATTGACATAATGTAACTACAGAATTTTATTTCTAACGTTGTTAATGATTTGATTAGCAACCATCTTGATCTCATTATACTTAGAGTCATTCCTGGCCTTCTAAAGGTACCAAATAATCAAAATAGGAAGTAAATTATGGATATGACCTTTGGCTTTAGAAAAGTATAGTTTAAGAATATTAGCAACATTACAATTAGCATTAAAGAAATCAATATCAACAAGATTAAAGAAATGTTACCAAACTTTTTGAGCAATCACACCATTAATAAACACATGCTTAATACTTTCAATATTAAAGCAATATTGACATTTAGAAGCAAAGATAAAACCTTTTTGCCACAAAAAATTATCCACAGGTAAATAGCTTTTAAGACATCTCCATGTTAATATAAAGTAGGGTAATGGAATATTATTATGCCAAAGAGAAGCAAAGTTTTGAGAAAACTCACCTTTGAATCTAATAGCCTCCCACACCTTTTTAATATTGAAGTTACCAGATGAGGATAAATTGAAAAGAATTTTATCTTTGTACTGTAAATGTAAAGAGATTTGCATAATTTTCTCAACAATGTCATTCATAATAACCTCCAAGAGTTTGGTAATGTTCCAATCACCATTATGAATGAAATAATTAACTTTAGTATTATCAATAGTATGGGTATTAAGATAACTATCAATAGAAGATGTACCCAACCAATTGTCTTGCCAAAATGAAACATCACCTTCGCCAATGCCCCATTGAATATAATGTTCAGCCTCCCATTTGATATTGCAAAGCTTTTTCCAAACAAAAGAATCAGAAGATTTATAGTGACAAACCAAAGGATTAAGGTCTTTATAATATTTGACATTCATAAATTGGGCCCATAAATTGCTATTAAATCGAAAATCAAATCATAATTTATGAGAAAAAGCATGCACAGTGTCAAGGATAGTCTTTCAACTCAAAGAGCCCTCATTATAAAACCCATAGACTTTGTTCCAAGTCGTCCAATTGATACAAGACTTGTTGTTTTTAGCTCCCAAAAAAAACTTATTGATCATTCTTTCCATTCTAGTACAAACCGTGGAGGAAGGTTACAGAGTGTGAAAAATAAATATAGGAATAGAACTTAAGACACTTTTTTATCAAAACCAATCTTCCCCCTAAAGAAAGGAAAATAGAGGATCAATTAAGAAGCTTCATTTGGAAGATAGTGAAAATATTGTCAAGCAAATGATTTTTTTTTCTGCCTTTAAAAAGAGGGGTACATAAATACTTAATAGGAAATAAAGAAGAATTAAAGCCACACACCCTTTTAATCTTACTCATTTTGCAGTGATTCACATATTTGCCAGTAATGAAATTACTCTTAACCCTATTAATAGATAAACTACTAATATTCTGGAAACAGGACAAAAATGAATAAGAAGTTTAACATTTTTAATAGAGAAATTTGAAAAAATAATAAAATCATCAGCAAAACTGAAATGAGTAATAAGAATACTACTAGCAGTATGAAAGAGAAGGTTAAGATACATTCTATAAAGATCCTCAAGACCTCTAGAGAGGTATTGTATGGCAATAATAAATAGAGAAGGAGACAATGGATCCCTTTGTCTTCGCCCATTCTCATATTTAAAAAAACCATGGTTAGACCATTAATGATAACAAAAAAAAAGTTTTTAATACTATTCTTAATAAACTTAATGAAAGACTGATTAAAGCCAAATAGAGATAACACTTTGTAAAGAAATTGCCAGTTCAAATTATCATAAGCCTTAGTAATATCGTGTTTAAAAATAAGATTACCTTTAGTACCTTTAGCATTAATATCATGCACCATCTCTTGAGCCAATAAAATATTATCAAATATGCTCCTACCTTTCACAAACTCAATTTAGTTGAAGGAGAAAATTCTTGGCAAGATGTGCATTAATCTAGAAGCAATGATTTTAGCCATAAGTTTGTTAAAGGAAGTACAAAGACTAATAGGTCTAAAATTATTCCAGTAGGTAGTAGAATCTTTTTTTGGGATAAACACAATATTAATGGAATAAACAAATTTAGGATAAGGGTTACCATTAAAAAAATCAATCACGACTTCAACCACATCAAATTTAGTAATATCTCAAGTTTTAACAAAAAATTTGGTAGTAAAACCATTAGGGCCAGCAACAAAATTGTCATTCATATCTTTAATAGTGCTCCAAATTTCATCCTCCGTAAGGGCTTAAGTGAGTAAATGATTGTCTTCCTCACCCACAACATTCGGGATCACATTAGAATTTGTAATAGGAATGGTTAAAGTAGAGCTATTAAAAACCTCTTAAAAATAATCCACAGCAGAACTAACAATTAACTCATCAGTATCATAAACACAACCATGGTTGTCAACCATTCTAAAAATATGACTTCTAATTCTATTTTTATTAGCTAAAGCATGTAAAAAAGAAGTGTTCCTATCCCCTTCCAAAATCATAGTGGTAGAAGCCTTTGGTTTCCAAAAAATGTCTTTTTGATTTTGTAATTGGAAAAGATAAATTTTAGCATTATTAAGATTGGAAAGATTCTCAACAATAGGATTATTCAAAAACAAATTGTCCAACTCCAAAACCTGATCTTCAGCTTCCTTAATATTAGCAAAAATATTTTTGAAAACATATTTATTCCACCATCTAAGAACTTGTTTCAGTCTACTCAATTTAGCCCAGAGGCGAGCCATGCCTTTAATATTATTATCAGAAAAGATAATGTCTTGCTAATTATTAGAAACCATATTTAAAAAATTAGAATGAGAAATCCATATGTTTTGAAATCTAAAGGTCGAAGAAGCATTAATTATATTATCAAAAATGGACATAAGAAGAGGAGCATGGTCAGATAAAGTTCTACTCAAGTGTTGAACTTGAGTCATAGGAAAATCTATTATACAATCATTATTAATAAAATTCTATCAAGTCTTTGCCACATCAAAGATCTACTCCAAGTAAAAGCACTACCAGAGAAACCATATCAATTAAGTTGCAATTAGAAATCATGTGATTGAAATCATCCACAGCATTCACATTAGGGGGGTTGCCCCCTATCCTTTCATTAGCACTAGAGATAATATTAAAGTCACCACCCACACACCAAGGACCATTAGAATTGTGAGCAAAGTCTGATAAAAGATCCCAAAGAGGGAGCCGACCCATTCCAGTACAAGCAGCGTACACAAAAGAGGCATTAAAATTGAATTTGGAATAAGAAATTTGCAAATGAACAACTTGGTGAAAATTTGAAATAATAGTGATGTTGAAGTGACTCTTTCACAAAATTCAAATTTTATTAGAACAATTAGCAAAACTCATGTTAAAACCCAAACGAGAGGCAGTAGTAGCAATTTTATCAAAAAAGATAAAAGGTTCAATTAAAACCAAAAGATGAATGTTGTGCACACGACATAAGTTCCTAACACGGGTCTTAGAGTCAGACCCCCCAATCCCCCTCACATTCCAAATAAGGGCTTTAATCATTGGAATTTTTAGTATTAGCTTGAGCCTTAGTAGAATGAGGTGTATCAGGTACATGAACTTTGTCATTTTTCTTTTTTTTTTTCTTTTACCCCTTAAAGGCTCCTTCCTCCTCATTAGTTTTAGAACCACTAAACATTTTTTCAGGTGAATTGCTAGGAGTATTATCCAAAACCATAATATTATTCAAAGTAATGATAATATCATTTCCAACCTTCTCAATAGTGGAAGGGGTGTCATCCTAATTCAAAGGTATCAGGACATCAACCTTCTCGTTAGATGTAACTATAGTGATCGCCTTTCCAGTGGAGTTGTTGAAAACAATTTTAAGCTCCGGATGTAATTTGAAACAATCAGAAATCGCATGACCATGAGTTTTACAATGATTACAGAAATCAGGAACTTTTTCAAAATTCACCTTTTGTAAATAACCAAAAGCTTTTGATCCAACCCAAACTTTTTTAGCATGTTTCTTAGTTATGTCAACTTTAATTAAAACCTTAGCCACAGACGAACGGGTTCTTGAAGCAGTTGCTTGGTCTATTTGTAAGGGGCGGCCAAAAATCGATCCAAGAGCATGCAAAATTGTAGCATTGAAAAAATGAAGTCTAAGATTAGGAAAAGAAATTCAAATAGGCACAATAGGGGATTCTTCTTTCACATCAAAGAAAGATGTCCACTTTAAAATATGCATTTGGCAGTTAAATATGAAATAAGATCTATGGGCAAACACAAGACTATAGTCAAGATCATTGGATAGCTGAATAACAACATGTTTGGAATCTAAAAGACCAACCGAATAAAAACCTAACAACTTAAGATTACCGAAGAAAGCACGAATCGCATCAAGATTAGGCCGTCGGAGGCCAAATTTACCCACCAAATTGAGTGAATCGAAAAGGCGGAGCAAGTTTTAGAACTTCATTATCAAAGAACATAATAGCCGGCACACCATTAAAAGTAGATTGAACGAGAGAAGGTAGGGTATCACCTACCGAAGATCCAGCGAGGACATCTTTAAAGGAAGATGATTGTGGAGGAGAAGGAACCTCTGAATCCAAGCTAAAAAACCCTTGTTTGAATCTTGAGCCTAGGAGGCAACGATCCCCCAAGGCATCGAGGACGAAGCCCCCGCCATAGCAGTGAAGCCCTAACAGGACTGAAAGCCAAAATGAACACTAGCAGAGGACAAAATGGACAAAGATTGTACGATTGCACTGTCAGAGAGGATGCAAGGTGCAAGAAAATTGGAGGATGGAAGGGAACCCTAGAATCGCCCGAAACGGCGCTTAGGGCGAGAGGAGGAAGATTCTTTCAATTTGAATCAAATTAAAAAAGTATTTTTAGTGGTGTCAAAAAAATTACTTTGACCAGCCAACCTAACCTGAACCCAACCTAAAAAATAAAGATTCTGGTTGACATGTTTGGTAAATAAGTTGGGTTTTCCATCTTATTTATTAAATGGGACAAGTTTGAGTTGAATTGCGAACCTGCTTATAAATTAAAAAAGATTTGTTTAATATCATTTTTTCTTAATTTTTTTTATTTATATGTATAATCTTTTTATTTTTTAATTAAATATCCTAAATTTTATAGTTAATTATAATCAATTAATTTTTTTTAAATCAAAACAAGTTAATGGGTTAAGTTCGGTTCATTCAACTTGCCAGCGGATTTGGTTTGACCGTCTTTTTGACCCATTCTTTTAAATAGATAGGATTTTGATTGATTAGATTCGGGTCAGGTCGATTTCAGGTTGGACCTGAACCTGACCAATTAACCCGTTCTTACACCCCCGACATTTTTAATGGACCTACGTCTTTTGCATATTATACTTATTTTTTTGCACATTTATTTTGTAGATTTTTGTTTTTAAACTATTGTTTTACAAAAATATTTCATATTGAAAACAGGTGTTGTACATAAGAACAATAAAATTTTAATTATCCAATTCACCTCTTCTCTTGACATGTGCAAGCTATCAAATATGAGCTAACAATTTACTTTCAAATGTTTTGCCAATCTACACCTTATGTGACAGCTCTTCACATTGGATGACGCATTCCCTCAAATGAAAGTTTATTGTCCATAAGTATCATATACCAATAGCTCACTTAGCTATATAGAGTTATCTACACTTTAAAATTGCTCAAAAGATGATAAAAAATATCAAAGCGTGAAGGTCACAAAATATATGAATCACTTGATTATATTATAATCATCATGTCGCATCCAAATGTTATTACAAGAGGTTTAGCTAAATCCCTTGGGCGTAACATTCCGAGCAGAGGTGAAGAAGTCCTCAAGAATAATTTCTAAATGGGGTCACATAACATTGGAAGGTTTTGGTAGGTCGTGAAGGTTCTAGAAGACTCTAGAAAACTTGAGAAGGTTCTAGAAGATTTTTTAAGGTTTTGAAAGATTCTGAAAAATTCTGGATGGTTCTAAATAGGCCTAGAGTTTCCTAGAAGATTTTAAAGTGCTCTAGAATGTTCTAGGATGGTGTGGATATTTAGAGAGTAACTAGGATACTCTAGGACTTCTTAGAATAATATAGAGTTTTGTAAGAGTGTAGGAAATAATGCTTAGTATTCTAGAGAACTCCATACTAATGCATTTTTTATGGAATTCTAGATTGTTTTTAGGCATGAGAGGAGGCTTATATATAGGAACCACCCCCTTCATTTGTAATCATCTCCGTACCTCTCCTCAAACCCCTCCAACTCTTCTTGTACAAGTTTTCTTATAATAGTGATGTTTTCTCATTCATTCTCTCTAGCATTTTTTGCTCGCATTGTGTGAGTTTATAACCGACTTAGCACTAGAAAGGAGTGCTACGACCACATGGGAGACTTAAGGATTATCTCTCTATGACATAAGCTCTAATATCACTTATAAAGAGAGTAAACCAAAGTGGACCAAATTCTTACAAAATATACTAGTTATCAAATTTATTTTTAATAAAAAAAATTATTCTTGTAATTGGGTCAATTTAATCCGGATGTTTACATCAACATACCTTTTAAAATACCAAATATAGATTAAATATCACATTCTCATATATTATTAGAATATTGATAAAATCCCCAAACAATTTATTTAAAAATTTTATTTATAGCCCTTTTATTTGTGGCCCAATTAATTAAAAATACTACAATGTCATATATTTTTATGTGAAAAAAAAAAAAATCAGCCTACTTAATCAAATAATTATGTGACATAAAATTTATAAATATTTTTTTAAGACTATAATTCTTCTTATATCTACGTACCATAGTTTTTGTTGTCATGAATTTGATGGAGCTAAGCACCATTAATGATTCATGTTTGACTGCTTTGAGATGAATAAACTTTCATAAAATTCTGTTAGCAAAAGAGGCCCCATCAATCTCTCTCTATCTCTAGATATATTGCTAAATAAAAATGAGTCCTATTTAATTTAATAAATAATAATATTAATTTTTTTTTATCAAAATTATTAATTTAGAATGACATTTATAATAAATTTGTACTTAGAAATATGAGAGTCAATAAATGATTTGACCAACCAATCCAACCTCAAATTTATGATTTTTCTGCCTATTTAGAAATGGGTCGGGTTCGGGTTGACCCACGAACCCATTTTTTATCAGACAATGATCCATTTAATATGTTATTTTTACTTAATTTTTTAATTTATAGACATAATATTATTATTTTTTTATCAAATATCTTTAATTTTATAATTATTTTCTTTTTTTATTGAAACAAGTTTTAAGGGTCAGATTTCGATCATTTAGATTGTTATCAATTCGAATGCGGATTATTCTTTTTTATTCACTTATTAAACGGCTCAATTTCAAATTGATCTGACCAGACCTATTCAGACCCCTACTCATAGTCTTATTTTTAAATAATATAAAACAAAATATAAATAGGATAAAAAAATCCCAAAGCCAGAGGCGAGCTTGGCGACGTAGCAGTCGGTCATTGGTTAGTCGGGTCGACGTCACATCCAACCGAAAAATTCAAGCACATAGATATCGAATGACGTCATCTTCCAAACAAGTTATTTCCCGCACCGAATCTAAGGTAATAATATTCTCTGCTACACTGACGTGTCGGACCACCATAAGAAGATAATCCTCCGGTGTCCAACTACTGGTTGGCCGCAACGCCACGTGGCTTTAACCTATTCAAGATATTTGAACCAAATTTGTTGGCATTTAGAACAATTAACAAACGCAAACCCATCACATATATAAGATTCAAATTCAAAACTCTCAACAAAGAGACCAAAGTGAGTTACGTAATTAGAGCTAATTAAAAAAAAAATTTTACTTAAGTTGGTAGTATTCATTTGGGTATATTTAGATTAAGGGATTTTTACATACCTAACACTCAAAAGTTTTCTATTTGCTTATCTACCATCTAAACTTTAATTTTTATTGTTCTACCACCATAGTGACCTACTCCTCATCAAATCTAGCACTCCGTCTACTCCCGTCAAAGCCAAGTAGAGAAAACAACATTTCGCGCACGGGAAAAATCCATGAAAACCTCTCGCATTGCTTGCAGCTCTCTCACATGCGTCATTTTTTGCAAGTGCAAACATCTCGCCCGACTCTGGTGCAAACGTCCTGTCCGACTCTGGTGCAAACGTCCCGCCGGAGCAAACATCCGAATACATCTCCAAAATTATTTCTGCAAGTTCTGTTTCTCCGGCCGGTGTAAGCGTCGCACTAGCTCATTTGGCCGTCGTTCCTATTCAGGTAACATTTTTATTCATTTTGGCAACCGGTTAAGCATTCGGGTTGAAGATTACAGAGAAACATTTATTTGAACTTATCCAGTTCTGCTTCATTTTCTCCCGCCAGTTTGCTCCCACTTGTTCTTTATTTATTTCTGCTTATATTTGCCTATTTTTTGTTCATGTTCATTCTAATTGATTGAGTTTTTTCATTAATAACTGTATTCGCAGAAAATGGAATGTAATAATTTGGGCTATATTGTCTTTAAATATGGAGGATATTGGGTTGATGTGAAGGGTCAAAGCAGGTTGAAATATGTAGGTGGAAGTCAGAAAACTTTGAGGTTCAAGAAAGCTGATATTAATTTGTTACTATTGAAATAACAAACTGAGTCAGTTTGCCGGTGGCTGCGGTCTCAAGCCTATGACCTACACTATCATGTTAATGGAATATCGCCTAAGAACTACATGCCGATTAGTAATGATGGAGATGTAATGAACATGCTTACATGTTCCTGTAATGACAATAAAGTTGTGGTGGTGATTATAGTGAAAGATTTTAATGAAAGTTTGAATAATGGTGATAACATTTAATCTGGTGATATGTAGGATTTAAGTGAGAGCAGTAGAGTGAACAATGATATTATAATAGATGGGTTGTGTGATGGTGGCTTTGCATCTCAGGTTGAAGAGAATAATTCTTTAAGTGTTGGTTAATGTTATGAGAATTCATCAAGTTTTAAACAAGCTATTCGTTCAAATGCAATTTTGTAGAACTTTGGTATCAATATTAAAGCTAGTGACAAATGAAGAGTTATTGCTACATACACATACCGTGGATGTCCATAGAGAATTTGTGCTTCATTATGTTCAGAGGGGTATTCATTCGAAGTTAGAAAATTATATGGTTCACATTTATGTCTGGGGGTAAAAAGAGCTGGAAATAAGCAGGCAAATTGCAACATGGATTGCTCATAAAATCAAGGATCTTGTAAAAAGAAATCTTGATATTACACCAAAAGATATAAGCAATAACTTAGATACCACTTTTGGTTTGTCTTTACCATACATGAAAATATGGTGTTCGAGGGAGTTAGCAAGAGAGCAAATATTTGGTTCAATAGATGAAAATTACAATTGGGTGCCCACAATAAAATCAGAGCTAATCAATAGGAATCCTGGCTCACATATAGCATACCTATGTGACAACCAAAATAACTCATTTAAGAGATTTTTTGTTAATTCAAAGTTTGCATTGATAGGTCCTTCACTGGATATCGATATTTGATTGACATTGATGCTTGTCATTTGAAGTAAAAGTACTTAGGTGTGCTAATGGATGCGAATTGTTTGGATGGTAACAATGATCTGTACACTATTGCGTTTGTCGTTACAGAATTTGAATCATAGAGAAGTAGAAGGAAGTTTTGAGCGTCATGAGGTAGACATAGAAAACCATTTATGTAGCTGTGGTTTTTGGCAACTATTTGGACTACCATGTATGCATGCGGCTGCATTTGTTGGAACAAAGTGTCACAATTTATGGCACACATGCGTGGATAAGCACTACTACAGCTATAAGTTAGTTATCTGATTAAAGTAAATTTTATTTTAATGCATTTTGTATTAACTACAATATATTTCGTAGGTACAAAATAGCTTACGATGGACCTATTGCACCACTTTCGGGGAAGGAAGAATGGTTCATAGCGAGTGATGGCATGTTTGTTTTACCTCCTATCACACTCAGGCCTCATGGCCGACCAAAGAAAAGATGAATTAAAAACTTTTTAGAAGTTATAAAGAAATCAGAAATAAGTCATAAATGTGATCGTTGTAACTCTTGGGATCACCATAGAAGCACTTGCAAGGAGCTGCTGAACATTCATGGAGAAGATATTCAATCTAATTTATTGGCAAAGATACCCATATGGCGGGCAGACTTCAGTTCTGAGCATAATTAAATGTTGTTCTATAGAATGTTTTTTTATGTTCTCATAGTTTTTTTGCAAAGATAACCATACATTTTTTTTGCTGTTCTGATTGTTTTTTTTTTTTATGTTCTACAATACGCTTTATTACAGATACACAATTGAATGCTCATATTTTAAGTATTATGTAAGCTTATATTATTCTACACGATGCCTTCTCAGTTGTGAATAGTTTATTCTATGCCATCTTATGAATTTTTAGTAAAACTATATAAATGGAAATCTTATGAGTAAAATTTTTATTTTATTTAACGTGCAGATATAATAGAGAATGGGTTGTGAAAAGAAAATTAGCATATCAAATAGGCATGATCAAATAATTCACCATAGGGCATTGAGGCATGCTTTGTCATGAACCTCACTTATCACTCATAAGGCATGATTTGTCATTCAAAGTCATCTAAATTAAGAACGCAAATAGTAAAAGCTTTAAAATCAACTACATCAAATTGCATATCATGATAATTGATCCATAGACAACACATATTTGAAGAGTTTATGCATAGATGACAACAGCTTCATCTCCAAAATTGGGGCATAAATGATGCATCACCTGTACAAATATATATCATGCATCTGCTCACATTGTGCAGCAGTAATTGATTGGAGACTTTGTGCAGCAGTTATAAATTGGAAACATTGTACCCAGATTGTGGGCATTTCAATCACAGCTAAAGACATAAACAATGGTGAATATATTTAAATCTGCTCACAAAAGAACTTCATATTTTATATTTATAACAAAATTAAGAACAAAAGGCAACATAACTTCAATTTTTTTCATTAAAACATAAGACACAAGTGCTTCTTAATAACATTCTAAGATACATTCATTTGAAATTACAAGTCTTCGATAGAGAATTGACAGGAACAGCAACAGCAACAAGCAAAATTAGGATAATCAACAACAGTTTAATTTGAAGTAACTTAAATGTAATTGAGACTGCATGCTTTGAATGAACTTCTGATCCATTTGCACTCCTTAAGCGATTCATATCTTCCTCTTCATCAAATCACTTAAAAAATCTACAATCATCTTCTGATCTATTTCGGGGGCATTTATAGAACTTTCTTCCATGATTATTAGCTTTGTAGCAAGTATAGATTTTACATTGCATATTGCAATGACAATAGATTGGATTATCTAGCATTCTCGGTGATGGATTGGAGTGCTCAAACTCATGTCAGAAATCTAAAATTACAAATCAAATTCAAATAGGTAAATGTAGTCAACTAAAGCATATACAAACTACAACACAAATTACTCAAGAGACAACAAACTTAAAAAATGTCTACAAATTTGTTTTTTCATTTTAAACATAGCTTCCATTCTCCCAAAATTACCAATGACTAGTTTTGCCAAGCACAGCTAATTCAAACTAATCGGATAACCTTAGGGGCCACATTAAAACACAATTTTTATATGTAATACCAATTAAATAACAATTCTAAAACTCATAATGCATCGCAGAAAAATCGTATCCTACAAACATGATAAATCATAGTTTGCTCTTGTGCACTTATAATGAAAATGCTATAACTATTCTATGGATTGCAAACCAATTGGATAACCTTAATCGGCACATTAAAGCATGTGAAGAGATAGTAACCTAAAAAATTAGGGCTAATTATGAAGAGTAAAACAAAGCAAACACATACTCTTTTCCATAGATAAAATCATAACAGAAATGTAATAATTACTTGATAATGATGAGTATATTTGAAAAGAGATCATATGGAGAAGAATATGGATGATGAAAAGAGAAGAATGGGGAGAGTTCACCTTGCAAAGAAGGAGATTCGGAGGCTAGGGCATGTCAGGGGTGTCGACTAGGGCATGTCGGTTTTGTCGACTAGGGTTGGCGACCGGTGGGAGAGAGAAGGAAATGTTTTCGACAATCGGAACTTCTTGTGACAACTGAGAGCACTCGAAGATTAGTGTGGTCTCGGGAGGGTTTTGATGGAGAGAAAGACTATAGGGTATTTTAGAAAGCCAAATACTGTTTTAGGTGGTAGGTTTGTAAATAAACAAGTTTAAATGTTAGATAAGTAAATAGAGAACTTTTGGGTGTTAGGTATGTAAAAACCCCTTAGATTAATTATGTCAAACTCACATGCACATCACTTAAGTAAGATTCTAACCCAAAGCCTCTTATTTGTTAGCCAAAATTTTCAACCAACGAACTAAGGTGAGCTGCATAAGTAGGTTGTACTTAACAATGATCTTTAGTTTGTATTGTAATTGATGGGTTATTATAAAGTTTCATTTGATTAACATAGTTTTTTAAAGGAAATTTTAGGGCTTAAAGCACTTATATGAGATCAATCATTTAAAATAAATTTTAATAAATTAGTTTTAAGATTAAACAAACTCTAAAATTTGTAAACTTAGGCTTCATTTGTGATAACTATCTCATTATTTTCTGAATTAGTTTTTTGATAAAAAATTTTTTCATTCAAAAAATTTGTGTGCTAAAAAACTAATTTAAAATGTAATAGGAAAGATATCCCAAGAGAAGCCTAATTTTTTAAAGGACCATCTATTCACTGGGAATATTGACGACAATAAGAATATTTCCTCTATCGTGCAAAAAGAGTTGGATACATATGCAAGGATTGTTAGTAGGCTATTATGGTGTTGAGTTATAATAAGGGGCATTTGTTTTAGTGTAGTTCATCCACCTTGATAAGAATTGCTTAGAGTTATCAACAGACTTTTTGATTCACTGGTCATTAATGACATTGAATTGTCCTAATGAAATCAAATTTTTCAATAATATAGTGGTCAACTATCATCTTTTTATTGACTATAAAATTCAACCATGTACATTCGTGAAATTATTGTGACATTCATAATATTTTAATTCATAAAATATTTGTGATACTGCATTGATGTCAAATACTATGCATTTTTGTACCAAGATTATGATATTTAATCACTTTTTATTTATTTATCATTTTTTTTTATTTTTTAAACTTGTTAGAATTATTCTAATCAATTTGATGGTTGAAATTTTGATCCCAAAACTCCATTGGACTTTATGGTCTTAAATGCTTCAAAATTATATATAGTGTTCGCTATAGATAGTCTTTTAGTGGTAACTAGGTATCATCATATCATTGCTTGTCATTAGTCAGTTGCCTAATCTATCTCCAAGAATATTAATTTGATTTCCCAAATGACATGATCAACAAGATGTTTTTTGATCAGAGGAGGCATAATATGCTGCATATATTTTTTATTAGAATAAATAATATTTTGATATTATTTTAGATAATGATTAAAACACCCCCTCAAATATTATAAATAAACTCTAGTTATATTTTTTATTTAAAAGGATAATTCTTGGGTCATAGATAATTTCAATGCTTTAACTATTTTTAGAAGCTCCAATAAGTCCCCTCTATTCAAAAGAAGGATTGTTTGTATTACCTACAACCATATGTTATTGCTTGTGTTATTTAATCCATTCAGTCTCATTATATCCCCTAAGATCATACATAATTATATGGATTGTATGTCCATCTTGCTTTATTTAGTACTTTATTTAGTAGAGGATTTTTGTAATCACATATGATTGTATTTTGTTATTTGGCTTGTTTCATTCAACTTGTTGGTATTGTCATGAATACCTCTAACACCCATCAACTCCTCATTACTTTTAAGAAATGGACTTTTTTTATGAATTCTAGCTAGATATATACACCTCATCGTTCATTTTTCTTGCCTTTTAGGGATATATAGGACTATCACAATTTCCTTCAATGCTTTTTGATTATGTCATTTATTAATAATTTTCTCATCTACATATTTATATCATATCTTTTCAACCTTGAGAGAAAGATCAATATAACAATCTTTAGTAACTTTTATAATATTCCTACATTACCTTGTCATTTTTTTTATATCTGGACTCTTTTAGCTCTATGAGATGACAAACCATGCCATCTTCAATGGCCTTCATAGACCACCTCATCATAGTATTTATAACAGCTTTAACTTTTAAATATCGATATATTGTCTGCTTTGGCCTAAGAGCCTAACAGTTTTGCCCTATTGGTGTAACTTTCAAGTAGCTAGGTCACCCATCCCAGAATTGCTCTGGAATGAGCACGCTTAACTATGGACTTTCTTATGAAAATTCAATCCATTACACCAAAAGGCGTCTCGATGTTTAAGAGTTAGGCTTTCTATTACTTAAGGGTTTCACAATCTCCCCCACTTAAGTAATTGGCATCCTTTTCAGAATTTGCATCCTAGAATCATCTATCAGGCAGATAGGACTCTAGAGGTTGCCCCTACAAGCTCAAGTGGTGGCTCCCATCATGTAGCACTTTGTCCCACATAGGGTTCAAGAGGTGGCTCCTATGGCGTTGTCCTTTGCCTTATATGACACTTAGCTCCCATCTCCCAGCTGGTGTATTACTCTGATATCATTTGTAATAGCCCAAACTCTTAACTATCGAGATATTGCTCGCTTTGGCCTAAGAGTCTCACGGTTTTGTTCTGTTGGTGTAACTTCCCAATAGGTCACCCATCCTAGAATTGTTCTAGGATGAGCATGCTTAACTACGGAGTTTCTTATAAAAATTATATCCATTACACACCAGAAGGCACATCGATGTTTAAGAGTTAGACTTTCTATTACTTAAGAGGTTTCACAGTATTTAAGCTGTGTCATTTTCATTTCCATAGGATAACCAATTGTGAATGGTAAAATCTTGTTATATCCGAACTTAGAGAAAATATTATATGCTCTAAGTGAAAAGAAAAAAAAAAGTTGAAAGCAAGATAAACTTAAGTTACTCATCTTAGAGGTAAGTGTAAAGCAATCACAAATGCATCAAACATAAGAGGTTTATATATAACGGTTTATTCATATGACCTATATGCACTATAATAAGAACTAAAAGAATATATCCATTATATATAAATAAAAATATATATTAAAATCATTAAAAATGTTCTTTATGAGCTTACATTACAATATATACATTCATACAATAAATGAAAATGAAGATAACATGATAAAGCTAGATAGAGAAAAAATGAGTAGTAGAGCAAGAAAATAGTTATCAGTAGAGAAAAAATTTTAATTAGAGAAGAACTCCTTCAGAACTGAACTATACTCTTTTGAACTCACTTTATACTATTGGTAAAGGAAGCTCCAAGATCTAGAGAGTGAAAAGTTTGAAGTTGTAAGGATTACAAAAAGTCTTCTTTAATATTAAAGCTAGAGTTTTTATAGGCATGGGTGCTTGGTAATGTGCTAATAAGGATTATGTGAGTTTTAGGAATCTTGCTAACTATTGTGGTGAGAATATGACAAGTATATAAATATTGTAGGGTGATAGTCTCCATGAAAGGTAGAGGAATGCAAAAAAGTAATGTTGGCATTACCCCATCCATAATATGCATATTGTTATAGTGTATATATTCTTAGATCTTATAATCATGCATGCTAATATTGAAGTCCCAAGATGGATGACATCATAAAATTGTGTGAAGCTATGCCACTAAGAAGATGGCTAGGTATATGAGATGAAGAGATTAAATCCAGAAGTACAAGGTCAACAGGAATCAAGAAGATGAAGCTGAAATCGAGCAAGAAGAGTTAATGCCAATATGTTATGGCTGAAAGCTCTTCAAGATATTATTATTATTATTATTATTATTATTATAATAATTATCAATAATTATGTGGATAAGATGTTGTGCATGTTTACCATAATTAACTTTTAGGTATAGCCAGTGGAATAAATTAATGTATGGAATGTGTTTGAGGCTAATAATATTTTGTGATGATTTAACAAGAGGGTAAAATAAAAATTATAAGGCCTAAAAAGTTAAGTTACAATCTACTACCACATGCAATTTATGAAACACACTACATAGACATTGGTTAAATTCTTAATGAGTAGTAGCAGATAATCTAAGAAAAATCATGATAATATTAATTATAAGATTATTGGAAATAATAATTAATGATGCACAGATTTGCATTTGACGAGTATTTTAATATAACTATGAGTTTTTGGGCAACCCCCAAAATGCATCCCTAGAGAGTCTCTAAGAGGTTTCTAATAAGTAATAATGATATGAAGGATTAGAATAAGTGATAGTTTTGTGTTTATCCACATGTTAGGCATAGGTGATCCTAATAAATGTTATAATTTTTGGAGATGACACTGATCCAACAATCTTTAATTAGATACTTTAATGAATTTCTTATACCCTCTCTTCTTGAATTTAGGTTACACCTTCTCCTTGTTTAAGGTAGGAAAGATATGGTTATCTTCAATGATTTCAAAGATCTTTGCACACTTTCTTATCTTTCACTTAAGGTCAAAATTTTCTTTTAACTCTAAGAAAAGAAATAATACAATCACTTTCTTCTACCTCATTAATTTTATTATATTATCAACATTTAGGATAGTAGAGAAATCTAAATTACACTTATTTTTATTGAAAATTTATTTAACTTTTGAGAAGGATTTGCTACATAACTCATATTTAGTATTAGTCAGCTAGTTAAATCCAATCTTTTGTTCTCTTTCATGATTTTTTTGTACAAAAGTTTTGCAATCCATATTATTTATTTATCTAGTAATGTTTACGGGTAATCTTTCATAGCTAATGAGATCAAATTATCTCTCAATAAATTTGGCTTCTCACATATTGCAATAATTATCATGTGTCAAAAGTTATCTTCAGATGGGTCTACGAAGCCTGATATTGTAATGCATATATGATTAGTTAAAATAAGAGACAAGAAGGCCAACATAAGAATTTTTATCTCCAAAAAGATCTCGAGTTAGTGACTAAACTTAAATATGAATAAAAGTTAAAATGAATTTAGCTAAGTTTCACTTTTGAATTGAAAATTGAAAGCTCAAAGAAGAATTCGATAAAGCGTCCATTTACATTATCATTTTTTGGGGACTATTTATTTGTGTTTTAGAGAATGCCAGTTCGGTACTTAACATGTATGATGGATAGACAAGTCATGTCAAATTTGAGCTTTTTGTTATACCCAATGTCTTTTAATTGGAGATATTTTAGTCATCTAATCATTTAGAGCGGATAGAAACAAATCGCATCATGTTTTTCAGATTTATGTCAAGCCATCATTTCCTTGGTAAATATAAATAGATCAATTGCGATATGAAGATCTTAATTAGATGGCTAGATCATTTTTCTCGATGTTGATATGCTCGTTGGGAGCTTAGGCTATCGATAAAACGGTCTTGTGTTATGTGTTAGCCAAAAGTCCCAACAAAAATAAATATATTACTTATAAATTAACACAGGCTAACACCACACATTGATTTCAGGTACTGAAAAAGCAGAATATGATAACACAATCATTAACATTGGTGGGGCCCATCGGCTAAAAGGATAGCTAGGATGAACGGTTGGATGGGAGTCACACAGAAACAAACATAACAGAGAGAAATAGAAGCATAAAACTCATGACGTCGCAATGCAGTAAGGCTGCTCGAATATGAACAGCGGACGACGGAGCTCGCTACACCGCCGCATATCATGGAGCAATTCTTCCCTGCTCCTCCTCTTCGAAGTAAATAACAGCTTGGTTTCCGTCGTTGCGGACGTCGCCGGCGACTGCAGGCCCCACCTGCTGATGTGGCGGTCATGTAAGTAGTTGAATTGGAACCCCTCTGTGGTGGAAGTCAAAGTGCTCATTGAGGACGCCGCAACAGCCGCTGCCGCCGCCGTTGTGGCAGCGAAGCACGTTTTCTTGCCGGAGAATTCCGCTTCCTCCGGTGCCGGAGAACTGTACTCGGCTTCTCGCGAGCCAACTACGAACTTGTTGATGACGAGAGATGACCGGTGAACTTTGATGGCGGCCTGCGTGCTGACTTTGACTTCAACTGTAGTTCCCCTGTCCACCACTTCCACTTCCTCCTCCTCTTCATCCATTATTTCTTCTTCATCTTCCTCTGTTTCCGTCATTGTTTCTTCGTCTTCTTCCTTCTTCTGTTGGGATTTTTCAATGGAGGTAAAAACAGGCGAGTTTGTTCTTGGGGAGGTGTCTACGAAAGAGAGGAGAAGGCGACCACCACGGCGCTCGGCGTGAAGGTAGTTAACAGATGGGACGGGGACGGCTTGGACGATGAGTCGGCCGTCCCGGCGGTGAGGCTGCATCTTCAAGCAGGGGCCATCGCGACGGGAGATTGAGGGGAGGGGGGGAGGGAATGATCGCAGTGGCGATCGACGTCCAATGGAACAGTGATAGTTCACATTAAAAACGTCTCTGTTTTCAGTCTCCCTACAATCGTACTCCCCTTTCTCCTCTGCTTCTTCCTCCTCATTCTCTGTTTCGCAGGAGGAGTCTAATTCATCGCCGGAAGAGAATTCATCAGAGCCAGTTTCGGAGCCGAGGTTTTCAGTGCAGGTCTCCAGGCTCTTTTGGCTCATTAGGATTGAATAACGACGCACGAGTGGATGGATGTATGTCGGTGGCGTCGCCGAATTCATGTTCTCCCTGTTAGTCTGGATTGAGTTCCAGATATCGAACCTCGTCTTCTCCTCCTCCTTTTCTTCTGTCTGAATTGCCGATTTCGGAGGCTGCGCCGGTTTCACCATTTCTGACAACCAAGAGTTTGCCACAGGCAGAACTGGCTCAAGAAGAGCTGCACGGCAAACTGCCACCGACATCTTTTTGATAAAAAAAAATCCGCCTTAGGAGTCCGTAAATCCCTCAGTAAGCGGGTATCAAAATCAGTTTTTTTTTGGTGTAGTATGGAGAGATAACTCTTGCAAGGCACAGTGTTTAGATCTTTTACCTTGGAAAATCTAAAACCAAAGAAGATTGACAGAGACTGATTCTTCTTCTTCTTCTTCTTCTAGGTCTCTTCCTTTATCCTTCGAAGAGAAAGAGGCAGAAGGGGAAGAAGAGGAAGAGGACACAGAGAGAGGGGGAAGGGGAGTGGATTCTTGGGTGTGAAGTGAACGGCCTGTGTGGAGAAGAAGAAGGGTAAGGTGGGATATTTGTAGGAGAGCGGAAGGGAAGGACTGTGAAACTTTCTGCCGCGGCGGGCCTACTTGCTTTCCCTCAGTCTCTCCCTCGTCTTGCTTTCCTGCTTTATACCCCCTTATTCCGCCCCTTTGCTTTATTATATTATTCCTTGTCTAACTTTTAACTTTGCTTAGCTATGAAAGATTAGTACTGTTCTCCTCACTCAAATGATAAACACGCAGAGGATATGAAAATGACTCTCTCCAATGTAATATGAAATAATAATTAACGTTTATATTATGTGTGATTATGCATTAAATAATGGGGTTTTTACATGTATAACACTTAAAACTGCTATATTCACCTATTAAACACCTAAAGTTACCTATTTACTAATATACCATCTCAAACTATCATTCTAAAACTTTTATAGCACTTCCGTCAGGTTTGTTCCGTCTCCCGTTCGCCACTCCGCCCGTATTCGCACATCCGCCCTCTCCGCCCTCTCTAGGCACTCGTTCGCCTCTTCAACGTCGGAGCTCACAACTAGGCCCTTCTTAAACGTTCGACGCGCACCTCTTCAAGGTCGGAGCTCGCCCTGTTCGGCCTATCGCACGGCAGGTTTTGCCTTCCAGTTTTTTTTTTAACAGTTTTATATTGTACTGGTTAATATGAAGTTTTGGTTGTTATTTAGTCCATTTGGCACCATGTTACAGATCTTTTGCATTAGTTGTTTAGGGTGAACTTCTTAAGTTTTCATTAACTATGTTGTGTTTGTAATTTTAGAAATGCACAATATGTGTTTGATGAAATGTCAATGTGTATTGTTGGAATGAATTGAATGCCAAGGAATTGTTTACTTATACATGTCTTCATTTTCTTTAATTTTTTTGAAGGTGTATTCTGTGAATTCAATCTACAAGGCAATCTACAATGAGCTCGAGTTCCTCGCCTATGTCAATCAGAAAATTAAGTAATCAAGTATATTGTCATTGTAACTTACAATGTATGATATTTACATCTTACCAATCTCGTAGTAGAGGAAGGAAATTCTACAGATGCTCCCAGAATAGATCAGAAGACGATTGCCATTATTTTCGTTGGTGTGATGAAGTTAATGAATTGCCATATGAAAGCAATTCCCGCAGTTCAAATGTTGCTGAAAGTGGTCCAACACATGTACATTCACTAAGAGCTGAGCTGTTACAACTAAAAATCTTGTTGGTCGTAGTGCTTTTCGTTAATGTTATTGTAGCGTTCATAGTAATTAAATGTAGTTGTGTGTGATTGGCACTTCGTGTCACTGTAACTTTTATTCAATCAATGCAAACTTGTACTGCTTCGGCAACGTGAATGTTATTGGAGCATTTGTATCTTCTGCTTATTTGGCATCATGCTAATACAGAGAAAAAACATGCTTATTCGGTTTGGTTACAGCAAAATTAAACATCAAATATAAACAACAACTAGCGCATTCATTTACTGATAGGGAACTAGCTGAATGCCGCACGGCTGAATGCCGCTGGGCTGAATGCCGCACGTTTGAATGGAGAAAATTGCTTCGGTACAACAAAATTAAATCATCACATAGCTGAAAGTTGATTTCACATAGCTGAATGCCGCAGTATCAGAATAAAATACATAAAACGGAAGCAAGAAATCTTGGTTTAAAAGTCATACAAGTATTTGATGAAGATTAAAACATCAGTCTTAAGCCAAAATATATAACAAAAAACTGTAGGTATTTGACTCAAAAGTCAGAATTATAATTTGAGCGCCAAATGGGTAATTTTGAAGCACAATCAGTCTGAATATCTTGCCCTTCAAAACTTATAGGTTCCTTGCAAGTACTTCTATGGTGTCCCCAAGAATTGCATCGACCACATCTATGACTTATTTTTTATTTCTTTGCACCCTCCAAGAAGTTCTTAAAGCATCTTTTCTTTGGTCGTCCACGAGGTCTAACTGTAATAGGTGGACAAACGAAGTCGCCATCAATTGGTTCAGACCATTGTTCCTTCCCCGGAAGTGTTGAAATGGCTCCATCATAAGCCATTCGGTACCTTCAAAATAGTTTTGTTATTAAAACAATGACAATACGATGATTCACATAGGTAGAAATTGAAGAAGTTAAGAGTACCTGTAAACTTGATAGCTATCATTAACATATGTGTGCCATATGGTATGATGATTACTTCCAACAAATGCTGTGGTGTGCACACAAGGTAAACCTGATAACTCCCAAAATCCACAACTGCACAAGTGGTTGTCTATGTCCACCTCATGGCGCTCAAAACTGGATTCAACCTCAGCTATAGTTGAAGTAGATTTTTGTATAATGAAATTATCTTTCCTAGTTGTAATTTCTCTAATGTAGTCTTCTACAAATGGAACAAGAGGCCCCTTCCAAGAATAAGAGTTTAACTTCCGTTGAGAACGTTGTTCCATCATCATACCTCTTATCATGTCGATGAGATCCACTACAGGCTTATTTCTTGCCTCCGCCACCCAGGAATTGAACGATTCAGACATGTTATTGGTGTTGTGGTGATTCTTAATAAACTTTGAAAATGTTGCTTTAGACCACTTACTTGTCAAAGAACTTAGATAAGAATAAACATCTGGGCTGATTTGAAAGATCTCCTCTAGCTTAGTATTAAACACATGCAAGCTATAACAATTTGCTGCTGACCACACTAAATTTTGCAATTTGTGACTTTCATCACAACGAAAAAGTTTTTTTATGTTTTTCCATAGATGCCTCATGCAAACTCTATGCTCAGCAGTTGGAAATACAACTTTTATGGCTTCACCTAAGCCCTTTTCCATATCTGATATGAAAGCCAAGTGCTCTATATCAAGATTAAATGCTTCTGACAAATTAATCAAAAACCACTCCCAACTATTCCTTGATTCAGATTCGGCAATAGCGAACGCAATGGTATAGAGACCATTGTTCCCATCCAAACAATTTGCAGATAGAAGAACACCTAAATACTTGGATTTGAGATGACATGCATCAATGCCTACTAAATATCGACAACCAGCTAGAAACCCATCAATGCAAGCCTTGAAGCTGACAAAGAACCTCTTAAATGCTTGGTTTTGGTTCTCCAATAAGTATGTTATATGTGACCCAGGATTTCTACTTATTAACTCCGACCTTAATGTGGGGACCCACTTATAGTTGTCATCTATTGAACCAAAAATTTGTTCTCTTGCTAATTCCCTTGAGCGCCATATTTTCATATATGGTAATGATAAACCAAAAGTGGTTTCCAAGTTATTCCCTATGTCCTTCGGTGTAATATCAGGATTCCTTTTCACAATTTCTTTAATTTCATGAGCAATCCAAGTAGCTGTAGCTTGCTTATTTCCAGCTCTATTCACCCCTGGGCATAAATGTGTTGAAAATAACTTTCTAACTTCAAATGAATGACCATCTGAACATAACGAAGCACGTACTCTCCATGGACATCCACGATATGCGCATGTAGCTATCACTCTTGATTTGTCACTAGCTTTCATCCTTATTGCAAAGTTCTCTAAAATTGCTTTAGAACGAATAGCTTGTTTAAAACTTAATGAATCCTCATATCGCGAACCAATACATACAAGATGTAATTCTTCAACTTGGGTCGCTACAGAACCATCACACAAACCATCTACAATTATGTCATTGTTCAATCTAGTGTTTACAGTTACATCACACAAGCCATCTGCATGACCCATATCTTTTTCAGTTCTTTCACTGCAACCACCACCTCCAATCTATTGCCATCATAACTAGCGGCCAGCATGTCCATAACATCAGCATCACTCCTAATTGGCAAATAAACTTTAGGCGATGTGCCATTACAATGATAGTGTAAATCATATACATGACCCCTAAGCCATCGGCAGATTGCTTCAGTTTGTTCTTTTAATAGTAACAAATTAATTGTGTCTCTCTCAAAATTTAATGTTTTCTGACTTCCTCCAATATATTTCATCCCGGTTTGCCCCTTCACCGTTGTCCAATATCCTCCATATTTGAAGATAATAGAACACAAATTGTTACGGTCCATATCTGCATTTTTATTAGAGGTAATGAAAATTAAAATAAAAAAAAACATAACATTTTATACAATAAAGCCAAATCCCAAAAAACCGAAACAACATTCATTCTCTGTAAAACCCAAAAAAAAAAAAAACAGAAACATACTTCAAGCTCTGTAAAATTAACGATCAAGTAATAAAAATGAATACAGGAGTTGAATGCAGGAAATATACTTGGGAAAAACTAAACAACCGAAAGGCATCGAATTCCTTCTAGACTTCAAGCTCTGTAAAATCCAAAAAATCGAGATTACTGCTATAGCGACAAAGCCAGACTACATGTCTCTGTACTTAGCTAAATAAAAAAATTTTCTACACCAAGATTATCCGTTTTGGTTCACGATAGAGCTCGAATAAAAATCGAAACTGATAGATCTTCTTCTGCAATGATTTTCATTCATAGTATCTACATACCTAGGCAATGTTGCGATGGGATTCCGTCTATTTCGGTGTGAGACCTGGGAAGACGAAGGTGATTGAAATGGTGCAAGGGCGGTATCAACGAAGAAGAGAGGAGATTCCCGCGCTATTTCGGCTTCGCTTTGACGGAATGGAATGGGATGGAACAGAGTGTTTTTTTTTATTAGGTTAAAGGTTTTGAGATGGTATATTAGTAAATAGGTAACTTTAGGTGTTTAATAGGTGAATATAGCAGTTTTAAGTGTTATACATGTAAAAACCCCTTAAATATTTACATTTTTATTTGGGGAAAAAAAGTCCGGTTCATAGTTTTAAAAATGTTTTTGAAGATAATTTTTTAAAAGCAAAATTTTAAAATAGTGATAAAAAAAGTTTTGTTCTAAACACACATTATTTTTACTAACGGTTGTTATTATCACAAAAGCAGTTAAAAATGTGTTAAAAAAAATCTTAGGTAATTGTAGTATTACTATAAATTTTATGGCATAAATTTCCTAGAGTAGTGTTACATATTTCAAAATTTTTAATTGTATTCATATGTAAAGTTGTTATTATTATTATTATTATTGTTGTTGTTGTTGTTGTTGTTGTTGTTGTTGTTGTTGTTGTTGTTGTTATTGTTGTTCTTGTTGTTGTTGTCGTCGTCGTCGTTGTTGTTGTTATTGTTGTTATTATTATTATTGTCATCATCAATGTTATATATATACATAATGTGTACATGTTAATGCCCTTAATAGATATCTTAATAGGTAGTGGTCGGGTCATGAAAAAGACACTCACCTCAATTTTTGGACACTCCTTGAATCCACCAGCCAACCTGTCATGCACAAGGCGATTTTAAGGGCGATGCATCTTACAAATCACTTGCCACTACCTCAATCATCAACTCTTGTTATAAAACCATTGCTCCTCACTCAAGCTCGGTTGCAGGAGGGTTCTCATTGGGGCGCACCGCTTGACCCATCAACACTCACAATTGTATAAAACCTTAGCTTTCTCTTGCCCATCTAACTCAACGCTAGCTCACAATGTACAACCCGCCATGGAGGTCATCCTCTACGCCACTCACCCGTACTAACTCAGCTTTGCTTCACTCGACCACAGATGAATCATCCGCCTTAACTCACCCACCAATCATAGGGTAACACATATGTATAATATGGTGTAGTATTGTACATGTAATTTATATAGCATTGTTTTTTTTTAATCTCTTTTCCATGTAGCCCCCAAGACCTCATAAATAAGAGGTGATGAACATCGAGACAAAAGTTCTTAGAAGAGATCTCTAGAACTAGTATGTAATTTTTCTACTTGTTTGATATCTTTAGCCTTCTCCTACTGTTCTTCTATACACTTTACTTTTGTTTATGGTTCCTTTGCACTAAGTAGATCTGCTAGTAAGATCAAGTATTATGAATCCAACACATAGCATACTTATTATAAGAAAATTATTATTATCATTAAAAAAGAATTTATTATAATGTAAATGTCATTTTGATTAAAAAAAAAACAAACAAATATAAAATAATATTTTTCATCACATTTTTTTATTAATGAAGTAGCATACATTAATAAAAACATATTAAAACAATTAATAAATCAGATATTCTAATTATCTTAATGACAATTTCATACACAACATTTAAATATTAATTATTTATAGTATTATACTATTTAATCTATATTTTTAAATTATCAATCAAACATCAAAATGCACAACATTATTATAACATGTATTTTTATCTTTTTTTATCAAATATTATATAATTTAATTGTGACACACATTAATATATAAAATTAATTAAAATAATAACATGGAAATTAATTTAATTAAAAAAGATTTATTATTATATGCATAATTATTTCTTAATTTTAGTTTATGAGGAACAAAAGTAATATAAAGAACTTGTCTAAAACTATCTTGTGAAAGTAGCATACATCATTTGATGGATATGATTCGAGTAATATAGAAATACATAAATAAGCAAGACAAAGATAATTGCTGAATTCATTTCTTGAATTCACTTGTATTGTATTACATGTTACATGTATATATATAGTTGGAGAATATATGTTCTAATACAATACTTCAAGATGTGGGATTAATCATATAGCTGCTATTACTCCCCTCAAGCTAACATGCATTGTTGGACAGTGAGCTTGTTTTTTAGCATTTGAAATCTTGGTGTGGAAAGAGACTTGGTGAGTATATCAGCTATTTGATCTTTAGTGTTGATCGAAATTATCCGAATTGTGTGAGATTGAATGTGATCCTTAATGAAGTAATGATCAATCTCAATATGATTTGTTTTTGCATGAAATACTAGATTGTGAGCTAGTGCAATAGCTGATGCATGAGTTATCACAACTGAAGTCAATAGGAGTAGTCAATTGTATATGAAAGTCTTGTAACAAAATTTTAAGCCGTATAATGTCTATTTTTTTCTGAGGCTAACGCTCAATATTCAGCTTCAGTTGAAGATCGTGCATGCTACTGTATGTTGTTTCTTCACACTCCAAGAGATTAAATTGTTACCTAAGAATGTGCAAAATTTAACCTATTCAAGAGTATTTGAACCAAATTTGTTGGCATTTAGAACAATTAACAAACGCAAACCCATCACATATATAAGATTCAATTCAAATCTTCAACAAAAGACCAAAGTGAGTTACGTATTGAGCTAATTTAAAAAAAAAATTTTACTTAAGTTGGAGTATTCATATTGGGTATATTTTAGATTAAGGGATTTTCATCAACCTAACCTCAAAAGTTTTCTATTTGCTTATCTACCATCTAAACTTTAATTTTTATTGTTCTACCCATAGTGACCTACACCTCATCAAATCTAGCACTCCGTCTACTCCGTCAAAGCCAAAGTAGAAAACAACATTTCGCGCACGGGAAAAAATCCATGAAAACTCTCGCATTGCTTGCAGCCTCTCTCACATGCGTCCATTTTTTGCAAGTGCAAACATCTCGCCCGACTCTGGTGCAAACGTCCTGTCCGCTCTGGTGCAAACGTCCCGCCGGAGCAAACATCCGATACATCTCCAAAATTATTCTGCAAGTTCTGTTTCTCCGGCCGGTGTAAGCGTCGCACTAGCTACATTTGGCGTCGTTCCTTTCAGGTACACTTTTATTCATTTTGGCAACGGTTAAGCATTCGGGTTGAAGTTACAGAGATAAACATTATTTGAATTATCCAGTTTGCTTCATTTTCTCCCGCCAGTTTGCTCCCACTTGTTCTTTTATTTATTTCTGCTTTATTTGCCTATTTTTGTTATGTTCATTCTAATGATTGAGTTTTTCATTAATAACTGTATTCGCAGAAAATGGAATGTAATAATTTGGGCTATATTGTCTTTAAATATGGAGGATATGGGTTGATGTGAAGGGTCAAAGCAGGTTGAAATATGTAGGTGGAAGTCAGAAAAACTTTGAGGTTCAAGAAAGCTGATATAATTTTGTTATATTGAAAACAAACTGAGTCAGTTTGCGGTGGCTGCGGTCTCAAGCCTATGACCTACACTATCATGTTAATGGAATATCGCCTAAGAACTACATGCCGTTTGTAATGATGGAGTGTAATGAACTGCTTACATGTTCCTGTAATGACAATAAAGTTGTGGTGGTGATTATAGGAAAGATTTTAATGAAAGTTTGAATAATGGTGATAACATTTAATTGGTGATATGTTGGATTTAAGTGAGACAGTAGAGTGAACAATGATATTATAATAGATGGGTTGTGTGTTGGTGGCTTTGCATCTCAGGTTGAAGGATAATTCTTTTTAAGTGTTGTTAATGTTATGAGAATTCATCAAGTTTTAAACAAGCTATTGCTTCAAATGCATTTTGTAGAACTTTGGTATCAATTTTAAAGCTAGTGACAAATGAGAGTTATTGCTACATCTACCGTGGATGTCCATAGAGAATTGTGCTTCATTATGTTCAGGGGTATTCATTCGAAGTTAGAAATTATATGGTTCACATTTTATGTCTGGGGGTAAAAAGGCTGGAAATAAGCGGCAAATTGCAACATGGATTGCTCTAAAATCAAGTCTTTGTAAAAAGAAATCTTATATTACCCAAAAGATATAAGCAATAACTTAGATACCACTTTTGGTTTGTCTTTACCATACATGAAATATATGGTGTTCGAGGGAGTTGCAAGAGAGCAAATATTTGGTTCAAAGATGAAAATTACAATTGGGTGCCACAATAAAATCAGAGCTAATCATAGGAATCCCGGCTCACATATAGCATACCTATGTGACAACCAAAATAAATCATTTAAGAGATTTTTTTGTTAATTCAAAGTTTGCATTGATAGGTCCTTCACTGGAATCGATATTTGATTGACTTGATGCTTGTCATTTGAAGTAAAAGTACTTAGGTGTGCTAATGGATGCGAATTGTTGGATGTAACAATGTCTGTACACTATTGCGTTTGTCGTTACAGAATTTGAATCATAGAGAAGTAGAAGGAAGTTTTTGAGCGTCATGAGGTGGAACATGAGAAACCATTTATGTAGCTGTGGTTTTTGGCAACTATTTGGACTACCATGTTGCATGCGGCTGCATTTGTTGGAACAAGTTCACAATTTATGGCACCATGCGTGGATAAGCACTACTACAGCTATAAGTTAGTTATCTGTATTAAAGTAATTTTATTTTAATGCATTTTGTATAACTACAATATATTTCGTAGGTACAAAATTGCTTACGATGGACCTATTGCACCACTTTCGGGGAGAGAAAGGTTCATAGCGAGTGATGGCATGTTTGTTTTACCTCCTATCACACTCAGGCCTCATGGCCGACCAAAGAAAAGATGAATTAAAAATTTTTAGAAGTTATAAAGAAATCAGAAATAAGTCAAAATGTGATCGTTGTAACTCTTGGGATACCATAGAAGCACTTGCAAGGAGCTGCTGAACATTCATGGAGAAGATATTCAATCTAATTTATTGGCAAAGATACCCATATGCGGGCAGACTTCAGTTCTGAGCATATATTAAATGTTGTTCTATAGAATGTTTTTTTATGTTCTCATAGTTTTTTTGCAAAGATAAACATACATTTTTTTGCTGTTCTGATTGTTTTTTTTTTTTTGTTCTACAATACGCTTTATTCAAGATACCAATTGAATGCTCATATTTTAAGATATATGTAAGATTATATTATTCTACACGATGCCTTCTCAGTTGTGAATAGTTTATTCTATGCCACTTCTTAGAATTTAGTAAAACTATATAAATGGAAATCTTATGAGGAAATTTTTATTTTATTTAACGGGCAGATATAATAGGAATGGGTTGTGAAAAGAAATAGCATATCAAATAGGCATGATCAAATAATTCACCATAGGGCATTGAGGCATGCTTTGTCATGAACTCACTTATCACTCATAAGGCTGATTTGTCATTCAAAAGTCATCTAAATTAAGAACGCAATAGTAAAAAGCTTTAAAATAACTACATCAAATTGCATTATCATGATTATTGATCCATTGACAACACATATTTGAAGAGTTATGCTAGATGACAACAGCTTCATCTCCAAAATTGGGGCATAAATGATGCACCCTGTACAATTTATATTCATGGATCTGCTCACATTGTGCAGCAGTAATTGATTGGAGACTTGTGCAGCGTTATAAATTGGAACATTGTACCCAGATTGTGGGCATTTCAATCACAGCTAAGACATAAAACAATGGTGAATTTTTTTAAATCTGTCACAAAGAACTTCTATTTTATATTTATAACAAAATTAAGAACAAAAGGCAACATAACTTCAATTTTTTTCATTAAAACATAAGACCAAGTGCTTCTTATAACATTCTAAGATACATTCATTTGAAAATTACAAGTCTTCGATAGAGATTGACAGGAACAGCACAGCAACAAGCAAATTAGATAATCATACAACAGTTTAATTTGAAGTAACTTAAATGTATTGAGACTGCATGCTTTGATGAACTTCTGATCCATTTGCACTCCTTAAGCGATTCATATCTTCCTCTTATCAAATCACTTAAAAAATCTACAATTCTATCTTTGATCTATTTCGGGGCATTTATAGAACTTTCTTCTCATGTATTATAGCTTTGTAGCAAGTATAGATTTTACTTGCATATTGCAATGAAAATAGATTGGATTATCTAGCATTCTCGGTGAGGTTGAGTGCTCAAACTCATGTCAGAAATTAAAATTACAATCAAATTCAAATAGAGTAAATGTAGATCAACTAAAGCACTATACAACTACAACACAAAATTACTCAGAGACAACAAACTTAAAAAATGTCTACAATTTGTTTTTTCATTTTAAACATAGCTTCCATTCTCCCAAATTACCAATGACTAGTTTTGCCAAGCACAGCTAATTCAAACTAATCGGATAACCTTAGGGGCCACATTAAAACACAATTTTTATATGTAATACCATATTAATAACAATTCTAAAACTCATAATGCATCGCAGAAAATCGTATCCTACAAACATGATAAATCATAGTTTGCTCTTGTGCACTTATAATGAAAATGCTTTAACTATTCTATGGATTGCAAAACCAATTGGATAACCTTAATCGGCACATTAAGCATGTGAAGAGATAGTAACCTAAAAAATTAGGGCTAATTATGAAGAGTAAAACAGACAAACACATACTCTTTTCCATAGATAAAACATAACAGAAATGTATAATTACTTGATAATGATGAGTATATTTGAAAAGAGATCATATGGAGAAGAATATGGATGATGAAAAGAAGAATGGGGAGAGTTCACCTTGCAAGAAGGAGATTCGGAGGATGGGCATGTCAGGGGTGTCGACTAGGGCATGTCGGTTTTGTCGACTAGGGTTGGCGACCGGTGGGAGAGAGAAGGAAATGTTTTCGACAATCGGAACTTCTTGTGACAACTGAGAGCCTCGAGGATTAGTTTGGTCTCGGAGGGTTTTGATGGAGAGAAAGACTATAGGGTATTTTAGAAAGCCAAATACTGTTTTAGGTGGTAGGTTTGTAAATAAACAAGTTTAAATGTTAGATAAGTAAATAGAGAACTTTTGGGTGTTAGGTATGTAAAAACCCCTTAGATAATATGTCTAAAACTCCATGCACATCACTTAAGTAAGATTCTAACCCAAGCCCTCTTATTGTTAGCCAAATAATTTTCAACCAACGAACTAAGGTGAGCTGCTATAAGTAGGTTGTACTTAACAATGATCTTTAGTTTGTATTGTAATTGATGGGTTATTTATAAAGTTTCATTTGATTACAATAGTTTTTTAAGGAAATTTTAGGGCTTAAGCACTATTGAGATCAATCATTTAAAATAAATTTTAATAAATTAGTTTTAGATTAAAACAAACTCTAAATTTGTAAAATTAGGCTTCATTTGTGATAACTATCTCATTATTTCTGAATTAGTTTTTTGATAAAAATTTTTTCATTCAAAAAATTTGTGTGCTAAAAAAACTAATTTAAAATGTAATAGGAAAGATATCCCAGAGAAGCCTAATTTTTAAAGGACCATCTATTCACTGGGAATATTGACGACAATAAGAATATTTCCTCTATCGTGCAAAAAGAGTTGGATACATATGCACAGGATTGTTTGTAGGCTATTATGGTGTTGAGTTATAATAAGGGGCATTTGTTTTAGTGTTGTTCATCCACCTTGATAAGAATTGCTTAGAGTTATCAACAGACTTTTTGATTCACTGGTCATTATGCATTGAATTGTCCTAATGAAATCAATTTTTCAATAATATAGTGGTCAACTATATCTTTTTATTGACTATAAAATTCACCATGTACATTCGTGAAATTATTGTGACATTCATATATATTTTAATCATAAAATATTTGTGATACTGCATTGATGTCAAATACTATGCATTTTTTGTACCAAGATTATGATATTTAATCACTTTTTTTTTATTTATCATTTTTTTTATTTTTTAATTGTTTGAATTATTCTAAATCAATTTGATGGTTGAATTTTTGATCCCAAAACTCCATTGGACTTTATGGTCTAAATGCTCAAATTATATATAGTGTTCGCTTTAGATAGTCTTTTAGTGGTAACTAGGTTCATCATATCATTGCTTGTCATTAGTCAGTTGCCTAATATCTCCAAGAATATTAATTTGATTTCCCAAATGACTGATCAACAAGATGTTTTTGATCAGAGGAGGCATAATATGCTGCATATATTTTTTATTAGAATAAATAATATTTGTTATTATTTTAGATAATGTTAAAACACCCTCAAATATTATAATAAAACTCTAGTATATTTTTTATTTATAAAGGATAATTCTTGGGTCATAGATAATTTCAATGCTTTAACTATTTTTAGAAGCTCCAATAAGTCCCCTCTATTCAAAAGAAGGATTGTTTGTATTACCTACAAACCTATGTTATTGCTTGTGTTATTAATCCATCTGTCTCATTATATCCCCTAAGATCATACATAATTATAGGATTGTATGTCCATCTTGCTTATTTAGTACTTTATTTAGTAGGATTTTTGTAATCACATTGATTGTATTTGTTATTTGGCTTGTTTCATCAACTTGTTGGTTATTGTATGAATACCTCTAACACCCATCACTCCTCATTACTTTTAAGAAATGGATTTTTTATGAATCTTCGACGATATATACACCTCATCGTTCATTTTTCTTGCCTTTTTGGGATATATAGGACTATCACAATTTCCTTCAATGCTTTTTGATTATGTCATTTATTAATAATTTTCTCATCTACATTTTTTATATATATCTTTTCAACTTGAGGAAAAGAGCAAATATAACAATCTTTAGTAACTTTATATTATTCCTACATTACCTTGTCATTTTTTTTATATCTGGACTCTTTTAGCTCTATGAGATGACAAACATGCCATCTTCAATGGCCTTCATAGACCACTCATCATAGTATTTATAACAGCTTTTACTTTTAAATATCGATAATTGTCTGCTTTGGCCTAAGAGCCTAACAGTTTTGCTATGGTGTAACTTTCAAGTAGCTAGGTCACCTCCCAGGATTGCTCTGGATGAGCACGCTTAACTATGGACTTCTTATAAAATTCAATCCTTTACACCAAAAGGAGTCTCGATGTTTAAGGTTAGGCTTTCTATTACTTAAGGGTTTCACAATCTCCCCCACTTAAGTAATTGGCATCCTTTTTCAGAATTTGCATCCTGAATCATCTATCAGGCAGATAGGACTATCTGAGGTTGCCCCTACATAGCTCAGTGGTGGCTCCCTATCATGTAGCCTTTGTCCACATAGGGTTCAAGAGGTGGCCCTTGGCGTTGTCTCTTTGCCTATATGACACTTAGCTCCCATCTCCCAGCTGGTGTATTACTACTGTATCCTTTGTAATAGCCCAAACACTTAACTATCGAGAAATTGCTCGCTTGGCCTAAGAGTCTCACGGTTTTGTTCTGTTGGGGTAACTTCCCAATAGGTCACCCATCTAGAATTGTTTAGGATGAGCTCGTTAACTACGGAGTTTCTTATAAAAATATATCCATTACACACCAGAAGGCACATCGTGTTTAAGAGTAGACTTTCTATTAATTAAGAGGTTCACAGTTTTTAGCTGTGTCATTTTCATTTCCTAGGATAACCAATTGTGAATGGTAAAATCTTGTTATATCCGAACTTAGAGAAAATTTATATGCTCTAGTGATAAAAGAAAAAAAAAGTTGAAAGCAAGATAAATTAAGTTTCTATTTAGAGGTAAGTGTAAAGCAATCACAAATGCATCAAACATAGAGGTTTATATATAACGGTTTATTCATATGACCTATATGCCTATAATAGAACTAGAATATATCAATTATATATAAATAAAAATATATTTAAAATCATAAATGTCTTTATGAGCTTACATTACAATATATACATTCATACAATAAATGAAAATGAAAGTAACATGATAAAGCTAGATAGAGAAAAAAGAGTAGTAGAGCAAGAAAATAGTTATCAGTAGGAAAAAATTTTAATTAGAGAAGAACTCCTTCAGAACTGAACTATACTCTTTTGAACTCACTTTATACTATGGTAAAGGAGCTCCAAGATCTAGAGAGTGAAAAGTTTGAAGTTGTAGGATTACAAAAAGTCTTCTTTATATTAAAGCTAGAGTTTTTATAGGCATGGGTGCTTGGTAATGTGCTAATAAGGATTATGTGAGTTTTAGGATCTTGCTAACTATTGTGGTGAGGATATAGAAATATATAAAAATTTGTAGGGTGTAGTCTCTGAAAGGTAGAGGAATGCAAAAAAGTAATGTTGGCATTACCCATCCATAATAGCATATTGTTATTGTGTATAAATTCTTAGATCTTATAATCATGCATGCTAATATTGAAGTCCCAAGATGGATGCACTCATAAATTGTGTGAAGCTATGCCAATAGAAGATGGCAGAGTATATGAGATGAGAGATGTTAATCAGAAGTACAAGGTCAACAGAATCAAGAAGATGAAGCTGAAATCGAGCAAGAAGAGAGTAATGCCAATATGTTATGGCTGAAAGCTCTTCAAGATATTATTATTATTATTATTTTTATTATTATAAATTATTCAAATATTATGGGATAGATGTTGTGCATGTTTACCATAATTAACTTTTAGGTATAGCAGTGGAATAAATTAATGTATTGGAATGTGTTTGAGGCTAATATATTTTGTGATGATTTAACAAGAGGGTAAATAAAATTAATATAGGCCTAAAAAGTTAGTTACAATCTACTACCACATGCAATTTATGAAACCACTACATAGACATTGGTTAAATTCTTAATGAGTAGAGCAGATAATCTAAGAAAAATCATGATAATATTAATTATTGATTATTGGAAATAATAATTAAATGATGCACAGATTTGCATTTGACGAGTATTTTAATATACTATGAGTTTTTGGGCACCCCCAAAATGCATCCCTAGAGAGTCTCTAAGAGGTTCTAATAAGTAATAATGATATGAAGGATTAGAATAAGTGATAGTTTTGTGTTTATCCACATGTTAGGCTTGGTGATCCTATAAATGTTATAATTTTTGGAGATGACACTGATCCAACAATCTTTAATTAGATACTTTAATGAATTTCTTATACCCTTCTCTTGAATTTAGGTTACACCTTTCCTTGTTTAGGTTGGAAAGATTGGTTATCTTCAATGATTTCAAGATCTTTGCACACTTTCTTATCTTTCACTTAAGGTCAAAATTTCTTTTAACTCTAAGAAAGAAATAATACAATCTACTTTCTTCTCTCATTAATTTTATTATATTATCAAATTTAGGATAGTAGAGAAATCTAAATTACACTTATTTTTATTGAAATTTATTTAAATTTGAGAAGGATTGCTACATACTCATATTTAGTATTAGTCAGCTAGTTAAATCCAATCTTTTGTTCTCTTCATGATTTTTTTGTACAAAAGTTTTGACATCCATATTATTTATTTATCTAGTAATGTTTAGGGTAATCTTCATAGCTAATGAGATCAATTATTCTCTCAATAATTTGGCTTTCACATATGCAATAATTTCATGTGTCAAAAGTTATCTTCAAGTGGGTCTACGAAGCCTGATATTGTAATGCATATTGATTAGTTAAAATTAGAGACAGAGGCCAACATAAGAATTTTATCTCCAAAAAGATCTCGAGTTAGTGACTAAACTTTAATATTGAATAAAAGTTAAAATGAATTAGCTAGTTTCACTTTTGAATTGAAAATTGAAGCTCAAAGAAGAATTCGATAAAGCGTCCCATTTACATTATCATTTTTTGGGGAATTTATTTGTGTTTTAGGAATGCCAGTTCGGTACTTAACATGTATGATGGATAGACAAGTCATGTCAAATTTGAGCTTTTTGTTATACCCAATGTCTTTTAATTGGAGATATTTTAGTCATCTAATCATTTGAGAGGATAGAAACAAATCGCATCATGTTTTTCAGATTTATGTCAAGCACTCATTTCCTTGGTAAATAAAATAGATCAATGCGATATGAAGATCTTAATTAGATGGCTAGATCATTTTTCTCGATGTTGATATGCTCGTTGGGAGCTTAGGCTATCGATAAAACGGTCTTGTGTATGTGTTAGCCAAAGTCCCACACAAAATAAATATATTACTTATAAATTAACACGGCTACACACACATTGATTTCAGGTACTGAAAAAGCAGAATATGATAACACCATCATTAACATTGGTGGGGCCATCGGCTAAAAGGATAGCTAGGATGAACGGTTGGATGGAGTCACACAGAAACAAACATAACAGAGAGGAATAGTAGCATAAAACTCATGACGTCGCAATGCAGTAAGGCTGCTCGATATGAACACGGACGACGGAGCTCGCTCACGCCGCATATCATGGAGCAATTCTTCCTGCTCCTCCCTTCGAAGATAATAAAAGATTGGTTTCCGTCGTTGCGGCGGTCGCGGCGACTGAGGCCCCACCTGCTGATGTGGAGGATGTAAGTAGTTGAATTGGAACCCTCTGTGTGGGAAGTCAAAGTGCTCCTTGAGGACGCCGCACAGCCGCTGCCGCCGCGCGTTGTGGCAGCGAAGCACGTTTTCTTGCCGGAGAATTCCGCTTCCTCGGTGCGGAGACTGTACTCGGCTCTCGCCGAGCACTAACGAACTTGTTGATGACGAGAGATGACCGGTGAACTTTGATGGCGGCCTGGTGCTGACTTTGACTTCAACTGTAGTTCCCTGTCCACCACTTCCACTTCCTCCTCCTCTTCATCCATTATTTCTTCTTCATCTTCCTCTGTTTCCAGTCTTGTTTTTCGTCTTCTTCCTTCTTCTGTTGGGATTTTTCCTAATGGGTAAAAACAGGCGAGTTTGTTCTTGGGGAGGTGTCTACGAAGAGAGGAGAAGGCGACACACCACGGCGCTCGGCGTGAAGGTAGTTAACAGATGGGACGGGGACGGCTTGGACGATGAGTCGGCCGTCCCGGCGGTGAGGCTGCATCTTCAGCAGGGGCATCGCGACGGGAGATTGAGGGGAGGGGGGGAGGGATGATCGCAGTGGCGATCGACGTCCCAATGGAACAGTGATAGTTCACATTAAAAACGTCTCTGTTTTCAGTCTCCCTACAATCGTACTCCCTTCTCCTCTGCTTCTTCCCCTCATTCTCTGTTTCGCAGGGGAGTCTATTTCATCGCCGGAAGGATTCATCAGAGCCAGTTTCGGAGCCGAGGTTTTCAGTGCGGTCTCCAGGTCTTTTGGCTCATTAGGATTGAATAACGACGCACGAGTGGATGGATGTATGTGGTGGCGTCGCCGAATTCATGTTCTCCCTGTTAGTCTGGATGGTTCCAGATATCGAACCTCGTCTTCTCCTCCTCCTTTTCTTCTGTCTGAATTGCCGATTTCGGGGCTGCGCCGGTTTCACCATTCTGACAACCAAGAGTTTGCCACAGGCAGAACTGCTCAAGAAGAGCTGACGGCAAACTGCCACCGAATCTTTTTGATAAAAAAAAATCCGCCTTAGGATCCGTATAATCCCTCAGTAAGCGGGTATCAAATCAGTTTTTTTTGGTGTAGTTGGAGAGATAAATCTTGCAAGGCACTGTGTTTAGATTTTTACCTTGGAAAATCTAAAACCAAAGAAGATTGACAGAGACTGATTCTTCTTCTTCTTCTTCTCTAGTCTCTTCCTTTATCCTTCGAAGGAAGAGGCAGAAGGGAAGAAGAGGAAGAGGACACAGAGAGAGGGGGAAGGGGAGTGGATTCTTGGGTGTGAAGTGAACGGCGTGTGGAGAAGAAGAAGGGTAAGGTGGGATATTTGTAGGAGAGCGGAAGGGAAGGACTGTGAAACTTTCTGCCGCGGCGGCCTACTTGCTTTCCCATCAGTCTCTCCTCGTCTTGCTTTCCTGTTTATTACCCCTTATTCCGCCCTTTTGCTTTATTATATTATTCTTGTCTACTTTAACTTTGCTTAGCTATGAAAGATTAGTTACTGTTCTCCTCACTCAAATGATAAACACGCGAGGATATGAAAATGACTCTCTCCAATGTAATATGAAATTAATAATTTAACGTTTATATTATGTGTGATTATGCATTAATAATGGGGTTTTTACATGTATACACTTAAAACTGCTATATTCACCTATTAAACACCTAAGTTACTATTTACTAATATACCATCTCAAACTATCATTCTAAACTTTATAGCACTTCCGTCGGTTGTTCGTCTCCGTTCGACACTCCGCCCGTATTCGCACATCCGCCTCTCCCCTCTCTAGGCACTCGTTCGCCTCTTCAAAGTCGGAGCCTCACAACTGGACTTCTTAACGTTCGACGCGCACCTCTTCAAGGTCGGGCTCGCCCTGTTCGGCCTATCGCACGGCAGGTTTTGCCTTCAGTTTTTTTTTTAACAGTTTTTTATTGTACTGGTTTTATGAAGTTTTGGTTGTTATTAGTCCATTTGGCACCATGTTAAAGATCTTTTGCATTAGTTGTTTAGGTGAACTTCTTAAGTTTTCATTAACTATGTTGTGTTTGTAATTTTAGAAATGCACAATATGTGTTTGATGAAATGTCAATGTGTATTGTTGGAATGAATTGAATGCCAGGAATTGTTTACTTATACATATCTTCATTTTCTTTAATTTTTTTGAAGGTGTATTCTGTGATTCAAATCTACAAGGCAATCTACAATGAGCTCGAGTTCCTCGCCTATGTCAATCAGAAATTAAGTATCAAGTATATTGTCATTGTAACTTACAATGTAGATATTTTCATCTTACCATCTCGTAGTAGAGGAAGGAAATTCTACAGATGCTCCAGAATAGATCAGAAGACGATTGCCATTATTTCGTTGGTGTGATGAGTTAATGAATTGCCATATGAAAGCAATTCCCGCAGTTCAAATGTGCTGAAAGTGGTCCAACACATGTACATTCACTAAGAGCTGAGCTGTTACAACTAAAAATCTTGTTGGTCGTAGTGCTTTTTCGTTAATGTTATTGTATGCTTCATAGTTAATTAATGTAGTTGTGTGTGATTGGCACTTCGTGTCACTGTAACTTTTATTCAATCAATGCAAACTTGTACTGCTTCGGCAACGTGAATGGTATTGGAGCATTTGTATCTTCTGCTTATTTGGCATCATGCTAATACAGAGAAAAAACATGCTTATTCGGTTTGGTTACAGCAAAATTAAACATCAAATATAAAAACAACTAGCGCATCATTTACTGATAGGGAACTAGCTAATGCCGCACGGCTGAATGCCGCTGGGCTGAATGCCGCACGTTTGAATGGAGAAATTGCTTCGGTACAACAAAATTAAATCATCACATAGCTGAAAGTTGATTTCACATAGCTGAATGCCGCAGTATCAGATAAATACATAAACGGAAGCAAGAAATCTTGGTTTAAAGTCATACAAGTATTTGATGAAGATTAAAACATCAGTCTTAAGCCAAAATATATACAAAAAAACTGTAGGTATTTGACTCAAAAGTCAGATTTAAATTTGAGCGCCAAATGGGTAATTTTGAAGCACAATCAGTTGAATTCTTGCCCTTCAAAACTTATAGGTTCCTTGCAAGTACTTCTATGGTGTCCCCAAGAATTGCATCGACCACATCTATGTACTTATTTTTATTTCTTTGCACCTCCAAGAAGTCTTAAAGCATCTTTTCTTTGGTCGTCCACGGGTCTAACTGTATAGAGTGGCAAACGAAGTCGCCATCATTGGTTCAGACATTGTTCCTTCCCCGGAAGTGTTGAAATGGCTCCATCATAAGCCATTCGGTACCTTCAAAATAGTTTTGTTATTAAACAATGACAATAGATGATTCACATAGGTAGGAATTGAAGAGTTAGAGTACCTGTAAACTTGATAGCTATCATTAACTATGTGTGCCATATGGTTGATGATGAATTACAACAAATGCTGTGGTGTGAACAACAGGTAAACCTGATAACTCCCAAAATCCACAACTGCACAAGTGGTTGTCTTGTCCACCTCATGGCGCCAAAACTGGATTCAACCTCAGCTATAGTTGAAGTAGATTTTTGTATAATGAATTATCTTTCTAGTTGTAATTCTCTAATGTAGTCTCTACAAATGAACAAGAGGCCATTCCAAGATAGAGTTTAACTTCCGTTGAGAACGTTGTTCCATCATCATACCTCTTAATGTCGATGAGATCCACTACAGGCTTATTCTTGACCTCCGTTTTCTCCACCCCAGGAATTGAACGATTCGACATGTTATTTGTGTTGTGGTGTTCTAATAAACTTTGAAATGTTGCTTTAGACCACCTTACTTGTCAAAGAACTTGATAAGAATAAACATCTGGGCTGATTTGAAAGATCTCCTCTAGCTTTGTATTAAACACATGCAAGCCTATAACAATTTGCTGCTGACCACTAAATTTTGCAATTTGTGACTTTCATCCACAACGAAAAAGTTTTTTTATGTTTTTCCATAGATGCCTCATGCAAACTCTATGCTCAGCAGTTGGAAATACAATTTTTTGGCTTCACCTAAGCCCTTTTCCATATCTGATATGAAAGCCAAGTGCTCTAATATCAAGATTAAATGCTCTGACAAATTAATCAAAAACCACTCCCAACTATTCCTTGATTCAGATTCGGCAATAGCGAACGCATAGGTATAGAGACCATTGTTCCCATCCAAACAATTTGTAGATAGAAGAACACCTAATACTTGGATTTGAGATGACATGCATCAATGCCTACTAAATATCGACAACCAGTAGAAACCCATCAATGCAAGCCTTGAAGCTGACAAAGAACCTCTTAAATGCTTGGTTTTGGTTCTCCAATAAGTATGTATATGTGACCCAGGATTTCTACTTATTAACTCCGACCTTAATGTGGGGACCCACTTTATGTTGTCATCTATTGAACCAAAAATTGTTCTCTTGCTAATTCCTTGAGCGCCATATTTTCATATATGGTAATGATAACCAAAAGTGGTTTCCAAGTTATTCCCTATGTCTTCGGTGTAATATCAGGATTCCTTTTCACAATTTCTTTAATTTTATGAGCAATCAGTAGCTGTAGCTTGCTTATTTCCAGCTCTATTCACCCCTGGGCATAAATGTGTTGAAAATAACTTTCTAACTTCAAATGAATGACCATCTGAACATAACGAAGCACGTACTCTCCATGGACATCCACGAGTTGCGCATGTAGTCTTCACTCTTGATTTGTCACTAGCTTTCATCCTTATTGCCAAGTTCTCTTATTGCTTTAGAACGAATAGCTTGTTTAAAACTTAATGAATCCTCATTTCGCGAACCAATACATACAAGATGTAATTCTTCAACTTGGGTCGTACAGAACCATCACACAACCATCTACAATTTTGTCATTGGTCAATCTAGTGTTTACAGTTACATCACACAAGCCATCTGCATGACCCATATCTTTTTCAGTTTCTTTCACTGCAACCACCACCTCCAATCTATTGCCATCATAACTAGCGGCCAGCATGTCCTAACATCAACTCACTCCTAATTGGCAAATAAACTTTAGGCGATGTGCCATTCAATGAAGTGTAATCATATACATGACCCCTAACCATCGCAGATTGCTTCAGTTTGTTCTTTTAATTGTAACAAATTAATTGTGTCTCTCTCAAAATTTAATGTTTTCTGACTTCCTCCCTAATATTCATCCCCGTTTGCCCTTCAACGTTGTCCATATCTCCATATTTGAAGATAATAGAACACAAAGGTTACGGTCCATATCTGCATTTTTATTAGAGGTAATGAAAATTAAATATAAAAAACATAACATTTTATACAATAAAGCCAAACCAAAAAACCGAAACAACATTCATTCTCTGTAAAAACCCAAAAAAAAAAACAGAAACATAATTCAAGCTCTGTAAAATTAACGATCAAGTATAAAAATGAATACAGGAGTTGAATGCAGGAAATAGACTGGGAAAAAAAACTAAACAACCGAAAGGCATCGAATTCCTTCTAGACTTCAAGCTCTGTAAAAATCCAAAAATCGAGATTACTGCTATAAGCGACAAAGCCAGACTACATGTTCTGTACTTAGCTAAATAAAAAAATTTTCTACACCAGATTATCCGTTTTTGGTTCCGATAGAGCTCGAATAAAAATCGAAACTGTATAGATCTTCTTTGCAATGAGTTTTCATTCATAGTTATCTACATACCTAGGCAATGATTGCGATGGATTCCGTCTATTTCGGTGTGAGACCTGGGAAGACGGAAGGTGAGTTCATTCAACTTGCCAGCGGATTTGTTTGACCGTCTTTTTGACCCATTCTTTTAAATAGATAGGATTTTGATTGATTAGATTCGGGTCAGGTCGATTTCAGGTTGGACCTGAACCACAATTAACCGTTCTTACACCCCCGACATTTTTAATGGACCTACGTCTTTTGCATATTATACTTATTTTTTTGCACATTTATTTTGTAGATTTTTGTTTTTAAACTATTGTTTTACAAAAAATATTTCATATTGAAAACAGGTGTTGTACATAAGAACAATAAAATTTTAATTATCCAATTCACCTCTTCTCTTGACATGTGCAAGCTATCAAATATGAGCTAACAATTTACTTTCAAATGTTTTGCCCAATCTACACCTTATGTGACAGCTCTTCACATTGGATGACGCATTCCCTCAAATGAAAGTTTATTGTCCATAAGTATCATATACCAATAGCTCACTTAGCTATATAGAGTTATCTACACTTTAAATTGCTCAAAAATGATAAAAAATATCAAAGCGTGAAGGTCACAAAATATATGAATCACTTGATTATATTATAATCATCATGTCACGTCCAATTGTTATTACAAGAGGTTTAACTAAATCCCTTGGGCGTGACATTCCGAGCAGAGGTGAAGAGGTCCTCAAGAATAATTTCTAAATGGGGTCACATAATATGGAAGGTTTTGGTAGGTTATGGAAGATTCTAGAAGACTCTAGAAAACTTTAGAAGGTTCTAGAAGATTTTATAAGGTTTTGAAAGATTCTGGATGGTTATAAATAGGCCTAGAGTTTCCTAGAAGATTTTAAAGTGCTCTAGAATGTTCTAGGATGGTGTGGATATTTAGAGAGTAACTAGGATACTCTAGGACTTCTTAGAATAATAGAGTTTTGTAAGAGTGTAGGAAATAATGCTTAGTATTCTAGAGAACTCCATACTAATGCATTTTTTTATGAATTCTAGATTGTTTTAGGCATGAGAGGAGGCTTATATAGAGAACCACCACCCCTTCATTTGTAATCATCTCCGTACCTCTCCTCAACCCCTCCAACTCTTCTTGTACAAGTTTTCTTATAATAGTGATGTTTTTTTCTCATTCATTCTCTCTAGCATTTTTTGCTCGCATTGTGTGAGTTTATAACCGACTTAGCACTAGAAAGGAGTGCTACGACCGCATGGGAGACTTAAGGATTATCTCTCTATGACATAAGCTCTATATCACTTATAAAGAGAGTAAACCAAAGTGGACCAAATTCTTACAAAATATACTAGTTAATCAAATTTATTTTTAATAAAAAATTATTCTTGTAATTGGATCAATTTAATCCGGATGTTTACACAACATACCTTTAAAATACGAAATATAGATTAAATATCACATCTCATAAATATTAGATATTGATAAAATCCCCAAACAATTTATTTAAAAATTTTATTTATAGCCTTTTATTTGTGGCCCAATTAATTAAAAATACTACAATGTCATATATTTTATGTGAAAAAAAAAAAATCAGCCTACTTAATCAAATAATTATGTGACATAAAAATTTATAAATAATTTTTTAAGACTATAATTCTTCTTATATCTACGTACCATAGTTTTTTTGTTGTCATGAATTTGATGGAGCTAGCACCATTAATGATTCATGTTTGACTGCTTTGAGATGAATAAACTTTCATAAAATTCTGTTAGCAAAAGAGGCCCCATCAATCTCTCTCTATCTCTAGATATATTGCTAAATAAAAATGAGTCCTATTTAATTTAATAAATAATAATATTAATTTTTTTTATCAAAATTATTAATTTAGAATGACATTTATAATAAATTTGTACTTAGAAATATGGGAGTCAATAAATGATTTGACCAACCAATCCAACCTCAAATTTATGATTTTTCTGCCTATTTAGAAATGGGTCGGGTTCGGGTTGACCCACGAACCCATTTTTTTATCAACAATGATCCATTTAATATGTTATTTTTACTTAATTTTTTAATTTATAGACATAATATTATTATTTTTTTATCAAATATCTTTAATTTTATAATTATTTTCTTTTTTTATTGAAACAAGTTTTAAGGTCAGATTTCGATCATTTAGATTGTTATCAATTCGAATGCGGATTATTCTTTTTTATTCACTTATTAAACGGCTCAATTTCAAATTGATCTGACCAGACCTATTCAGACCCCTACTCATAGTCTTATTTTTAAATAATATAAAACAAAATATAAATAGGATAAAAAAATCCCAAAGCCAGAGGCGAGCTTGGCGACGTAGCAGTCGGTCATTGGTTAGTCGGGTCGACGTCACATCCAACCGGAAAAATTCAAGCACATAGATATCGAATGACGTCATCTTCCAAACAAGTTATTTCCCGCACCGAATCTAAGGTAATAATATTCTCTGCTACACTGACGTGTCGGACCACCATAAGAAGATAATCCTCCGTGTCCAACTACTGGTTGGCCGCAACGCCACGTGGCTTTAACCTATTCAAGATATTTGAACCAAATTTGTTGGCATTTAGAACAATTAACAAACGCAAAACCATCACATATATAAGATTCAAATTCAAAACTCTCAACAAAGAGACCAAAGTGAGTTACGTAATTAGAGCTAATTAAAAAAAAAATTTTACTTAAGTTGGTAGTATTCATTTGGGTATATTTAGATTAAGGGATTTTACATACCTAACACTCAAAAGTTTTCTATTTGCTTATCTACCATCTAAACTTTAATTTTTATTGTTCTACCACCATAGTGACCTACTCCTCATCAAATCTAGCACTCCGTCTACTCCCGTCAAAGCCAAGTAGAGAAAACAACATTTCGCGCACGGGAAAAATCCATGAAAACCTCTCGCATTGCTTGCAGCTCTCTCACATGCGTCATTTTTTGCAAGTGCAAACATCTCGCCCGACTCTGGTGCAAACGTCCTGTCCGACTCTGGTGCAAACGTCCCGCCGGAGCAAACATCCGAATACATCTCCAAAATTATTTCTGCAAGTTCTGTTTCTCCGGCCGGTGTAAGCGTCGCACTAGCTCATTTGGCCGTCGTTCCTATTCAGGTAACTTTTTATTCATTTTGGCAACCGGTTAAGCATTCGGGTTGAAGATTACAGAGAAACATTTATTTGAACTTATCCAGTTCTGCTTCATTTTCTCCCGCCAGTTTGCTCCCACTTGTTCTTTATTTATTTCTGCTTATATTTGCCTATTTTTTGTTCATGTTCATTCTAATTGATTGAGTTTTTCATTAATAACTGTATTCGCAGAAAATGGAATGTAATAATTTGGGCTATATTGTCTTTAAATATGGAGGATATTGGGTTGATGTGAAGGGCAAAGCAGGTTGAAATATGTAGGTGGAAGTCAGAAAACTTTGAGGTTCAAGAAAGCTGATATTAATTTGTTACTATTGAAATAACAAACTGAGTCAGTTTGCCGTGGCTGCGGTCTCAAGCCTATGACCTACACTATCATGTTAATGGAATATCGCCTAAGAACTACATGCCGATTAGTAATGATGGAGATGTAATGAACATGCTTACATGTTCCTGTAATGACAATAAAGTTGTGGTGGTGATTATAGTGAAAGATTTTAATGAAAGTTTGAATAATGGTGATAACATTTAATCTGGTGATATGTAGGATTTAAGTGAGAGCAGTAGAGTGAACAATGATATTATAATAGATGGGTTGTGTGATGGTGGCTTTGCATCTCAGGTTGAAGAGAATAATTCTTTAAGTGTTGTTAATGTTATGAGAATTCATCAAGTTTTAAACAAGCTATTCGTTTCAAATGCAATTTTGTAGAACTTTGGTATCAATATTAAAGCTAGTGACAAATGAAGAGTTATTGCTACATACACATACCGTGGATGTCCATAGAGAATTTGTGCTTCATTATGTTCAGAGGGGTATTCATTCGAAGTTAGAAAATTATATGGTTCACATTTATGTCTGGGGTAAAAAGAGCTGGAAATAAGCAGGCAAATTGCAACATGGATTGCTCATAAAATCAAGGATCTTGTAAAAAGAAATCTTGATATTACACCAAAAGATATAAGCAATAACTTAGATACCACTTTTGGTTTGTCTTTACCATACATGAAAATATGGTGTTCGAGGGAGTTAGCAAGAGAGCAAATATTTGGTTCAATAGATGAAAATTACAATTGGGTGCCCACAATAAAATCAGAGCTAATCAATAGGAATCCTGGCTCACATATAGCATACCTATGTGACAACCAAAATAACTCATTTAAGAGATTTTTTGTTAGTTCAAAGTTTGCATTGATAGGTCCTTCACTGGATATCGATATTTGATTGACATTGATGCTTGTCATTTGAAGTAAAAGTACTTATGTGCTAATGGATGCGAATTGTTTGGATGGTAACAATGATCTGTACACTATTGCGTTTGTCGTTACAGAATCTGAATCATAGAGAAGTAGAAGGAAGTTCTGAGCGTCATGAGGTAGACATAGAAAACCATTTATGTAGCTGTGGTTTTTGGCAACTATTTGGACTACCATGTATGCATACGGCTGCATTTGTTGGAACAAAGTGTCACAATTTATGGCACACATGCGTGGATAAGCACTACTACAGCTATAAGTTAGTTATCTGATTAAAGTAAATTTTATTTTAATGCATTTTGTATTAACTACAATATATTTCGTAGGTACAAAATAGCTTACGATGGACCTATTGCACCACTTTCGGGGAAGGAAGAATGGTTCATAGCGAGTGATGGCATGTTTGTTTTACCTCCTATCACACTCAGGCTCATGGCCGACCAAAGAAAAGATGATTAAAAACTTTTTAGAAGTTATAAAGAAATCAGAAATAAGTCATAAATGTGATCGTTGTAACTCTTGGGATCACCATAGAAGCACTTGCAAGGAGCTGCTGAACATTCATGGAGAAGATATTCAATCTAATTTATTGGCAAAGATACCCATATGGCGGGCAGACTTCAGTTCTGAGCATAATTAAATGTTGTTCTATAGAATGTTTTTTTATGTTCTCATAGTTTTTTTGCAAAGATAACCATACATTTTTTTTTGCTGTTCTGATTGTTTTTTTTTTTATGTTCTACAATACGCTTTATTACAGATACACAATTGAATGCTCATATTTTAAGTATTATGTAAGCTTATATTATTCTACACGATGCCTTCTCAGTTGTGAATAGTTTATTCTATGCCATCTTATGAATTTTTAGTAAAACTATATAAATGGAAATCTTATGAGTAAAATTTTTATTTTATTTAACGTGCAGATATAATAGAGAATGGGTTGTGAAAAGAAAATTAGCATATCAAATAGGCATGATCAAATAATTCACCATAGGGCATTGAGGCATGCTTTGTCATGAACCTCACTTATCACTCATAAGGCATGATTTGTCATTCAAAGTCATCTAAATTAAGAACGCAAATAGTAAAAACTTTAAAATCAACTACATCAAATTGCATATCATGATAATTGATCCATAGACAACACATATTTAAAGAGTTTATGCATAGATGACAACAGCTTCATCTCCAAAATTGGGGCATAAATGATGCATCACCTGTACAAATATATATCATGCATCTGCTCACATTGTGCAGCAGTAATTGATTGGAGACTTTGTGCAGCAGTTATAAATTGGAAACATTGTACCCAGATTGTGGGCATTTCAATCACAGCTAAAGACATAAAACAATGGTGAATATATTTAAATCTGCTCACAAAAGAACTTCATATTTTATATTTATAACAAAATTAAGAACAAAAGGCAACATAACTTCAATTTTTTTCATTAAAACATAAGACACAAGTGCTTCTTAATAACATTCTAAGATACATTCATTTGAAATTACAAGTCTTCGATAGAGAATTGACAGGAACAGCAACAGCAACAAGCAAAATTAGGATAATCAACAACATTTAATTTGAAGTAACTTAAATGTATTGAGACTGCATGCTTTGAATGAACTTCTGATCCATTTGCACTCCTTAAGCGATTCATATCTTCCTCTTCATCAAATCACTTAAAAAATCTACAATCATCTTCTGATCTATTTCGGGGGCATTTATAGAACTTTCTTCCATGATTATTAGCTTTGTAGCAAGTATAGATTTTACATTGCATATTGCAATGACAATAGATTGGATTATCTAGCATTCTCGGTGATGGATTGGAGTGCTCAAACTCATGTCAGAAATCTAAAATTACAAATCAAATTCAAATAGGTAAATGTAGTCAACTAAAGCATATACAAACTACAACACAAATTACTCAAGAGACAACAAACTTAAAAAATGTCTACAAATTTGTTTTTCATTTTAAACATAGCTTCCATTCTCCCAAAATTACCAATGACTAGTTTTGCCAAGCACAACTAATTCAAACCAATCGGATAACCTTAGGGGCCACATTAAAACACAATTTTTATATGTAATACCAATTAAATAACAATTCTAAAACTCATAATGCATCGCTGAAAAATCGTATCCTACAAACATGATAAATCATAGTTTGCTCTTGTGCACTTATAATGAAAATGCTATAACTATTCTATGGATTGCAAACCAATTGGATAACCTTAATCGGCACATTAAAGCATGTGAAGAGATAGTAACCTAAAAAATTAGGGCTAATTATGAAGAGTAAAACAAAGCAAACACATACTCTTTTCCATAGATAAAATCATAACAGAAATGTAATAATTACTTGATAATGATGAGTATATTTGAAAAGAGATCATATGGAGAAGAATATGGATGATGAAAAGAGAAGAATGGGGAGAGTTCACCTTGCAAAGAAGGAGATTCGGAGGCTAGGGCATGTCAGGGGTGTCGACTAGGGCATGTCGGTTTTGTCGACTAGGGTTGGCGACCGGTGGGAGAGAGAAGGAAATGTTTTCGACAATCGGAACTTCTTGTGACAACTGAGAGCACTCGAAGATTAGTGTGGTCTCGGGAGGGTTTTGATGGAGAGAAAGACTATAGGGTATTTTAGAAAGCCAAATACTGTTTTAGGTGGTAGGTTTGTAAATAAACAAGTTTAAATGTTAGATAAGTAAATAGAGAACTTTTGGGTGTTAGGTATGTAAAAACCCCTTAGATTAATTATGTCAAACTCACATGCACATCACTTAAGTAATATTCTAACCCAAAGCCTCTTATTTGTTAGCCAAAATTTTCAACCAACGAACTAAGGTGAGCTGCATAAGTAGGTTGTACTTAACAATGATCTTTAGTTTGTATTGTAATTGATGGGTTATTATAAAGTTTCATTTGATTAACATAGTTTTTTAAAGGAAATTTTAGGGCTTAAAGCACTTATATGAGATCAATCATTTAAAATAAATTTTAATAAATTAGTTTTAAGATTAAACAAACTCTAAAATTTGTAAACTTAGGCTTCATTTGTGATAACTATCTCATTATTTTCTGAATTAGTTTTTTGATAAAAATTTTTTTCATTCAAAAAATTTGTGTGCTAAAAAACTAATTTAAAATGTAATAGGAAAGATATCCCAAGAGAAGCCTAATTTTTTAAAGGACCATCTATTCACTGGGAATATTGACGACAATAAGAATATTTCCTCTATCGTGCAAAAAGAGTTGGATACATATGCAAGGATTGTTAGTAGGCTATTATGGTGTTGAGTTATAATAAGGGGCATTTGTTTTAGTGTAGTTCATCCACCTTGATAAGAATTGCTTAGAGTTATCAACAGACTTTTTGATTCACTAGTCATTAATGACATTGAATTGTCCTAATGAAATCAAATTTTTCAATAATATAGTGGTCAACTATCATCTTTTTATTGACTATAAAATTCAACCATGTACATTCATGAAATTATTGTGACATTCATAATATTTTAATTCATAAAATATTTGTGATACTGCATTGATGTCAAATACTATGCATTTTTGTACCAAGATTATGATATTTAATCACTTTTTATTTATTTATCATTTTTTTTATTTTTTAAACTTGTTAGAATTATTCTAATCAATTTGATGGTTGAAATTTTGATCCCAAAACTCCATTGGACTTTATGGTCTTAAATGCTTCAAAATTATATATAGTGTTCGCTATAGATAGTCTTTTAGTGGTAACTAGGTATCATCATATCATTGCTTGTCATTAGTCAGTTGCCTAATCTATCTCCAAGAATATTAATTTGATTTCCCAAATGACATGATCAACAAGATGTTTTTTGATCAGAGGAGGCATAATATGCTGCATATATTTTTTATTAGAATAAATAATATTTTGATATTATTTTAGATAATGATTAAAATACCCCCTCAAATATTATAAATAAACTCTAGTTATATTTTTTATTTAAAAGGATAATTCTTGGGTCATAGATAATTTCAATGCTTTAACTATTTTTAGAAGCTCCAATAAGTCCCCTCTATTCAAAAGAAGGATTGTTTGTATTACCTACAACCATATGTTATTGCTTGTGTTATTTAATCCATTCAGTCTCATTATATCCCCTAAGATCATACATAATTATATGGATTGTATGTCCATCTTGCTTTATTTAGTACTTTATTTAGTAGAGGATTTTTGTAATCACATATGATTGTATTTTGTTATTTGGCTTGTTTCATTCAACTTGTTGGTATTGTCATGAATACCTCTAACACCCATCAACTCCTCATTACTTTTAAGAAATGGACTTTTTTTATGAATTCTAGCTAGATATATACACCTCATCGTTCATTTTTCTTGCCTTTTAGGGATATATAGGACTATCACAATTTCCTTCAATGCTTTTTGATTATGTCATTTATTAATAATTTTCTCATCTACATATTTATATCATATCTTTTCAACCTTGAGAGAAAGATCAATATAACAATCTTTAGTAACTTTTATAATATTCCTACATTACCTTGTCATTTTTTTTATATCTGGACTCTTTTAGCTCTATGAGATGACAAACCATGCCATCTTCAATGGCCTTCATAGACCACCTCATCATAGTATTTATAACAGCTTTAACTTTTAAATATCGATATATTGTCTGCTTTGGCCTAAGAGCCTAACAGTTTTGCCCTATTGGTGTAACTTTCAAGTAGCTAGGTCACCCATCCCAGAATTGCTCTGGAATGAGCACGCTTAACTATGGACTTTCTTATGAAAATTCAATCCATTACACCAAAAGGCGTCTCGATGTTTAAGAGTTAGGCTTTCTATTACTTAAGGGTTTCACAATCTCCCCCACTTAAGTAATTGGCATCCTTTTCAGAATTTGCATCCTAGAATCATCTATCAGGCAGATAGGACTCTAGAGGTTGCCCCTACAAGCTCAAGTGGTGGCTCCCATCATGTAGCACTTTGTCCCACATAGGGTTCAAGAGGTGGCTCCTATGGCGTAGTCCTTTGCCTTATATGACACTTAGCTCCCATCTCCCAGCTGGTGTATTACTCTGATATCATTTGTAATAGCCCAAACTCTTAACTATCGAGATATTACTCGCTTTGGCCTAAGAGTCTCACGGTTTTGTTCTGTTGGTGTAACTTCCCAATAGGTCACCCATCCTAGAATTGTTCTAGGATGAGCATGCTTAACTACGGAGTTTCTTATAAAAATTATATCCATTACACACCAGAAGGCACATCGATGTTTAAGAGTTAGACTTTCTATTACTTAAGAGGTTTCACAGTATTTAAGCTGTGTCATTTTCATTTCCATAGGATAACCAATTGTGAATGGTAAAATCTTGTTATATCCGAACTTAGAGAAAATATTATATGCTCTAAGTGAAAAGAAAAAAAAAAGTTGAAAGCAAGATAAACTTAAGTTACTCATCTTAGAGGTAAGTGTAAAGCAATCACAAATGCATCAAACATAAGAGGTTTATATATAACGGTTTATTCATATGACCTATATGCACTATAATAAGAACTAAAAGAATATATCCATTATATATAAATAAAAATATATATTAAAATCATTAAAAATGTTCTTTATGAGCTTACATTACAATATATACATTCATACAATAAATGAAAATGAAGATAACATGATAAAGCTAGATAGAGAAAAAATGAGTAGTAGAGCAAGAAAATAGTTATCAGTAGAGGAAAAATTTTAATTAGAGAAGAACTCCTTCAGAACTGAACTATACTCTTTTGAACTCACTTTATACTATTGGTAAAGGAAGCTCCAAGATCTAGAGAGTGAAAAGTTTGAAGTTGTAAGGATTACAAAAAGTCTTCTTTAATATTAAAGCTAGAGTTTTTATAGGCATGGGTGCTTGGTAATGTGCTAATAAGGATTATGTGAGTTTTAGGAATCTTGCTAACTATTGTGGTGAGAATATGACAAGTATATAAATATTGTAGGGTGATAGTCTCCATGAAAGGTAGAGGAATGCAAAAAAGTAATGTTGGCATTACCCCATCCATAATATGCATATTGTTATAGTGTATATATTCTTAGATCTTATAATCATGCATGCTAATATTGAAGTCCCAAGATGGATGACATCATAAAATTGTGTGAAGCTATGCCACTAAGAAGATGGCTAGGTATATGAGATGAAGAGATTAAATCCAGAAGTACAAGGTCAACAGGAATCAAGAAGATGAAGCTGAAATCGAGCAAGAAGAGTTAATGCCAATATGTTATGGCTGAAAGCTCTTCAAGATATTATTATTATTATTATTATTATTATTATTATAATTATCAATAATTATGTGGATAAGATGTTGTGCATGTTTACCATAATTAACTTTTAGGTATAGCCAGTGGAATAAATTAATATATGGAATGTGTTTGAGGCTAATAGTATTTTGTGATGATTTAACAAGAGGGTAAAATAAAAATTATAAGGCCTAAAAAGTTAAGTTACAATCTACTACCACATGCAATTTATGAAACACACTACATAGACATTGGTTAAATTCTTAATGAGTAGTAGCAGATAATCTAAGAAAAATCATGATAATATTAATTATAAGATTATTGGAAATAATAATTAATGATGCACAGATTTGCATTTGACGAGTATTTTAATATAACTATGAGTTTTTGGGCAACCCCCAAAATGCATCCCTAGAGAGTCTCTAAGAGGTTTCTAATAAGTAATAATGATATGAAGGATTAGAATAAGTGATAGTTTTGTGTTTATCCACATGTTAGGCATAGGTGATCCTAATAAATGTTATAATTTTTGGAGATGACACTGATCCAACAATCTTTAATTAGATACTTTAATGAATTTCTTATACCCTCTCTTCTTGAATTTAGGTTACACCTTCTCCTTGTTTAAGGTAGGAAAGATATGGTTATCTTCAATGATTTCAAAGATCTTTGCACACTTTCTTATCTTTCACTTAAGGTCAAAATTTTCTTTTATCTCTAAGAAAAGAAATAATACAATCACTTTCTTCTACCTCATTAATTTTATTATATTATCAACATTTAGGATAGTAGAGAAATCTAAATTACACTTATTTTTATAGAAAATTTATTTAACTTTTGAGAAGGATTTGCTACATAACTCATATTTAGTATTAGTCAGCTAGTTAAATCCAATCTTTTGTTCTCTTTCATGATTTTTTTGTACAAAAGTTTTGCAATCCATATTATTTATTTATCTAGTAATGTTTACGGGTAATCTTTCATAGCTAATGAGATCAAATTATCTCTCAATAAATTTGGCTTCTCACATATTGCAATAATTATCATGTGTCAAAAGTTATCTTCAGATGGGTCTACGAAGCCTATATTGTAATGCATATATGATTAGTTAAAATAAGAGACAAGAAGGCCAACATAAGAATTTTTATCTCCAAAAAGATCTCGAGTTAGTGACTAAACTTAAATATGAATAAAAGTTAAAATGAATTTAGCTAAGTTTCACTTTTGAATTGAAAATTGAAAGCTCAAAGAAGAATTCGATAAAGCGTCCATTTACATTATCATTTTTTGGGGACTATTTATTTGTGTTTTAGAGAATGCCAGTTCGGTACTTAACATGTATGATGGATAGACAAGTCATGTCAAATTTGAGCTTTTTGTTATACCCAATGTCTTTTAATTGGAGATATTTTAGTCATCTAATCATTTAGAGCGGATAGAAACAAATCGCATCATGTTTTTCAGATTTATGTCAAGCCATCATTTCCTTGGTAAATATAAATAGATCAATTGCGATATGAAGATCTTAATTAGATGGCTAGATCATTTTTCTCGATGTTGATATGCTCGTTGGGAGCTTAGGCTATCGATAAAACGGTCTTGTGTTATGTGTTAGCCAAAAGTCCCAACAAAAATAAATATATTACTTATAAATTAACACAGGCTAACACCACACATTGATTTCAGGTACTGAAAAAGCAGAATATGATAACACAATCATTAACATTGGTGGGGCCCATCGGCTAAAAGGATAGCTAGGATGAACGGTTGGATGGGAGTCACACAGAAACAAACATAACAGAGAGAAATAGAAGCATAAAACTCATGACGTCGCAATGCAGTAAGGCTGCTCGAATATGAACAGCGGACGACGGAGCTCGCTACACCGCCGCATATCATGGAGCAATTCTTCCCTGCTCCTCCTCTTCGAAGTAAATAACAGCTTGGTTTCCGTCGTTGCGGACGTCGCCGGCGACTGCAGGCCCCACCTGCTGATGTGGCGGTCATGTAAGTAGTTGAATTGGAACCCCTCTGTGGTGGAAGTCAAAGTGCTCATTGAGGACGCCGCAACAGCCGCTGCCGCCGCCGTTGTGGCAGCGAAGCACGTTTTCTTGCCGGAGAATTCCGCTTCCTCCGGTGCCGGAGAACTGTACTCGGCTTCTCGCGAGCCAACTACGAACTTGTTGATGACGAGAGATGACCGGTGAACTTTGATGGCGGCCTGCGTGCTGACTTTGACTTCAACTGTAGTTCCCCTGTCCACCACTTCCACTTCCTCCTCCTCTTCATCCATTATTTCTTCTTCATCTTCCTCTGTTTCCGTCATTGTTTCTTCGTCTTCTTCCTTCTTCTGTTGGGATTTTTCAATGGAGGTAAAAACAGGCGAGTTTGTTCTTGGGGAGGTGTCTACGAAAGAGAGGAGAAGGCGACCACCACGGCGCTCGGCGTGAAGGTAGTTAACAGATGGGACGGGGACGGCTTGGACGATGAGTCGGCCGTCCCGGCGGTGAGGCTGCATCTTCAAGCAGGGGCCATCGCGACGGGAGATTGAGGGGAGGGGGGGAGGGAATGATCGCAGTGGCGATCGACGTCCAATGGAACAGTGATAGTTCACATTAAAAACGTCTCTGTTTTCAGTCTCCCTACAATCGTACTCCCCTTTCTCCTCTGCTTCTTCCTCCTCATTCTCTGTTTCGCAGGAGGAGTCTAATTCATCGCCGGAAGAGAATTCATCAGAGCCAGTTTCGGAGCCGAGGTTTTCAGTGCAGGTCTCCAGGCTCTTTTGGCTCATTAGGATTGAATAACGACGCACGAGTGGATGGATGTATGTCGGTGGCGTCGCCGAATTCATGTTCTCCCTGTTAGTCTGGATTGAGTTCCAGATATCGAACCTCGTCTTCTCCTCCTTTTCTTCTGTCTGAATTGCCGATTTCGGAGGCTGCGCCGGTTTCATCATTTCTGACAACCAAGAGTTTGCCACAGGCAGAACTGGCTCAAGAAGAGCTGCACGGCAAACTGCCACCGACATCTTTTTGATAAAAAAAAATCCGCCTTAGGAGTCCGTAAATCCCTCAGTAAGCGGGTATCAAAATCAGTTTTTTTTTGGTGTAGTATGGAGAGATAACTCTTGCAAGGCACAGTGTTTAGATCTTTTACCTTGGAAAATCTAAAACCAAAGAAGATTGACAGAGACTGATTCTTCTTCTTCTTCTTCTTCTAGGTCTCTTCCTTTATCCTTCGAAGAGAAAGAGGCAGAAGGGGAAGAAGAGGAAGAGGACACAGAGAGAGGGGGAAGGGGAGTGGATTCTTGGGTGTGAAGTGAACGGCCTGTGTGGAGAAGAAGAAGGGTAAGGTGGGATATTTGTAGGAGAGCGGAAGGGAAGGACTGTGAAACTTTCTGCCGCGGCGGGCCTACTTGCTTTCCCTCAGTCTCTCCCTCGTCTTGCTTTCCTGCTTTATACCCCCTTATTCCGCCCCTTTGCTTTATTATATTATTCCTTGTCTAACTTTTAACTTTGCTTAGCTATGAAAGATTAGTACTGTTCTCCTCACTCAAATGATAAACACGCAGAGGATATGAAAATGACTCTCTCCAATGTAATATGAAATAATAATTAACGTTTATATTATGTGTGATTATGCATTAAATAATGGGGTTTTTACATGTATAACACTTAAAACTGCTATATTCACCTATTAAACACCTAAAGTTACCTATTTACTAATATACCATCTCAAACTATCATTCTAAAACTTTTATAGCACTTCCGTCAGGTTTGTTCCGTCTCCCGTTCGCCACTCCGCCCGTATTCGCACATCCGCCCTCTCCGCCCTCTCTAGGCACTCGTTCGCCTCTTCAACGTCGGAGCTCACAACTAGGCCCTTCTTAAACGTTCGACGCGCACCTCTTCAAGGTCGGAGCTCGCCCTGTTCGGCCTATCGCACGGCAGGTTTTGCCTTCCAGTTTTTTTTTTAACAGTTTTATATTGTACTGGTTAATATGAAGTTTTGGTTGTTATTTAGTCCATTTGGCACCATGTTACAGATCTTTTGCATTAGTTGTTTAGGGTGAACTTCTTAAGTTTTCATTAACTATGTTGTGTTTGTAATTTTAGAAATGCACAATATGTGTTTGATGAAATGTCAATGTGTATTGTTGGAATGAATTGAATGCCAAGGAATTGTTTACTTATACATATCTTCATTTTCTTTAATTTTTTTGAAGGTGTATTCTGTGAATTCAATCTACAAGGCAATCTACAATGAGCTCGAGTTCCTCGCCTATGTCAATCAGAAAATTAAGTAATCAAGTATATTGTCATTGTAACTTACAATGTATGATATTTACATCTTACCAATCTCGTAGTAGAGGAAGGAAATTCTACAGATGCTCCCAGAATAGATCAGAAGACGATTGCCATTATTTTCGTTGGTGTGATGAAGTTAATGAATTGCCATATGAAAGCAATTCCCGCAGTTCAAATGTTGCTGAAAGTGGTCCAACACATGTACATTCACTAAGAGCTGAGCTGTTACAACTAAAAATCTTGTTGGTCGTAGTGCTTTTCGTTAATGTTATTGTAGCGTTCATAGTAATTAAATGTAGTTGTGTGTGATTGGCACTTCGTGTCACTGTAACTTTTATTCAATCAATGCAAACTTGTACTGCTTCGGCAACGTGAATGTTATTGGAGCATTTGTATCTTCTGCTTATTTGGCATCATGCTAATACAGAGAAAAAACATGCTTATTCGGTTTGGTTACAGCAAAATTAAACATCAAATATAAACAACAACTAGCGCATTCATTTACTGATAGGGAACTAGCTGAATGCCGCACGGCTGAATGCCGCTGGGCTGAATGCCGCACGGTTGAATGGAGAAAATTGCTTCGGTACAACAAAATTAAATCATCACATAGCTGAAAGTTGATTTCACATAGCTGAATGCCGCAGTATCAGAATAAAATACATAAAACGGAAGCAAGAAATCTTGGTTTAAAAGTCATACAAGTATTTGATGAAGATTAAAACATCAGTCTTAAGCCAAAATACATAACAAAAAACTGTAGGTATTTGACTCAAAAGTCAGAATTATAATTTGAGCGCCGAATGGGTAATTTTGAAGCACAATCAGTCTGAATATCTTGCCCTTCAAAACTTATAGGTTTCTTGCAAGTACTTCTATGGTGTCCCCAAGAATTGCATCGACCACATCTATGACTTATTTTTTATTTCTTTGCACCCTCCAAGAAGTTCTTAAAGCATCTTTTCTTTGGTCGTCCACGAGGTCTAACTGTAATAGGTGGACAAACGAAGTCGCCATCAATTGGTTCAGACCATTGTTCCTTCCCCGGAAGTGTTGAAATGGCTCCATCATAAGCCATTCGGTACCTACAAAATAGTTTTGTTATTAAAACAATGACAATACCATCATTCACATAGGTAGAAATTGAAGAAGTTAAGAGTACCTGTAAACTTGATAGCTATCATTAACATATGTGTGCCATATGGTATGATGATTATTTCCAACAAATGTTGTGGTGTGCACACAAGGTAAACCTGATAACTCCCAAAATCCACAACTGCACAAGTGGTTGTCTATGTCCACCTCATGACGCTCAAAACTGGATTCAACCTCAGCTATAGTTGAAGTAGATTTTTGTATAATGAAATTATCTTTCCTAGTTGTAATTTCTCTAATGTAGTCTTCTACAAATGGAACAAGAGGCCCCTTCCAAGAATAAGAGTTTAACTTCCGTTGAGAACGTTGTTCCATCATCATACCTCTTATCATGTCGATGAGATCCACTACAGGCTTATTTCTTGCCTCCGCCACCCAGGAATTGAACGATTCAGACATGTTATTGGTGTTGTGGTGATTCTTAATAAACTTTGAAAATGTTGCTTTAGACCACTTACTTGTCAAAGAACTTAGATAAGAATAAACATCTGGGCTGATTTGAAAGATCTCCTCTAGCTTAGTATTAAACACATGCAAGCTATAACAATTTGCTGCTGACCACACTAAATTTTGCAATTTGTGACTTTCATCACAACGAAAAAGTTTTTTTATGTTTTTCCATAGATGCCTCATGCAAACTCTATGCTCAGCAGTTGGAAATACAACTTTTATGGCTTCACCTAAGCCCTTTTCCATATCTGATATGAAAGCCAAGTGCTCTATATCAAGATTAAATGCTTCTGACAAATTAATCAAAAACCACTCCCAACTATTCCTTGATTCAGATTCGGCAATAGCGAACGCAATGGTATAGAGACCATTGTTCCCATCCAAACAATTTGTAGATAGAAGAACACCTAAATACTTGGATTTGAGATGACATGCATCAATGCCTACTAAATATCGACAACCAGCTAGAAACCCATCAATGCAAGCCTTGAAGCTGACAAAGAACCTCTTAAATGCTTGGTTTTGGTTCTCCAATAAGTATGTTATATGTGACCCAGGATTTCTACTTATTAACTCCGACCTTAATGTGGGGACCCACTTATAGTTGTCATCTATTGAACCAAAAATTTGTTCTCTTGCTAATTCCCTTGAGCGCCATATTTTCATATATGGTAATGATAAACCAAAAGTGGTTTCCAAGTTATTCCCTATGTCCTTCGGTGTAATATCAGGATTCCTTTTCACAATTTCTTTAATTTCATGAGCAATCCAAGTAGCTGTAGCTTGCTTATTTCCAGCTCTATTCACCCCTGGGCATAAATGTGTTGAAAATAACTTTCTAACTTCAAATGAATGACCATCTGAACATAACGAAGCACGTACTCTCCATGGACATCCACGATATGCGCATGTAGCTATCACTCTTGATTTGTCACTAGCTTTCATCCTTATTGCAAAGTTCTCTAAAATTGCTTTAGAACGAATAGCTTGTTTAAAACTTAATGAATCCTCATATCGCGAACCAATACATACAAGATGTAATTCTTCAACTTGGGTCGCTACAGAACCATCACACAAACCATCTACAATTATGTCATTGTTCAATCTAGTGTTTACAGTTACATCACACAAGCCATCTGCATGACCCATATCTTTTTCAGTTTCTTTCACTGCAACCACCACCTCCAATCTATTGCCATCATAACTAGCGGCCAGCATGTCCATAACATCAACATCACTCCTAATTGGCAAATAAACTTTAGGCGATGTGCCATTACAATGATAGTGTAAATCATATACATGACCCCTAAGCCATCGGCAGATTGCTTCAGTTTGTTCTTTTAATAGTAACAAATTAATTGTGTCTCTCTCAAAATTTAATGTTTTCTGACTTCCTCCAATATATTTCATCCCGGTTTGCCCCTTCACCGTTGTCCAATATCCTCCATATTTGAAGATAATAGAACACAAATTGTTACGGTCCATATCTGCATTTTTATTAGAGGTAATGAAAATTAAAATTAAAAAAAAAAAACAAAACATTTTATACAATAAAGCCAAATCCCAAAAAAACCGAAACAACATTCATTCTCTGTAAAAAAAAAACATAAACAGACTTCAAGCTCTATAAAATTAACGATCTTGTAATAAAAATGAATACAGGAGTTGAATGCAGGAAATATACTATGGAAAAAACTAAACAACCGAAAGGCATCGAATTCCTTCTAGACTTCAAGCTCTGTAAAATCCAAAAAATCGAGATTACTGCTATAGCGACAAAGCCAGACTACATGTCTCTGTACTTAGCTAAATAAAAAAATTTTCTACACCAAGATTATCTGTTTTGGTTCGCGATAGAGCTCGAATAAAAATCGAAACTGATAGATCTTCTTCTGCAATGATTTTCATTCATAGTATCTACATACCTAGGCAATGTTGCGATGGGATTCCGTCTATTTCGGTGTGAGACCTGGGAAGACGAAGGTGATTGAAATGGTGCAAGGGCGGTATCAACGAAGAAGAGAGGAGATTCCCGCGCTATTTCGGCTTCGCTTTGACGGAATGGAACGGGATGGAACAGAGTGTTTTTTTTTATTAGGTTAAAGGTTTTGAGATGGTATATTAGTAAATAGGTAACTTTAGGTGTTTAATAGGTGAATATAGCAGTTTTAAGTGTTATACATGTAAAAACCCCTTAAATATTTACATTTTTATTTGGGGAAAAAAAGTCCGGTTCATAGTTTTAAAAATGTTTTTGAAGATAATTTTTTAAAAGCAAAATTTAAAATAGTGATAAAAAAAGTTTTGTTCTAAACACACATTATTTTTACTAACGGTTGTTATTATCACAAAAGCAGTTAAAAATGTGTTAAAAAAAATCTTAGGTAATTGTAGTATTACTATAAATTTTATGGCATAAATTTCCTAGAGTAGTGTTACATATTTCAAAATTTTTAACTGTATTCATATGTAAAGTTGTTATTATTATTATTATTATTATTATTGTTGTTGTTGTTGTTGTTGTTATTGTTGTTCTTGTTGTTGTTGTTGTCGTCGTCGTTGTTGTTGTTATTGTTGTTATTATATATTATTATTGTCATCATCAATGTTATATATATACATAATGTGTACATGTTAATGCCCTTAATAGATATCTTAATAGGTACTGGTCGGGTCATGAAAAAGACACTCACCTCAATTTTTGGACACTCCTTGAATCCACCAGCCAACCTGTCATGCACAAGGCGATTTTAAGGGCGATGCATCTTACAAATCACTTGCCACTACCTCAATCATCAACTCTTGTTATAAAACCATTGCCCCTCACTCAAGCTCGGTTGCAGGAGGGTTCTCATTGGGGCGCACCGCTTGACCCATCAACACTCACAACTGTATAAAACCTTAGCTTTCTCTAGCCCATCTAACTCAACGCTAGCTCACAATGTACAACCCGCCATGGAGGTCATCCTCTACGCCACTCACCCGTACTAACTCAGCTTTGCTTCACTCGACCACAGATGAATCATCCGCCTTAACTCACCCACCAATCATAGGGTAACACATATGTATAATATGGTGTAGTATTGTACATGTAATTTATATAGCATTGTTTTTTTTTAATCTCTTTTCCATGTAGCCCCCAAGACCTCATAAATAAGAGGTGATGAACATCGAGACAAAAGTTCTTAGAAGAGATCTCTAGAACTAGTATGTAATTTTTCTACTTGTTTGATATCTTTAGCCTTCTCCTACTGTTCTTCTATACACTTTACTTTTGTTTATGGTTCCTTTGCACTAAGTAGATCTGCTAGTAAGATCAAGTATTATGAATCCAACACATAGCATACTTATTATAAGAAATTATTATTATCATAAAAAAGAATTTATTATAATGTAAATGTCATTTTGATTAAAAAAAAAACAAACAAATATAAAATAATATTTTTCATCACATTTTTTTATTAATGAAGTAGCATACATTAATAAAAACATATTAAAACAATTAATAAATCAGATATTCTAATTATCTTAATGACAATTTCATACACAACATTTAAATATTAATTATTTATAGTATTATACTATTTAATCTATATTTTTAAATTATCAATCAAACATCAAAATGCACAACATTATTATAACATGTATTTTTATCTTTTTTTATCAAATATTATATAATTTAATTGTGACACACATTAATATATAAAATTAATTAAAATACTAACATGGAAATTAATTTAATTAAAAAAGATTTATTATTATATGCATAATTATTTCTTAATTTTAGTTTATGAGGAACAAAAGTAATATAAAGAACTTGTCTAAAACTATCTTGTGAAAGTAGCATACATCATTTGATGGATATGATTCGAGTAATATAGAAATACATAAATAAGCAAGACAAAGATAATTGCTGAATTCATTTCTTGAATTCACTTGTATTGTATTACATGTTACATGTATATATATAGTTGGAGAATATATGTTCTAATACAATACTTCAAGATGTGGGATTAATCATATAGCTGCTATTACTCCCCCTCAAGCTAACATGCATTGTTGGACAGTGAGCTTGTTTTTTAGCATTTGAAATCTTGGTGTGGAAAGAGACTTGGTGAGTATATCAGCTATTTGATCTTTAGTGTTGATCGAAATTATCCGAATTGTGTGAGATTGAATGTGATCCTTAATGAAGTAATGATCAATCTCAATATGATTTGTTTTGCATGAAATACTAGATTGTGAGCTAGTGCAATAGCTGATGCATGAGTTATCACAACTGAAGTCAATAGGAGTAGTCAATTGTATATGAAAGTCTTGTAACAAAATTTTAAGCCGTATAATGTCTATTTTTTTCTGAGGCTAACGCTCAATATTCAGCTTCAGTTGAAGATCGTGCATGCTACTGTATGTTGTTTCTTCACACTCCAAGAGATTAAATTGTTACCTAAGAATGTGCAATATCCTAATGTGGATCTGTAACTTTCTCGGTCTCTTGCCAAATCAACATCAGAGAATGACTGAAGCTCTAAGGGGCCATGTGATATTGGTATACCATATTGCAAGGTACCCTTTATTTATCGAAGCAGTCTTTTGAGTAAGTATGCATGTAATGACATGGGTTTATGCATGTGTTAGCCTAGTAAGTTAATTGTGAATGCTACATCAGGTCTTGTAATCGTTAGATATTAAAGTGATCAGCCAACAAATTTTTTTATAATTTTGAGGATCTGGCAGCAACTGCTCTGTTGGAGTATGCTCTGGTATTTTTGTACATGTCGGATTTGAAAGAGGTTAGCATTGCATTTCGGCACTTTGTATTATTGATGAGACGTATGTAGCTTGAGACAAAAAATAGTATTGCTCACCTTGAGATATTTGAATTCCTAAGAAGTTATTAGCCATGCCCAGATGTTTCATAGCAAGCTGCTGATTTAATTGATGTATAATATTTTGTACAGTAGCTTGATCATTTTCGGTGAGAAGAATGTCATCTACATAGATGACACTAAGGAAAAATGAATGTTACCGGCGAGCAAAATTCGCTGGATAATGCCCAAAATCCGTCTTGCAAAAGATTGTGAATAATTAAAAAATGTATGAAATATGAGTAGAGACATTTGTATGTTATTCTTATGAAATATGAGTAGTGAAAAATCAGCCTTGCAATGAGTGAAGCCGATAGATTATATATAATTTGAAAAAGTATTGAACAATTGCCTCAGTGACTGCCTTAGACCGTAGTGTACTTTGCATAGAAGACATACATAATATGGATAATTATTCACTATAGGAAAATAGCCTTTTACCGACAGAATTTCTGACGAATTTCCGACGGACTATTTTCCAGCGGATTTTCCAGCGGAGTTCCAACAGATCATGTTGAAGTATTTCTAACTAAATTTAGGTAGATTTTCCAGCGGGTTTTCCGATAGATTTCAAGCGAATTTGTTTCTGACAGATTTTCTAGTAGTTTTTTTTTTAATATAAGTTATTAAATTAATAATTTAATAACTTAATTTAATTAATTTTTAATTTAATAACTTATATTAATTATTAAATAAAGTAATAAATTTTAATTAATTATTAACTTTAATAATTTATATTTATATACTTAAATATTAATTTAAAAGATTTTATTAATATGATTTCAATGTTTAATGTTAAATTTTTTTTAATAATAATATATTTTAGTTTAATTACATGTTTTAATTTTTAATTAAAAGTAATAAATTTTAATTAAGTATTACCTTTCATGATATATTTTATTTTATTTTTTAAATAATTTAATATTAATTTAAAATATTTTATTAAAATGATTTTAATAATTTAATATTAATTTATTTTTTAAACACCAATTTAGTTTAGTTTAATTATGTATTTTAATTTTTAATTAAAATGATAAATTTTAGTTAAATATTAATTTTAATAATTTATTTTTCAATAATTAAATATTAATTTAAAATAATTTATTAATATGATTAACTTCAATATCATGTTAACATGATTTAATTTTTTTTTTTATTTTGGTATTATTCTATTTAAATATAAAATTATAAGTTTGATAAAACATTCAACTAAATAACTCATTGGTTAACTGTTTGATGTTTTAATAGGCATCGAGTTCGAATCCATGAGCATTCATCGTGCAAAGCGAGTAGGCTTGCAGTCCTTCGGGCAACCAAGGGCATGCGGTCAAGCAGCGCAGGCGGGCCAGCTTGCTTGTTTGAGCGATTGCGGGCAGGCCGGCCTGCGTATTTTGCCAAGGGATAGGAATAGCTTTCGGGCGGGCCGACGTGCAAGTTTGGGCCGGCATGTGCATTCTACCAGGGCGAGAGAGGGCTGACGTTCAGGCGGGCTGACGTGTGCATACTGTCGGGCAAGAAAGGGCTAGGTAGTTTATTTATTTTTTTTTTTTAGTTTTTTGACAGTTTTTTTTCGTCGAATAGTCGCTGGAAAATTTTTCCAGCAATAACGTTCGGTAGAAATTTTTTCCAACTGATTTTTTTCGATGGAAAAATTTCTGACCCTCGATTTACCATCAAAAAACTTTCGCCGGAAATCTGCCAAAAAATTTTGAAATCCGCCAGAAAATGCATAAATTTCCACCGAAAAATCTGTCAGTAATTCGTGATTTTCATGTATTGATTATCTTCGTACCCTTTCAGTTGTTTCATGTATACTTCATCTTTAATCCTTCCATGAAGAAACACATTTGTTACATCCATTTGATGAATTTCCATTGTCGAATGAGAGCAATGGTAAGCATAGTTCTTATAGTAGGGAACTTGTCTACTAGACTGAACGTCTTAAGATAGTTTATAACATTTTCTTGATGTTTCCCTTGTGCACCTAGCCTTGCTTTAAATCTGGCAATGGATCCATTATAGTGTAAATTTGTGCAGAAAGCCCACCTGCATTCAAGTATTGGTTTATTGTGCGGAGGTGGTACCAAACTCCAAGTACCCTATTGTTGTAGTGCTAGAAATTCTTCTACCATAGCCTACCTTTAATGCAAAAATTTGACTGCTTCAGTGTATGATGTTAAGTCAGATGTATTAGAAGATATTTGATTACCATGAATATGTAGAAGGTTGAGCATTTGTTGTGGTTTTAGTGAACTAGTCTTGAGCCTTGTAATCATGTTATGTGTTGCTTGAGGTGGATGTGGTATAGTTTGTTGAAGCAGAGAATTAGATTGAGTGACATGATCATTTGACATTAGTGGAAAATTTATGAGGGAAGTTGGTAATGATACATGTATAGTAGGTGAAGTTAAAGTTGTTGGCTCGGTAGAGGTTTAATTAAGACAGTTTGATATATGTATCAATAATTATGGACATGTAGATGGTATTGGAACTAATTTTGATTCGAAATGCTTGTAATTTTGAAACAAAAATGAATTTTCATCAAAAGTTACATGTCTTAATGTATAAATGTGATTTGTGATAGGATCAAGACAATTATGACATTTTGATTTATCAACATATCCAATGAATACACAAGGTAGAGATCTTAGTTCAAGTTTGTTTATGTAGGGTGGTGGACGCCAAGGAAAATTGTGGCATCCATATGTTATGACCAAAGTGTAGTTCGGTTTCAGGTTGTATAGGGCTGTCAATTCGGGTCAACCCGCCGGGTTCGGGTCGAACCCGACCCGACCCGTATCTAAACGGGTCAACCCGAACCCGACCCATTTTTACAAACAGGTCGGACATTTCAACCCGAACCCGACCCGGCCGGGTTGCCGGGTTGACCCGACTCGACCCGCGACCCGACAGCTTTAAAAAAATTTGGCAAACGTGCTCTCAAAATTGATCCCACCTTGAAGCGACTGGAGATGGTTGTGCAGAAACTTGATAAAGTTACAACAACTGGTGTTGATACTTTCCTTCATCTTGTAGAAAACGCAAAGAAGGAGCTTCAGAAGCAGCAGCTTGAGCTGCACGGAGCACGTGAAAGTTGAAACAGATCCTTGCCTAAAAATGATCTCATTGGACGGGGCAAGGATAAGGAGCTTGTTATGGAGTGGCTGAGGAATCCATCAAATGAGCATCAGGGAACTCGTTTGTATAGAAACATTTCTCTATTTTCTTAAATTAAACGGGTTTTTGGGTTGACCCAGTAACCCGCCGGGTCAACCCGACCCGACCCGTTTTATCAAACGGGTCAAATATGTGAACCCAAACCCGACCCGTTTATCAAACGGGTCGGGTCCAACCTGGATTTTTTGGGTCGGGTCCGGGTTGGGTTGTCGTGTCATGTCAAATATTGACACCCCTAAGGTTGTACAGTAATTGAAGTGGAGATTTGTAGTTTGTGGAGGGAGATGTTAGTCCGTTTATTAAGTAAGAGGCTATGAGCACAACATAAAGCGAAAATGTTGATGGAGTAGATGTTGTATGCAAAAGGGTTCGGGTTGTTTCAATGAGGTGTCTATGCTTACGTTCAATTACACCATTTTGCTCAGGCGTGTAAGGATATGAAACCTGATGTATGATTCCATGTTGATTGAGAATTGTAGTGAATTGAGAATTAACATATTCCTTACCTCAGTCAGATCTTATGCATTTAATTTGGTAAGGTAATTGATTCTCAATGAAAATTTTGAATTTCACAAAATAAGAGAACACTTACGATTTATATTGCATGGGAAATACCCACATAAACCAAGAGTAATCACCAATGAATAAAATGTAGTATTTAAGCCCTTGGTGTGAGGTAACCGAAGAGGTACCCCATACATCAGAGTGAAGAAGAGCAAGAGGTTGAGAGGATTTTGTACAAGAATGAGAGAAGGGAAATTTGTGGCCTTTAGAGAGCTTACAATTTGAACAAACTAAAAAGGATGTGGGTATCTAAAGTGTTTTATTACTATTGGAGATGATTATTAGCACTTGATGATGTGGATGGTCAAGGCGTTAATGCCAAATAGTTGCAGCTTGACGAACAACAGATAGAGTAGGAATTTTGGATTTCGGATTTGTGGATTGAAAGGGATATATACCATTACAATTTGGTCTCCCTTGAAAAGAACTTGGTTTGTTCTCAAGTCCTTGATGACAAAATTGTGATTATCAAATGAAATGTAAATAATATTATCAATTAGATTTGATATTGAAAGAAAACTATAAGAAAGTTTGGTATATAAAGAAGTGGTGATAGATTGAGCTTATAATATGGTGTGGGAAGTATACCATTACTAGAATGAGCAATAAGTAGCGCTTGGCTAGCACCAAGGAGAATGATGTCATCACCATTATTGGTTGTAGATTGTTTAAGATTATCTAGATAATTCGTAAGGTGTGCTGAAGCTCTTGAATCTAGATGCAAGTCTGGAATTGATTGATTGATTGAAGCAATAGAGCTTTTGGGGAATCCTTAGTTGTTGAATTAGACTCTGTTGGAGTATAACTCAGATTGAACCTGTTCCAACATGACTATGCAGAATGGCCTCTTTTATTACATATTTTAGAAATGATATGGCTGCTTAATAATGTTTTATTAGTTTGCACATATGATCTCCCGCGTCCTCTACGTCCTCTTCCTCTATTTGTATACAATGTTGTAGATTGATATGTTATAGTCATAGTCAGTTGACTTAGTGACTCATCATTTAAATTAATCTCTTCGCTAATTAATAACAAGAAGAGTTCATCAAAACTAATCGAATGCAACATTATTTGAATTGATGTCTTAAACGCCTGATAAGATGGTGGCAGTCCATTAAAGGTGTACAAGATTATATCTTTAGTATACACATTAGAACCTGCTGATGCAATGTTAACAACTATGGTTTTAATCTATGTTAGATATTGAGCCATATTTTGATTTTTCATTTTGACATTTTGTAACTCATTTTTGAGTTACATAACCCTTAATATGTTAAACACTTGTAAATGACGCTCTATGGTTGTCCAAATTGCATAGCAGAAATTGAGAAGAAACACATACGACAATATTGAAGAAGAAATTGTAAAACATGTTGCAGCTGCTAAATTTTTATCAATAAGAATCCATTTGATGTACCTTGAGTTTACTATTGTAGTATTATCTGGTAACTGAATCAACCGAGAAGGAGGTGACACTATGGGGAGAAGAAAGGGTGCGAATCCATTTGCATTTAGTAATTTTAATATATGAGATTTCCAAACTGAGTAATTTTGTTGAGAAAGGTGAGTAGATACAATCGTTTTGATGTTTGACGTTACAAATTTGAGAGAGGCAAGAATACTGGCTTGTTCAGTTGGTGTAGCATGCGGTGGATTACCGATCTTTGATGCAGAGAATTGAGTCATGAAGGAGATTTTTTTTCTTTAAACCTGCTCTGATACCATGTAGAAATACATAGATAAGCATGACAAAGATAATTGCTAAATTTAGCAATTATCTTTGTCATGCTTATCTATGTATTTCTACATGGTATCAGAGCAGGTTTAAAAAAAAAAATCTCCTTCATGTTCTAACACAATACTTCAAGATATGGGATTACTTATATAGCTACTATTAGTAAGGACTTAGGTCTTGTATGGGACAACTTTCTTAAAGTAATATTTTAATACCAAAATTTATTGTTTAAGAATTTTTTGTACTAAAAAGTTGCTTTAGAAATCTATTAGAAAGCTATTCCAAATGAAGCCTTTTTCTCATATAAATTTTTCATATTTAAAAAAATTTAAATTTAATATAATTTATTTTAAAAATTGTAATAGAATTGGCATAGTTTGATAAACACATATTGTTTTATATTAAATTGTTAGTTAATTCAATGCGGATTTGCTAATTGGATTTTTTCCCGCACAAGCTGATCTAAGAATATTTTTGCATCCACATGGTAGAAGATTGGAACAAGAGGAAACATAGCATAAAAAAAACATAAACTGCAATACAAGCGAGATTATTAATAATATTTACTTATACAAGTGATAGTTTTTTATTAATTTTTATAGGTATATCACTGTAAATTATCATATTTATTAATATATCACTATTTTCTTACAATTATTAGTGCATTATCTTATTCTAATTATTCTTCACTTATATGCCCATACTAGTTAAATGTGAAGATTGTAGACCCAAATATATAGTACTCGCAACACACAAGGCTTAGTTGAGTTTGTCTTAGAGGAGCTCGATCAAGGGATGCAATCATTTAAGATGTGGCCCACTTTGATGGGGAACCGCACCAACAAGATTTGATATGGTTAGATACTTGCCCTAGTGGAGCTTACTGTAAAGGAGCTCAACCAATGAAGCACATGTACATCTCAGACATGTTTGTATGGGGAAGGAACTCCTCTTAATTGGCCTTGACCTTGTGATGTTCTTGCCTCATGAAAGCTCACTTAAGAGGAAAACTCACCAAAACCAAGCAGACTTGTCCTTTAAAGAACCTTTCATTTAAACTATTAGTGCATAAAGACAAATAGCACCTATATTATTATTGCTTATGTTCTTTAGTTGTACTTATGTAATGAGGTGGCATTAGTTAATAGGTTCTCATGTATAGGGGCTGCTCTCTACTCTCTATATGTACTCGGGTTCTCTTTGTATTAAGGACAATGCTTTAATCTCATAGTACTCCTTTCTCTCCTTCTATCTTGCATTCAAGATCATGCTTAAGATCTTCTTTTTCAACATGGTATCAAAGAAGGTCTAATAGATCCTCTTCCATGGCTAACTCGGTCTCATCTCAGCTAGATGAACACCTAGACCTGGTAACTCCCGAAGATTCATTTATTCCATCAACTTTGAAGTTCGTTATTTCCAATCTCAAGAACATCATCGCCACTCAACTTTCCACAGATAACTACACACTTTGGCGACTTAGATTATTAAAATTTTTCATGCCAATGGATTTGACAAGCTTCTTGACCCAACTACACCCTCTTCTACGTGGCTTCTACAACAACCCGATGGCTCCTCTATTCCCAACTATCTATACACTCAATGAATCATCTTGAATCAAAACCTAGCCGCAGCTATTTGATCTACAATCTCTCTTTCGCTTCTACCTTATGTCGTCAAGCTCGAATCCACTGCGGTGATTTGGGTAACGCTAGAAACCAGATTTCAATCCACCAACAGATCCAAGTTGATTCAACCCAAGAATGAACTTCATAATGTCTCCCTCAATAACTAGACAATGACACAATATCTCTCCTAAATCAAATCTTTGGTGGATCAAATCGATGCAGTTGGGTCTGTGGTCGATATTGAAGACATAACCTTTACATCCTCAAAGGTCTTCCTAGTTCCTATCAATTTTTTAGAATCGTGATCCGAACAATACTAAATCCGATCAGTATTGATCATCTTTATCCTTTACTTCTAAATGAGGAAATCCATTTAGCATCGGACGCAGCTCTTACCGCTTATTCTAGCAATCCCAATACCGCTCTCTTTTTGTATAGGGGACGTAGGCGTCACAACAGAGGTAGACATTAACAAAATTTCCCCAACACCACTCGATCAACAATGACATCATCTACTATCTAAGAAATTTGTTACAAGAAAGGTCACTCAGCGCAAACTTGCTAGCATCAATTAAATCCTCAGTATATACCATCGTTTATAAATACTCAGAATAAAGCTTTTGTTACTAGTTCTAACAATTTGTATACGAATTGGTACCTCGACTCGAGCTCCTCGTCGTAACTCACCAACTCGCTCAACAATCTATACATATCCACTCTGTATCAAAAATCTAATACCATCATTATTGGTTACGGACGCTCGGTTAACATTGCTAATTCTAGGGCGGGGTTGTACTGACCCCATATTGTAAGCTTTATCTATCCCAAATTCTTCACACACCATCTCTTCATTATAGTCTTTTATCCATCTCTAAACTCACTAAAGATAACAATATTTCTATTATCTTTGATCCTTCTAGCTTTACTTTTAAGGATCTGATGATGCAGTAAGTTCTTCTTCACATACCATGTAATGGTGGCTTATACTCCATTCGGACCAGCTCCTCACACTCTTAGAAGTAGGTGCTTTTTGCTACCATAACTCGACAAAATTCTTGGCATCATACGTGTGAAGATCTGATTTCTGCTCCAGGATCGTCCAGGACGATCTAGGATCGTCCTGGGACGATCAGTTGAAGTTTTGCTCCAGAATTTGCCCAGATTTGCTCCAGGTGATTTTCTGTAGGTATCGGCCAGGCCGATAGGGACATCGTCCAGGCCGATCTGCACTGTTCAAAATATCGTCCTGAGAATCACCCTGAATGCAGTCCAGGCCGATGGATTTTGGTCTGATCGTCCAGGACGATCTTGCGATCGGCCAGGATGATCTGTGTATGATAAAGCTGAAATCAGGTCATTTTGAGGAGAGAAAAAAAATAAAATATCTGATTTTTATCCGAGGAGAGAGGAAGAAAAAGAGAAAAAGGAAAAGTTGATTTCGGGAAGCCGCGGGTCCGTTTTCGTTCGACGAGTCTGTTAAGGATTTTATTGTACGCAAGGTAAGGCACAATCCGACTTTCTTAATTTTCAGAACCGTCGCTGTTGACGGTATTTTCTGTCCGGATTTCGTTTTTGTTCGCGATTTTCGTCCGTATTTTCTGACTTGTTTAGTTTTTACCGCGTAACTTTCTGTATATCGTTGACGTGCCGGGTGTGCACATTTTGAATATATTTTGGAGATTTTTGTCCGGACCGTTTTGATTTGGCGGCGTTTTATTCCGTCTGTATTTTTCTGTGTGAATATTAAATATTGTGGCAGTAGAATAAATGTTCTGAAATGTTAATATCTACATTATGTACGAATTTGGTGTTTTGTGATTTTGCAAGAAAATTGTGTAAATTTCATACGCTGCCGTTATGCTGCCCGATTTTTGGGTAATTTCTGATTTTGTCTGGATTTCTTCTGAATTGATATGCTATCTGTATATGCTATAAAAAGGGAGTTATAAGGGGCCTAGATCCTATGAGATTCAGTTAGTGTCTGGGAAATCTGAAATGAGCTCAATCTGAAATCTGATATCTGTTCTGTTCCGGATCCGATGAATTCTGTTCTGGTGCTGTAAGCACATCTGTTCTGATGCTGTAAGCACATTTAGATATTAATTATTCAGAGAATTTCTGGTGCCGTGAGCACAAGGGAGGCATAAGGGGCCGGAATCCGTAGAGATTCTGTCAGCGTCAGGGAATTTAGCTATTAATTATATATCTGATATCTGATATCTGATAAATGATTTCTGATTTCCGTATCTGTTCTGTAAGTAAATCCGATTCTGATTTGATATGAGTTCTGATTTCTGTACGATATAATTTGATACGATTCTGATACGATTCTGTTCTGTTCCGATATGATCTGAATTTCTGATTTTTGTACGATACTGATTCTATGGATTTAATCAGTTCTGATTTGATTTGTTGTTCTGATCTGTATGACTCTGATTTTGATTTGATATATGTCCGTATAAATTCTGATTTGATTCTGTTTTGATTCGAGATACGATTCTGTTCTGATTTCTGTACGAATATTCTGATTGGATTTGGTCTGATGTGGTTGGTTTTGGATTCTGGAAGTTTTGATTGGAGGTTTGTTGCTTTGCTGAGCTGTTGAGCTCACTCTTGCTTTCTGATGGTTTTCAGGTTCTGGGAAAGGGAAGGAAGTCCAGGACTAGAGTTCAGTATCCGATCTGTGATAGGTACTTTTGTACTTTTTTTATTTTTGTACAGTCATGGCTCTTTCTGCTTTATTTTCTGTCAGCCATGTACTGTATTTGTAGATGATTGTTTTGAGGAAAAGAAAGAAAAATATAGATGTTTTGTTCCGCTGCATTTGATATTTTTAGTAGCTCTGGTCTGTTTTGTATGTATACTATTTGAAAGATTCAGTTCAGTAAGCAAATTCCAAAGCCAGATCCTGGTTAGTCTGTTTGGCTGGTCGCGGCCCGGTGCAGGCGGGATCCGTCTCGGGTCGGGTCGTGACAAGCTTTTGGTGGTATCAGAGCATTGGTTTTGGAATTTGGTTGGATTGTAAAACAGAGCTATAGGAAGTGATCTGTAGTGAGTTGGTCTGGGGTAGTTTTGGTTTGTTTGGCTTTTTATTGTGTTGTTTTTGTGATAGTTTTCCGGATTTTCTGGATTTTTCTGTATGGATCAGCCAGACCCAGACATGACTGACGGGTAGAGTGCCAGTCAGGCAGCCCTAGTGGTCGGTGCTGCCACACTTTCTCAGTTTGCTACGCTAGTTGCTCAGATGATAAGCGAGACTCAGAGCAGGGCTTCTACCGTCAGATCTGATGATATTGATAGACATTTGCAGTTGTTTTTGAGATTGAAACCTCCGAGGTTTGAGGGCGCTGTTGAGCCCAGAGCAGCCGAGGAGTGGCTGAGGAGATTGGAGAAGACCTTCGACGGAATGCAGTGTCCGTCAGACTGGAAGGTTCCATTAGCTATTTTTCTGTTGGATGGAGAGGCTGAACACTGGTGGGAAAGCCAGCAAGCAGCCAGATTTCAGGGCAGATTGAACTCTTTGATTACTTGGGAAGAGTTCACTGAGGTGTTCCGAGACTGGTTTGTTCCCCCTTCTGCACGACAGCTGATGCAGGAGAGTTTTTTGAGACTTGTTCAGGGGAGCAAGACGGTGATGCAGTACGAGGCTGAGTTTACTGCATTAGCCAGGTACGCTCCATAGTTGGTTAGTACTTCTGCTGAGAGGTGCTACAGATTTCTGAGGGGACTACGAGATACTTTGAGGCAGCCCTGATACCATTCCGGATCACTGACTTCTCTGAGCTTGTGGAGCGAGCTCATCTGATTGAGAACGACTTGATGGCTACTCAGCAGCGGTGGACTGCGAGTAGGAAGAGGTTTGGAGGCGAGACTTCAGGCAGTGATTCCTCTGGGAAGAGGAGATTTGTAGCTGGTTCTGGATCCGGATTCACCAGATCTGACTCTAGGAGGAGTGGAGGGTCGTCTGGTACTGCTACCAGTACGATGAGTTATGGTTCTATTAGTACGGCACCTGTGTGCCAGAGCTGTGGACGACGACACTTTGGCTAGTGCTACATGATGGCTGGTTTGTGCTTCCGATGTGGTCAGCCAGGACATCGGATTGTAGAGTGTCCACAGATGGGATTTGATCGGCGTTCTGAGTTACGTTCTGAGGGCTCTGTTAGACCTGCTGATTCAGCAGGGAGACCGAGGACTGTTCCTCCGCGTCCTGAGGGGTTTGCTGGTAGAGGTGGTGGTTCTAGTACTGTACCACGGAGACCACCGACTGTTAGTGAGAGGCTCCCTCTGCCCAGTAGTTCTGTTTCTTCAGCTCCAGCTCCAGTGCAACCCCGAGTTTACAGTTTGAGTCAGCAGGAGGCTCGAGATGCTCCCGATGTTGTGACAGGTACGATTTACATTTCGGATCAGCCCTGTCGTGTTTTGTTTGATTCTGGAGCCAGTCACTCTTTTCTGTCCGAGCACTGTTTTGAGATTTTGCATTTGGACTCGTTTTTGCTTCCGATTTCTTTGTCTGTGATTTTACCGGCTGGAAATCCTTTGATTGCTCGGAAGTTTTTCTTGTGTGAGATTGACATTTCTGGCAAGAAGTGGAAATCGAGTCTGATTCTGTTGTCGATTTCTTCTTATGTTGTGATTCTGGGCATGGATTGGCTGATTCAGTACGAGGCCCAGATAGACTGTTTGAAGAAGCAAGTGAGCTTGCTTATGGCTGGAGAGAGATTTGTATTTCAGGGCTTACGAGGTGTTCTCTCCAGTCTGATTTCTGTGTTGGAGGTAAGCAGAATGCGGAAGAAAGGATGTCCAGTGTTTTTGGCTTCGGTGCGGGATCTGAACCTGGAGGTTGGTTCTGTTTCTGATATCCCAGTGGTACTGGAGTTTGCTGATGTTTTTCCTGAGGAGTTGGTTGGTTTACCTCCGGATAGAGATGTGGAGTTCTTTATCGATATTTTTCTGGGTACTGCTCCGATATCAAAAGCTCCATACATGATGACACCGAAAGAACTTTCTGAGTTGAAAGTTCAGCTTCAGGAGTTGGTTGACAGAGGCTTTATCCGTCCTAGTGTTTCGCCCTGGGGAGCACCTGTTCTGTTTGTGAAGAAGAAGGATGGGACACTCCGTATGTGTATGGATTATAGAGACTTGAACAAGGTCACTATCAAGAACAAGTATCATTTGCCTCGGATCGATGACCTGTTCGATCAGCTTTCCGGATCTTCTGTGTTTTCGAATATTGACTTGCGATCCGGATACTATCAGGTGAAGGTGAAGGAATCTGATGTGGTGAAGACAGCTTTCAGTACTCGGTACGGGCACTATGAGTTCTTGGTTATGCCTTTTGGGGTAACCAACGCGCCTGCTATTTTCATGGATCTGATGAACCGAGTATTCAGGGAGTATTTGGATCAGTTCGTGATCGTCTTCATTGATGATATTCTGGTGTATTCTGCTTCTGAGGATGAGCATGCCAGACACTTGAGCATTGTGTTGGAGACTTTGAGGTGGCATCAGCTCTATGCCAAGTTCTCCAAGTGTGAATTCTGGCTGAGGAGCATTTCTTTTCTGGGGCATGTGATTAGCGGAGAAGGCATTTCTGTTGATCCCCAGAAGATTCAGGCAGTTGCTGATTGGCCAAGGCCGACTACGGTATTTGAGGTACGTAGTTTCTTGGGCATGGCCGGATATTACAGGAAATTTGTGAAGGGATTTTCATAGATTTCGATGCCTCTGACGAGACTGACGCAGAAGGCAGTACCTTTTGTTTGGAAACCAGAGTGTGAAGCTAGTTTTCAGAGACTGAAAGATTGTCTGACTTCAGCTCCAGTGTTAGCACTTCCGTCAGGTACGGAAGGTTTTCAGGTGTTCAGTGATGCTTCACTGAAAGGACTGGGATGTGTCCTGATGCAGCATGGTCAGGTATGCTTCTAGACAGTTAAAGCCACATGAGAAGAATTACCCGACACATGATCTGAAATTAGCTACAGTGGTATTTGCTTTGAAGATTTGGCGTCATTACCTGTATGGCGTCAGATGTGAGATCTTTACTGATCATAAGAGCCTGAAGTACATTTTTACTCAGAAGGATCTGAATTTAAGGCAGAGAAGGTGGCTCGAGTTGATCAAGGATTATGATCTGACTATTCAGTACCAGCCTAAGAAGGCTAATGTGGTAGCGGATGCTCTGAGTAGGAAGTCTTCTGGATTATCAGGTATTCAGCTTACTTATGATGACTTTCTAATTCGAGACATGGAGCGCTTGCAGTTGGAGGTGATTTCCTCCAATGGTTTGGATTTGGCTCATCTGAGTATTCAGTCTTCTTTGGAAGAAAGGATTCAGGAGGCCCAGAAGTCAGATTCTGATTATTCGAAGTTGATTGCTCAGATTGGATCTGGTAAGACTCCTGAACTTCGAATTTCTGATTCTGGTGCTATTTTCTGCAAGAACAGGTTGTGGGTACCTGTGTTTGGGGATTTGAGGTGGGAGATTCTGTATGAATCTCATCATTCTCGCTACACTATTCATCCAGGCAGTGGTAAGATGTATGCTGATATGAAGCTTTTGTTCTGGTGGCCTGGGATGAAGAAGGATGTGGCGGAGTTTGTGTCGAGATGCGAGGCCTGTCAGTTGGTGAAGGCAGAGCATCAACGACCAGGTGGACTGTTGCAGTCGTTGCCTATCCCTGAGTGGAAGTGGGAGGAGGTGACGATGGACTTTGCGATGGGTTTTTCTCGATCACGGCAAGGACATGATGCCATCTGGGTGGTCGTAGATCGATTGACGAAGTCCGCCCATTTTCTTCCGATCAGACAGACTGATTCAGTAGATCGCTTGGCACAGGTTTATGTTAAGGAGATTATCAGATTACACGGTGTGCCTCGTGTGATTGTATCTGATCGAGACGGACGTTTTATTTCCAGACTTTGGAAGGGTATTCAGCAAGGCTTGGGTACTAAATTGCATTTCAGTACAGCTTTTCATCCTCAGACTGATGGACAGTCTGAGAGGACTATTCAGGTACTGGAAGATCTGTTGAGGCTTTGTGTTTTGGACTTTGGCGAAAGCTGGGAAGATCATATCCATTTGATTGAGTTTGCTTACAACAATAGCATCCAGTCCAGTATCGGTATGGCACCGTATGAGGCTCTGTATGGCCGAAAGTGCCGGACTCCTTTGTCTCTGACGGAGGTCGGAGATAGACAGGCTTTGGGTGCCACTTTTGCTGATGAAACTGTTCAGAAGATCAGCTTGATTAAGGAAAGGTTGAAAGCGGCTCAGGACCGACAGCAGAAGTATTACAATCAGAAGCACATGTTTGTTGAGTTTCAAGTTGGTGACTTTGTGTATGTCAAAGTCAGCCCGATGAAGGGTGTGAGCAGATTTGGCCAGGTGAGCAAGCTTAGTCCGAGGTATGTTGGACCTTTTGAAATCCTAGAAAGGATTGGGAAATCTGCTTACAGACTGTTGCTTTCTGATTCGATCCCCGACGTGCATAACGTGTTTCACGTATCCACTTTGAGGAAGTGGGTATCTGACTCTGGAAAGAAGGTATCAGCTGATGAGGTTGAGATTCAGGAGAATCTGGCATACAAGGAAGAGCCAGAGTTGATTTTGGCGTACGACGTCCGAAAGTTAAGAAGTAAACAGATTCCGATGGTTAAAGTCCAGTGGAAGCACCGTACTGCACGGGAAGCAACTTGGGAGAAGAAGTCTGACATGAGATAGTAGTACCCGTACTTGTTTTGACGCTGTTTGGATTGGACAATGTCGAGGACGACATTTTTTTGAAGTTGGGGAGATTGTGAAGATCTGATTTCTGCCCCAGGATCGTCCAGGACGATCTGGGATTGTCCTGGGACGATTAGTGGAAGTTTTGCTCCAGAATTTGCACAGATTTGCTCCAGGTGATTATCTGTAGGTATCGGCCAGGCCGATCTGCACTGTTTAAAATATCGTCCTGAGAATCGCCCTGAATGCAGTCCAGGCCGATGGATTTTGGTCTGATCGTCCAGGACGATCTTGCGATCGGCCAGGACGATCTGGGTATGATAAAGCTGAAATCAGGTCATTTTGAGGAGAGAGAAAAAAAATAAAATATCTGATTTTGATCCGAGGAGAGAGGAAGAAAAAGAGAAAAAGGAAAAGTTGATTTCGGGAAGACGCGGGTCCGTTTTCGTTCGACGAGACTGTTAAGGATTTTGCTGTACGCAAGGTAAGGCACAATCCGACTTTCTCAATTTTCAGAACCGTCGCTGTTGACGATATTTTCTGTCCGGATTTCATTTTTGTTAGCGATTTTCGTCCGTATTTTCTGACTGGCTTAGTTTTTACCGCGTAACTTTCTGTATATCGTTGACGTGCCGGGTGTGCACATTTTGAATATATTTTGGAGATTTTTGTCCGGACCGTTTTGATTTGGCAGCGTTTTATTCCGTCTGTATTTTTCTGTGTGAATATTAAATGTTGTGGCAGTAGAATAAATGTTCTGAAATGTTAATATCTACATTCTGTACGAATTTGGTGTTTTGTGATTTTGCAGGAAAATTGTGTAAATTTCATACACTGCCGTTATGCTGCCCGATTTTTAGGTAATTTCTGATTTTGTCTGGATTTCTTCTGAATTGATATGCTATCTGTATATGCTATAAAAAGGGAGTTATAAGGGGCCTGGATCCTATGAGATTCAGTTAGTGTCTGGGAAATCTGAAATGAGCTCAATCTGAAATCTGATATCTGTTCTGTTCCGGATCCGATGAATTCTGTTCTGGTGCTGTAAGCACATTTAGCTATTAATTATTCAGAGAATTTCTGGTGCCGTGAGCACAAGGGAGGCATAAGGGGCCGGAATCCGTAGAGATTCCGTCAGCGTCAGGGAATTTAGCTATTAATTATATATCTGATATATGATATCTGAGAAATGATTTCTGATTTCCGTATCTGTTCTGTAAGCAAATCCGATTCTGATTTGATATGAGTTTTGATTTACGTACGATATAATTTGATACGATTCTGATACGATTCTGTTCTGTTCCGATATGATCTGAATTTCTGATTTTTGTACGATACTGATTCTGTGGATTTAATCAGTTCTGATTTGATTTGTTGTTCTGATCTGTATGACTCTGATTTTGATTTGATATATGTCCGTATAAATTCTGATTTGATTCTGTTTTGATTCGAGATACGATTCTGTTCCGATTTCTGTACGAATATTCTGATTGGATTTGGTCCGATGTGGTTGGTTTTGGATTCTGGAAGTTTTGATTGGAGGTTTGTTGCTTTGCTGAGCTGTTGAGCTCACTCTTGCTTTCTGGTGGTTTTCAGGTTCTGGGAAAGGGAAGGAAGTCCAGGACTAGAGTTCAGTGTCCGATCTGTGATAGGTACTTTTGTACTTTTTTTATTTTTGTACAGTCATGGCTCTTTCTGCTTTATTTTCTGTCAGCCATGTACTGTATTTGTAGATGATTGTTTTGAGGAAAAGAAAGAAAAATATAGATGTTTTGTTCCGCTGCATTTGATATTTTTAGTAGCTCTGGTCTGTTTTGTATGTATAATATTTGGAAGATTCAGTTCAGTAAGCAAATTCCAAAGCCAGATCCTGGTTAGTCTGTTTGGCTGGTCGCGGCCCGATGCGGGCGGGATCCGTCTCGGGTTGGGTCGTGACAATACGCTTGGTCACCCTTATAAGAGGGTCCTCTATCGTATATCATAATGTCGTCCTCATCTTCATATAGATGTGCATTCTATTTTGTGTCAATCTTATAAAGAGTCCAAAGGCCATAAAATCTCTTTTGAAACATTTGCAACTCATCAACAATCTCTTCTTGCTTTAATTCATTCTGACATCTAGGGCCCTACTTTGATTGTATCAATTCAAGGGTACAAGTATTATATAATCTTCGTCAATGATTTATCTAGATTTACATAGTTGTTTCTAATGCGACACAAATTAGAGGTCACTAACATTTTTATTGATTTTAAGTCTCAAGTCAAAAAGTATATCTCGCAAACTTTACGCACTGACGGTGGTGCTAAATACATTAACTACTCCCTTAATTAATTTCTTTGAACTCACGGTATCTCCCATCAAATTTCCTATCCTTGGACACCAGAACAAAATGGTGTAACTGAGTGAAAACACAAACACATTATCAAAACTACTAGAACTTTACTTCTAACTGTTTATGCTCCCTACATGCACTGACCAGATTCGATTTTGACTTCGGTTTATCTCATCAACCGAATGCCATCACCCATGACAACCAACGTATTACCCCTTGAACTTTTACATCACACTATACCTACCTACAGTTATCTCCGCACGTTTGGCTATGAATGCTTTCCCCTTACTCCCTCTCATAATCATCATAAACTTCAATCGTGAGCAAATTCATTTGTTTTTCTAGGTTATTCTGACACCTGTAAAGGTTATAAATGCATGTATCTTGCCACTAATAAAATCATCATATCCAGACACACTAGCTTCAATGAACAATCTTTTTCATTTTCTAAAATTTCTCATCAACTAGTACTCCTGTTGGTGCTCTCCCCCCGTCTCTCCTAACTCCTCTATCTTCGCATTCTGCTGCTCAATCTACCAGTTAGCACCAAATTCATAATTTAGAGCAGCTGTTCCAGCTCAACACTCTTCTCCTCCATCTTCTCACTCTAATCAGGTTGCACAAACCAAGCCTTCCTAGCCCCCATCTCAACCTATAGTGCCTTCTCATCCGATGGTCACTCAACTAAAAATGGGTTCGCTCAAAACACAACTTAAATTAAACCTTATTCATCACCAAACCCCTCATAACTTTTCTCTGGATCATACAACGTATATTAAAGATGTCAAACACTTTAAACGACGTCAAGCAATGGCTACAAAATTTCTTACTCTTCAAAAGTAAGGAATATGGAGCCTAGTCCAGCCACCTACTGACTTATCAGTTCTAGGCTGTAAGTAGACTTATCGAACCAAACTTCATGCAGATGGCTCGGTGACAAAACACAAATCAAGGCTTGTTTATTAGGGAAATCATAAAGAATATGGTCTTGACTATTCAGAGATGTTCATCCCTGTTGCTAAGCTACCTACAATCCACATATTTCTTACACTTGCCCTTTACAATGACTAGCCTCTTCAACAACTAGACATGGCCAATGCTTTTCTACATGGAACTCTCTCAGAAATAATCTACATGGCTCAACTAAAAGGGTTTGAAGACCCCTCTCATCTAGATTACGTGTGCCTTCTTCACAAGCCATCTATGGGATAAAATAAGCTCCAAGATAGTAGTACATCACGTTAAAGTCATACCTAGTGTCACTACGCTTCTCGCATAGTTGCTCCGATCCCTCTCTCCTAATTTTTAAATAGTCGAAGGTTCAAATCTTTCTACTTATGTATTTCGATGACCTTCTTTTAACTAGTAACGATCAAAATATTGTCACAAAAATTTTGGGTCAGCTCAACTATGAATTCTCCATGAAACATTTGGGGGCAGCAAACGACTTTCTTGGCATCAAGATTGATAACAACAATATCTCAAAAGAATAACGCATATCACATTCTTCAGCAATTGTATTTGACGCAATGCAACCCTCTGTCAAATCCTACATTCATAAATCTCCCTTTGATTTTCCCAGTAGACTCTATGCTCGCTGATCCAACCCTCTACTAGAGACTCACGAGCTCTCTCCAATATTTGACGCTCACTCGTATAGACATCACTTACAGTGTCAACCTCTTATCTCAGCACATGCATGCACAATCCTCTTCCTCAACATATATACCTTCTTAAATGACTTCTACGATACATCAAATGCACGCTTGATTATGGTATATCCATTACAAAAACTAATCTAGTTCTTAAATCTTTTTCAGATGCGGACTAGGTTGGATATCCAATTTCCAGGAAATCAACATCCTGTTATTATTCCTTTCTGGGAGACACACTTATATCATAGACTATTAAAAAGTAGCAGACAGTTTCAAGATCTTCAACGAGATTTGAATACCGTGCACTCGCAGCACTCACATAGGACATCATTTGGCTTCACAGGCTTTTCACAGACTTCGGTGTGTCGCAAGACTACTCAACCAAAATGTATTATGACAATACTTCTGCTATTACACTGGCCAATAACCCAGTCTTTCGTTCTCGCATGAAGCACATTGAAATCAATCATAAGTTCATCTCGGATCACATACAAAACATAACATTTGTCTTCTTCTTATCAACACGATTGATTAAGTGGCTGATATCTTCACTATATCTCTATCTACACCTAGGTTCCATCAACTCCAACTCAAACTGACAGTCATCCAAGATCCATCAGTTTGCAGGGGCGCATTAATGCATTAAGATAAATAACACCGGTATTGTTATTGTTTATGTTATGTAGTTGTACTTATGTAATGAGGTGGCATTAGTTAATAGGTTCTCATGTATAGGGGCCACTCTCTACTCTCTATATATACTTGGTTTCTCTTTGTATTAAGGACAAACTTTTAATCTCATTATACTCATTTCTCTCCTTCTATGTTGCATTCAAGTTCGTGCTCAAGATCTTCTTGCTCAACATAAACTACAAGAGATTCAAATATACTAATCTCTCATAGTAATAGCTGCATTAGTCACACCAATCCCTAGTCAAAAAAAAAAAAAAAAAACTTGTAGGGTACTTGCTCGGGAAGCATACATCTAGAGCTTTGTTAAGATGACCGACCATGTGTAGCTATGAAGTCCTGTGCACATGCGTGTGATAGTAAAATAATAAATTGTTTATTATTTATTAGGGTTAACCTCTTATATAATATTTCCAATGCTAAAAAAATGAGTTGAAAGGTTTTTTGTTTTTAATTATTTTTTTTACATTTTTGCTATTTTTTCTACTTGTAGAGATTAGTGTATTATAAAGCTTATTTCCTTAGTGCTTATTTTTTTCTTTCCATTGTCCATTTTTTTTGATAAAGTTGCTAGTAGGGTCAAAGTGACACCCACAAACAAATTTGTGCCCGACAAAGATGGTACGTGAGAATTTGTGGCTGCCTGATTGCTAATTAACTGGTTGAGGATTCGTCTTTCCTTCACGAGGTTATAGATTCGAAATCATATATGTAGGTTATAATTTTCCAATTAATATTAAAAAAATATTACTGTCGTATAATAAAGTGATATATTAATAAATATAAATAATTAATCAATATATTTACAAGTATGAAAGTTTATAATGTTATATCATTAAGAGATCTTAATATTTAGCACATATTTCTCATAGAAATTAAAATTTCTTCTTAAAGATTAAATTAAAAAAAAAATCAAATAAAGTTTTAATAATCATCAGTCACATGGATGAGTCTGTTTGGAATGAACTTCTAATTGCTTAATGCGATGGTTTGGTTAAGTAAACCCTAATTTCATAGACCGCTATGTGGTAATCATGCCCAAATCCTAGTGCTGATCAAGGTCTTTGTGCTTATTCCTAATCAACTATTGGATTTAACGAATGTATTTTCTAAATAATGCGACTCTTCTTATTTTGCTCAATTTTAATTGTTAGTGATTACACTTAGACAGAATGTGAGATGAGTATATACGTGAAGAGGTTGAAGTAGCTCCAATGGTAGATAAAATTACAGAGAATCATCTTAGATGGTTTGGTCAAATAAAACACCGACCTGCTAATACTCTGGTTGGGAGATTAGATATATTAGATCTGGCCTATGTTAAGAAATATAGAGATAGACCTAAAAAGACTTGGTTAAAAGTACTTGACATACATTTTTTATTAGAATTAAATAAGATTTGACTATTAATAGGACTTAGAGAAATAACAAAATTCATGTAGCTGACTCCATGTTGTAACAAAATTCATGTTGGCTTGATGTTATTGTTGCTGTAATTGAGAGTGATTAATAAGCATGATTCTGTGAACATGATTGTAAGAAAAAAAATCAAGGAAAGATTAAAAAAAAAAAAGAAGACAACTAAAAATTTATTTTCATCAAGAAGGGGAATATGGTGGCCATAATAAAGTCTATTGCCATAATTCTAATCTTCATAATTTTCCTATCTTATAATGTATTCAACTTTGATAATTCAACTTAGGATGACTATTATTTTGATGACTAAGGTTTTGTTTGGGACGACTTTTTTATTTCTTATTAAAATAAATTTTTAATAAAAAAATAAAAATTTTTGTGCTAAAAATTTATTTTAAGAAGCACTAAGAAAGCCATCTCAGACAAGGCCTAAGGCTTCATTTGGAATGACTTTCTTACTATTTCTTAAAGGAGCTTTTTAGTACAAAAAATAAAAAATTTTATATTAAAAAATAGCTTTAAGAATTAGCAAGAAAATCATTCCAAATAAAATCTAAAATTAAAAGGACATGAGTGAAGATAATATGAGTACTTAATCCAACAAGTCTATATTTTACTAAACATGTTTGCTTTGGGAATCAGAAGGCAGTACATTGTTTATTGGGCATGCTTCTTCAGTCTTCCTATTTTTGTAATAGGATGAAGAACAGTATGTATCAGTGGCCCTTTCATGTTCTGTAGTGTTAGAAGGAATCTTAATTAGGTATGCCTATTGCTTGCTCAGGCTGTTCAAAAGCCACATTCTCAATTTTACCTACTTGAAGAGAGCGGCCCCCACCCTCCCATTTTCTTTCCTAAATTTTAAATTAAGGTTTTTTTTTTTTAACAAATTTTTTGTTGCTTTCTAAAGATTTTTTTTTTTGTGACAAAAATTTCTACTTAAAAAAATTTTATACTAAAAAGCTGCTTTAGAAAATAGTAAGAAAGCTATCCCAAATGAATCCTAAAACAACTCATGTTGCAGAATTAGAGCATGTTTCAGGCAGTTTTCTAACTAATTTGTTTTTCATATCGTTTCTATAATTTCGTTTGGCTATGATTTTTTATGTGCTTTTTTGTCGCTTTTAAACAAATTTTATGATGGGAAGATATTTTTTACAATCATATTTACCAATATGAGATAGCTTTAACAAAATAATTACAAGACTTCTTCAAAAATAACATATTTATATTTCGTTTGTGATAGTTTTCTTACTGCTTTCTCCATCAGCTTTTTAATGCAAAAAAGTTATTTGAAAACAATAAAAAAAATTGTGACAAAAAACTATCCCAATGGACGAAATATCATAATATTCGCTATAACTTTTTTTAAAAAATTAATTTACTCGTAATAGCTTTACAATCATCTTCATAAAATATTGCGAATTCATCTCAAACAAACCTTTACTCTATTCACATGAAATAAAAAACATTCAAAATTAATATCATCACTTGACCAAGTTCTAGATCTTACTCATTCATGGATTATCCTCAGAGGTACGCTTAAGTTGTCAAGGAATCGGAGTCCACCGGCCAATCTTACGTCAGTGACATCATGCATGGCGAACGATAGCCACCACACAAAGCCATAACAAGATGGAGACCAATAAAAAATAAGCAAAAATAAAAATGCAGAGAATAAAAACTTTGATTATTTAATAAACAAATAAGCACTGCAAAACAAAATAAAATTTAATCCATTCAAAAAAATTAGTAAAAAAATAATATGTATTTGTAAAATAGTTTTGAAATATTTTTAAAATTTTTGAAATTAAAAAGTTGGTTTTGAAGAAGCTATTTTAAAATTGAACTTTTATTAGGTCCGGTGTAAGGACGTAGAGGAACGTCCGGTCGGAGGCAATATCCCGCCAAAAAATTTGGTATTTGCTCGGTATTGCTAGGTATTATTTGATAATATCAAGGAATAACCCTCTGTGAAGACCAATACCGAGCTATACCGAGCTATACCGAGCAATACCGAGTTGTACCAAGTTTTTTCTAGGAAAAACTCGGTACAACTTTTATATATATAACTCGGTATAGCTCGGTATAACTCGGTATTGGGTCTTCACGTGATGGTATTCCTCCTTATTGTTTGGTATTGCTCGGTATTTCTCGTTTTTTGGTGCGATTTGGCCTCCGACCGGACGTTCCTCTACGTCCGGTCGGAGGACGTAATAATTGTTCTTTAAAATTAGGGAAGAAAAAGTAGTTTTAAAAAGCAAAATTAGAAAAAATTAAACTATTATATTTTTAATAATTATCATAATTACATAGCATCTAAAATTATTATCTTTACATATTTGACAGCTAAAATTTATTATTTACTAAATATGTCATTTTTTTAATTTTTGTAACACATACTCCTATTCAAAATCTGTTTGAAAGATGCTCTGCAAATTTTTGATGATGAAGACGGGTGAAGGTACCATCAATGACGAAGTAGATGTGAAGAAATTGCCACGAGGAATGAGATCTTGAGAAGAGGAACTTTTATTATATCCAGTGAACGTACGCAGAGGAAGGTTCTGTTTTAGACAAAAAAGTGTCTGTACCGGGTTTTTTTTAAGTGTACTAAAACCGAACCTTCCTCTGCATATGTTCACTGGATACAATAAAAGTTCGAGAAGAAGAAGTTCTTTGATGGAAGCTAAAGCGAGCATAAGAAAGTTGATATTTTTTATGTTATTAAAATTTTTTAGTATTATATGAGTAAATATAAAGTCTTAGAAATTAAATATATAAATAAAGTAGTTTTTGATATCATAACTTGGGTTGGACGACATTGTCTCCAGAACTTTTTTTTCTATACAATACTACGGAGCCGTATACTCTCGTGTTGCAGCACCATAGTGCTACAAATTTGCTCTGAGATAGAGAGTAGAGCATCGTAGAATTGTACAATTGTAAAAATATTTTTTGCCCAACAGTATGCACAAAAATCTCCAAAAGATCAAACGATCCTACGCCCTCCTTAAGAATTAAAAAAGAAAGCTAATTTCTAAAACTTATTATTACAAGTCAAATAAAATCCGCATTTCAAATTCACAAAAAAAAAAAAAAAAAAAAGCTTTGTACTATAACAAAACATGAATGCGCCCCTTACCTAAAATTTGTCAACTTTTGATCATTATGTTTGTACAAACAATGCACAAATTTCTAACTTACATCTCCAAAATGCAGCAACTATTAAATCAAATCCATTGTAAGTATCAATGACACTGAACCACACTTTTTAGAGCAGATTTTCAGCACAAAAGACTTGGCCAAATCAAAAATCCATTGATGTTGTCGGTGCCGGCCTCTTTTAGGATTAGTCAGACAAATCAAGCATCTAAACGGCTGAACTAGCCCATATTCTGCTCCTCAGTGTCTCCCCTACCGCCTACTCTTCTCACTTTGCATTAGCCTTTCTATATCTGCACGTCTAATCCATCCATTAGAAAGGAAACACAGTGTTAAAATAGTCTTTCATTTCATTTAATGAGAGATTAATCAGCTTTGCTGCGTAAAATTAGGTAAAGGAACTTGTGCGCAGTTGCTGAGGCCATGTGCTAAGAAGAGGAAGGAAGGCAAAAAGCATTGGGGTTCTTTGCTTCTTTCAGATGTCTCCCACTTAGTTCTTTTCATTTCTAATTGCCTTTGAGAGTTGGGACTCCAGATAAGACTCTTATTTTAATCAAGGGATTAACGAAGTTGTTTAACGACGATTATTTTTTGTTTCAGTGGAGTGATAAATTTTTCAGTGGATTTGAGTAAATGCCAGCTTTGAGTACCGACATTGTACCCTAGGGAAAATTATTCTGTGCGGAATTAGAACGTGTTCGGAGGCGAATTCGGGCATGCCACATCACCGGGGTCCAGTGCATACGGTGATGTGACGCGTCCGAATTCGTCTCTGAATATATTCGGATTCCGCACAGAATAATCTCTGGTACTACCAGTGGCTTTCTATTTTATACCAGACATTATTTCGCAAGCTCTGTTCAGTCTATAGTGTCATCTAGCAGGGAACTCTCGTTTCACCTTGCATTGAGCCTTTTGTTATTTATATCTGGTATTTACGCAGTTCTACTTTGTTAAATCGAGTCATCAGTGTTTGCTCACATTATATTTGATCATGGAAAATCCTGTTGTTCTCTAGGGGCTCATTTGATTATGCAAAAAGAAATTTCATTCATGAAAATGATAATTTGATTTTAACTCATTATATGTGAATGAAAAAAAAAAATAATATTTGTAGAAGTTTTAAAAGGATTTGTGAGCTTAAATTTATTGATGATTGATGATGCGTAGTTACATAATAATTAAATTGGAGGTCTAATTAATTTTTGTTTGACTAAGAAAGTTTACTATACTTGGTACGTGTTGCGTCCTGGAATATTTGCGACGGTAGAGAAGTATAAAGTTTAGCGTCTTAGCATTGTATGAAGATCTAGCACACAAACTTATTAAAAAGAGGGTGCAACATTTATAAGAGATACCAGGTTTTTTATGTGGAAAACCCTGAATAGGGGAAAAACCACGGGGCCTGACCCAATTTGACATAATCCACTAGTATTTATAGTTGATTATAAATGAGGCCCTACCTTGGGAGAAGGCCTTGGCTTGATTTAACAAACATACATAATATGGAGTGTATTTCATGGTGGGAATAGAAAGAATCGCTATTAAAGTGTTTGTTTGGTCAGAATGACTATAGTTGATGGATGACAGAGGTCGAAAAATTTGTAGTTGGACAGGGGCAGATCCAACTTCATTTTCTAGGGTGGTCAAAATTTTAATTAGTTAGATAAAAATTAATATAAAATAATAATAATAATAATAATAATAATAATAACAATAATAATAATAACATCAAATAATATATATATATATATATATATATATATATATATATATATATATATATATAATTATATATATATATATATATATATATATATATATATAATATATTTTAAATGTTAGCCAATATAATGCTAACAATTTTAAAGAGAAATTTTTTATCATTTATCTTCCAATTTAATATTGTTTTTAGTAATAATATAAGTTGGAGTAAAAAAATTATTGCTTCATTATTTTGACTTCCAAAATCTTTAGTCTTCAAAGTTTGAGTGCAAGAAGTTCTTCTACTATGCAATTCACAATGAAATTAAACCTACTCAAAATGAAATCAAACAAAAATTTGCCCACTTGTTTGGTTGAGAAGAATCTAAAATTGAGGATGAAAACAACCAAAATACTTTCAATGGATGGACAAACAATAAGAGATGGGGGGCAAAATTCCAAAATTTCCCCTCTTCTATATTAATTTTTTTTGGGTCACCTAAGTGGGAATTTGCCTATGTAGTTAGGTGGCGGTGGTAAGAAAGAACGTAGTCGATGGGCGATGGAGGTCAGAAGTTCGACGATGGGCGGAAGTTCAGCGTCAGACAGAAGTTCAATAATGGACGGAAGTCCGGGGTCAGATAGAAATCCGACGACGTGCAGAATCCAGGCAACGAGTGAAAGTTCGATGTCGGGTAGAAATCCGACGACGGACAGAAGTCCGATGTTGGGTAGAACTCCAACGAAAGTTCATCGGCGGATAGAGGTTCGACGATAGGTGGAAGTCCAACATCGGGTAGAAATCTGTCAACGGGTAAAAGTTCGACGTTGGGTAGAAGTCTGACAAAAGTCAGATGATGGGCGAAAGTTCAGCTTCCGGTAAAAGTCTGATGAAATCCGGCGATGAGGAGAAGTCTGGTGACTAGTGGAAGCCCGACATCGAGTAGAAATCCAATGACTAGCATAAGATTGGCGTTGGGAAGAAGTCCAATGACGAGCAAAAATTCGGCAACAGGTGGAACTCTGACGTTAGATAAAAATTTAGTTACAGGCGAAAGTTTGGCGTCGGGTAGAAGTTCGACGAAAGTCTGGTAACGAGCGGTGGCTGGGAAGTAGTCAAGGAGGAGTTTAGTGGCAAAAGAACTCTTTCTTTTCTTTCTTCTCTTCTTACATGGGCCTCCCACTCTTCCTCCCCCCTACAGAGGAAGTAATAGCTACATTAATATATGATTAAGTTCAGAACTTGGTAAAAAGAAGATCAAGGCAAGTTGGGAGTGTTTTGAATGGACGGCCGATGTTGATTCTCATGATCATAGACCATTTACTAGACATTTAAATATCTTAATGATATTATAATTTGACAATCTTGGGCTTGTTGGATTCATCACATCGAGCTGCTCAATTCGACTATTAGCATGTTATGTTTGGAAACTGTTTGTTAATTCAAATTATGGTTTGAACCTTCCAAATGCACTCCAGGTCTTTAATTTGGACCTATTTGAGCTCAGATTGGGTTTAATTTGCTGTCGTTGGGTTCTTATTTCTGAAACATTCAGTTCGACTATAAGAATGCTGAAATTGGAATTCATATGGTCTAGGATTTAATTTTTGAAGTTTTCAACTTGGTTTTGCCTTAAGATTTGTGCTCGATCAAGATAATTTTTCCGATGAGTTGCCCCCTAGTTTTGGATGTCAAAGGTCAAGAATTCCAAAAATGCATATCACAATATTTTAAAGAAAACTCAAATTATAAAAAATGTCAAAAATTTACATTTCAAAATATTTAAAATGGTTCAAAATTGATCATAGAAACTTCGTTGAGCTCTGAAAGTGTCAAAATGAGATACGGAATATCAAAAAATAGTGTTGGGACCCAAAAATGTTTGATTTGGACTGTCCGTGTCAAAATTTTGTGCTCGGATGCATATTTGGTGTCCGAACCACAAGCTAAGCTACCGTTTGCCGCCACCAGTGGCGTCATTCGCTTGCGAGTGGAAAGGTGCATCCCAAGGGGCACACTATATTCACTTGCAGTCGGTTATAATAATCGGCTGCGGTTAATACACACTAATTTTTTTTATTTCTTTTCTCATTATTGCTACAATAACCCGCACTGTTATGGTAATTCTCTACAGTACCATATATTCTCTTGCATTACAGTAACTTGCTACAGTACTTTCAACAAAATGATTTTGCTGCAGTAATATCAATTTTATTTCACATATATATGACTGGTTTTTATAGTGCAGATTACTACGGTGTTAGAGTCAAATTTGTTTTTGAGGTGGGCCCCACTCTTTTTTTTTAATTCTGAAAATCTCATTAGGGGCCCAAAAAATTCTAAAAAATCTTATTATGGGGCATAAAAAATTTCTAGAATAATCCCCCCCCCCCCCCCCCCAACAATAATAAAACTTGTTTCCTCCCTTGTTTATCCTATAAATACCTCCTTGTGGCAAGGAAAAAGCTGTCTATTTTCTTCTCCTCCCTTCTCTCTCTAATTTTCGTATAGTCGAGGCTTTCCATTTTTTTTAAGGTGGCATATCCCTTAAACAAATTCAATGTCTCTCTCGTGTAGAAGTTAGAATTTTTTCATCCTTCACTTTTCTTACCCTTTGGTCTTTTTCTTATATTAGAGGTATTCTACTGTTTTAGATAGGTGGTATCCCCTATCAAATTTTAGTGTCTCTCTTTTAAATAGAAGGAGATTTTTTCTCTTCATTTTTTTTCTTCTCCTATGATCTTCTTATTGTATTAGAGGCATTCTACTATCATAGATAAGCGACATTCCCTATTAAATTTCAGTGCTCCTCTTTCTGTTAGAAGGAGATTTTTTTCTTCTTTCCTTTTTTTTTTCTTATGAATTTTTCTTCTTACATTAGAGGCATTACACTGCTGAGATAGGTGGCATCCCCTATCGAGCTTCAGTGCCCCTTTTTATGTAGAAGAAGTCACGATGAGAGTTTACTCTCTTAATAAACTGTCCTTTACATATGAAGGTAATATTTTTTTCAAATGTAAGGGTGATTTGAGAATATCTAATGGTAATAGTACCTGAGAGGAGAACAAATGATTCTCAGTAAATGGGAAGAATTTTGATGATGTTTGAGCAAAATTTTGGTGAAAATCTGTGGCCAGGTGAAAGTTTGGCGGTAATTGATAATTGGGTGGACAGCTAAAGGAGATAATTGAATACTTTGCTTCTAATTACAGTCGAGCGAAAAGTTGATGATGACTAATATGAAATGAAGGACCGATGGCGACATCAAGTGAAAAGCTGATAATGATAGTGATTAAGTAGTATTATGCTAAAGATAATATACATATATTCTAATGTTTGTGGATATCATACATTCCTTATGGAAGGGGTCAAAGTAGTATGTCTTATCAGTAGTCTGCCCACACACTAATAATGCCAATTAAATGGAGGTCTGATGATGATCAGTTTATAAGAAGTTTTGAAAGTTGTTTCACTATGTAGTAGAGAAGAGGTCAATAGAATTCGTCAATTATGCTTGACCTTTATTATTGAAGTTATTTATCACTTGATAATATTAATTTTTATATATGATGTTAATGTAATTTACTTTCAGCTTTTAGTGAAAATAAATATACACTTGAACTAGATATATAATTTATTTTGTAACTCCAATGATATTATATATGATATTGAGATTATTGTATGAACTCGATATATCTTTTTCATTTGAAATGAATTTATCCCTTTGATGAAATTAAGCTATTTATGCATCTTTGAGACATACTTTGATATATTGGTTCATGTATCTTTTTTTAGGCTTTTTAGCATGCTAAGACCTTTATATGAGTGATATTTTATTAACCACTTGCTGTCATGAAATCTTTCTAAAGAGAATGTTGTCCACTCAGAGCTATTACGTAATGATGTTGACCTCTATAGAAGAGTCCAGATAATCCACCAATGATATATGACCTATCTGAGGTTGTATGTCAGAGTGTTGCTCGATGATATTAACTATATGAAAGAGGTCGAGAGAATTTAACAAAGATGTATGACTTATTTAAAATTGTATGTTATAGCATTTCTTGATGATGTTAACCTATATGGAAAAGGTCAAGAGAATCCACTAATGATGTATGAAATATTCAATGTTATATATTAGAGCACCGCTCAATAACGTTAACCTATATATAAGAGGTTAACATAATCCACCAAGGAAGTATGACATATCCAAGGATGTATATATCAGATCACCACTCGATAATATTAACATATATAGAAAAGGTTGAGAGAATCCACTAAGAATGTATGACTTATCCAAAGTTTTATGTCAGATTATAACTCAATAATATTAATCTATATGAAAGAGGTCAAAAGAATCCACCAAAGATGTATAACCTATCCAAAGTTGTATGTCATAGTATTGTTCGATGATGTTAACATATATAGAAGAGGTCAAATCGAATCTTCTTGGAATCAAATTTGCTTTGATTAGGAGGGGTGAATGCCACATCTATCCCAAATCAAATATGAACAATGGTCTATCTTTAAATTGTTTATGTATTTTTGAGGTCGAGATTAAGACCTTGCCTAAGGAGTATAAGTCTAATTAGGGGCTGTATAAAGCTTAAAATTTATTGGAAGCATTTTAGCATTTGCTAGAATCTTTAAGATCCCAAGATATCATTTTGGATATTAGAAGAGTTGGAGAATCTTCTTGACTATGAATAGTCAAGGTTACTCCCAATCCACATTTAATTCTCATGAAATTAATGCAACAATAATTGATGGTAGGACATTGACATAAACCACCTTTTAAGGTTGGAGAAAAAATTGTCCCCTAATTAGAAACCGCGTTCCTACAGACAGCATCAAATTATTACATTCAGAAATATTCGTGATGGTAGAGAAGTATAAAGTTTAACTTTTTAATATTATATGAAGATACAACACACAAACATATAAGAGATAGGGTGCAACATTTATAAGAGACACCAAAATTTTATGTGAAAAACCTTAAATAGGGGAAAAATCATTAGGGCACAGGTAGTTGATTATAAATGAGGTGCTTTCTTAGGGGATTGTCCTTAGCTTGATGTAAAAATATACATTATATGGAGAGCATTACATGGTGGGAATATAAAGAATCACTATAAGCATGTTCGTTTGGTCGAAAAGACCATATTTTGTGGACGACAAAGGTTAAAAAGATCGTACTCATGTGACAGTGGTCGAAAATACCATAGTATGTTGGTGATGGAGGTCTGAAGTTTGACGATGGGTGGAAGTTTAGTGTTAGGCAGAAGTTCAATAACGAATGGAAGTGTGGCGTTAGATAGAATTTCGATGGAAGTACAATAATAGGCAGAAGCCCGATGATAGGCGAAAGTTTGGTATCAGGTAGAAATTCGATGATGGGATGATGTCTGACATTGGGTAGAAATCTGATAAAAATCCGACGACGGGCAGAAGTACGACGATGGGTGGAAGTCTGACATCGGGTAGAAATATGATGACAGGTAGAAGTTTGGCATCAAGTAGAATTCTGATGAAAGTTTGGTGATAGGTAGAAGTTCAATGTCGAGTAGAAGTATGACAAAAATTTGACGACAACAGAAGTCTGGCAACAGATGGAAGTTCGGTGACGAGTTGAAATTTGGTGACAGACGAAAGTTCAGCGTAGGGTAGAAGTCCGACAAAAGTTCGACGACAGGTAGAAGTCCAGCGTCTGGTAGAAATTTGGTTAAGGGCGGAAGTTCAGCGTCAAGTAGAAGTCCAAAAAATGTCTGGCAATGGGCGGTGGACGGGAGGTGGTTAAGGAGGAATTTGGTGGCAAGAGAACACTTCCTTCTCTTTTTGCTTGGACATCCCACTCTTCCTCTCCATTCAATAAAGAATGAGAGGTCTATTTATAGCTTTCTGATAGTGGCATGACCAGTAAATGAAGGAGATCAAGAGCAAGTTGGGAGTGGTTTGAATGAACGACCGATGTTGATTCCCCCGATCATAGACTATTTACTGGTATTTGAATATCTTAATGATATCAAGTTTGATGATCTTTGGCTCATTAGATTCATCTCGTTGAGCCGCTCTATTCAACTATAAGCATGTCACGTTTGGAAACTGTTTGGTAATCCAAACTATTGTATAAGCCTTCTAAATGCCCTTCAGGACTTTTATTTGGGCGTATTTGAGCTCAGATTGGGTTGAATTTGGTGTCGTTGGGTTTGTATTTCCGAAACGATTAATTCAACTGTAAGTTAGCTAAAATCAGAGTTCAGATGGTGCTCGATTTAATTTTTGAAGTTTCTAACTTTATTTAGCCTCGAGATTCGAGCCCGATCAAGATAATTTTCTAATGGTATATCACTTGGAATCTGACATCTCAAACTTCAGAAACAAAAGAAGAGAAAATAATTACCATATCAACATACAACGATTCATGCCAATATATATATATATATATATATATATATAAAACTCATATGTGGCTTGTTTCATATGAAATAGTAATTGATAACAAGCATACACAAAATCACAAAAATGGATTAAAAAAAACAAAAACAAATCTAAAACACATTGCATAAAAATTTACACACACATTGAATTTACAATAACTTTCTATTATAAACCTAAATATATAACAAAATTCGAAAAAAAATAACACTTAAATAATCAGATATTCCAATTTTCTACAACCACATTTAAAAAAAAAAAAGCACATATACCTTATTTTTGTAAAACTTCACTAAAGTCAACACAAGCACAACACAAAAATAGGAAAAAAAAAAGGGTCCCAAATAAGGGTGTCAATTTTTGACACGGCTCGAAACCCGATCCAGATCCGACCCGAAAAAATCCATTGATTAAATACCTAATTTAATCTTAAATAATATTTAGGTTAAAATTTTATCCTGGAAAGTCTTCCAATCACTCAGTCTTTTTATATTTAGAAAAAGTCATGTCAAAAAATTAAATACTATCTACTCTTTTCATCTTCGAAGCATATGAGCCACCAAAATATTCTTACGTTGCGCTTGGTGGTCCCACATCCCTTCATCTTCCGTATTTTCTAATATTCTGTGGGCCCCACAGGCAAAGAAGAAATTAGGTCGCTGTTTGCCACTTTTAGTCAGTCAGATGTGCAGCGATGGGCCACCACCTAAACCAGTGGATAGGAAAGAGGAAACCTAGACGACTATTAACAGTGCTTAATCTAATCAAGACTATTAATTAGCCTATTGAGTGCCTTTTAATACCATATTATCATGTCAATTAAGATTAGAGCTGTAAGTGAGCCCAATTAGCTCTCAAACTCGCACGGCGAGCTTATCAAGCCATGTATTCGAATTCAAGCTTAAATTCGAGCTCATATATTATACGAGCATGAGCTCGTACTTGACCTGACTATACTTGTTGGCTTATTGACCTGACTCGACTTGTTGGCTTATCGAGTAAGCTTGGTTAATATTTTTATAACACAATAGTATTTATATCAGTTTTCTGTTCTAGATTCAAAATAAGAACTCAAGCTTCGAAATGAGTCAATTTCCAGCTTTCTCTATGAGCTAGAGATTTGAGCTGAGATCAAAACTCATATTTTTCGATCAAGCCGAGCTCGAACTCAGAAAATGAAATTGAGGTCAAGCTCGATTTTGAGCTCAAAATAAATTAAAAGTGTGCCGCTCAATTAACCTAGAACTCATCTCGCTTACCATCCTAATTTTGATTGACTATATTAGAAGATTAATAAAAAAATAATAAGAAAATCAACTTGAAGCATCGAGCTGGGGCAATGACAAATTATTTAATCCGCACGAGTAAAATTATTTTCATATGTGATACAATTTTTGTTTGTTGTGTGATTATAATAATGAATTATTGGTAATTATTGATTGATGGTCATATACAATAAACAATAATTTCTCAATAAGTCAGAATAAGCTAACCAAACATTTCTTCTTTCTTTTTTTTGCCTTATAGTAATTTGAAATCATGTACAAAGTTTATGACATCATTGTTCATGCATAGCCAATTTGATATCAAAATTTGATAAAACTTTATATAAAGTGATTATTTTTTGTTGCATATTGCAATATTTATAATTGTAGAGAGAGAGATTATCATCTTAGCATTATACAAAGCTTCTGACATATTAGGTGAGACAAGCCAAAAAGCTTATGGGAGACATGAGATTTTTTATGCACCAATGCTCGAAGTCCAGTATAATTGAAATGGTTTCATTAAATATCACTTAGTAACAAAATATACTCTTCCAAATAATGATGGTATTGTATTAAATTTTAGTAACATGATATAGGGAGAGGCTTATAAAGAAGAAAATTAAGGCCTCTAGAATTTAGAGGACTTTTAAATAAATTATTGGTGTTTTCCTTGGTCATTGTCCTAAGAAGGGAGACCATACCCCAAGTAATCGACCATTAGCCTTGGTCGAATGTTGGGTGTCAAGAGATGTAGATGGAGGATGTCATCTTGTTGGGAGATGATATGCATTGAAATTGTAGTAGACATAGCTTGCAATGGCTTTATTAACAAGGCAGTATAGAGGTTATATTTGACAATACATCTAAAAATATTAGCAGTGTCATATGTTCAATTTATTGTATGATATTATTGACCTTCTTAGTTATAACATGTGTGGCATCATTATGAGGCTAGCATGACCTGTTTGAATTGGTGTTATATGCTATTGTTAGTCGGGTAATAGTGTCAATTGTAACTATAGCAAGTGACATGGTTAAGTAAAAATAGTTGAGCAATAATGGTTGAGAGATAGTTATCATAATCGAGTTAAGTACTTGGGCAACTGTGGTTGAAATTATGTTAGGCAATGGTATTCGAAACTATCATTGAGTGGTGCTAGTTAGGTGGCAATGGTTTGGGATATCGTACTCAGTGTACTATACTTGGGAAACCTTATCAAGCAACGAGAGCTTGTAAATGTATCGAGTAATGATGATCAATGAAGGCAGTGATCCGATGGTTGTACAATGGTGGTCGAGAGACTATGTTACGTCAGACCATACATAAGTGATTGGACAAGAATGATTAGGTGATTGATTATAGTTGATAATGGTTGGCGCAACCATAGCCACAAGAAGATTGATTGTAATCAAGCGAAGTATAGTACTCAGAGCAATTGTGATCAAGCGAAATAGTCATAGCAAATGTGACAAATGGAAATAGTCATGCAACTTTAGTCAGTGATATAGTTAGGCAATTGTGGTGGAATCATTCACTACAGGAAAATGCCTTATAACGATAGAGCTCCATTTAACTCCATTTATGTACATCATCCAATTTCTCTTCTTGTGAAGAATGAAACCTATTTGCAAATTTTTGTAGTGATATTTTTGTTATTTTAGCTAAAAATCTCTAAAACTATAAAGAATACTCAAATTAATCTCCTTGATTAATAAGCTAAAAGTAGTGAATTGAAAATTTTTGTTCCACTTGCATTAGTCTCATCGAGTGGCTCTTTTTTACTACAAAGACATGAGATTTGAAGATTATTTGATCCTTTGAACAGTTTCATGAACTTTTTCAACTATATTTTAAGTGCTTAATTTTAGATCCTTTGTCCCCAAATCAATGCACTTTTGGCATTGATGGTCCATCTCCTGGAAATATTTTCTTGATATAATAAATTTATGTATTTGAATATGCATTAAGCTAATTATTGCAAATTTGACAAAAAAAAAAATAATATCTCAAGAAATATTTCGTCAAACAAATAATATAACAAACAAATATTGTTTGGACATAAAAAAATTTTAGCATTGTTTTTTCTCCATTTATAAAATCTCCTGCCGATTTTTTAGTGCCCAAAAGCATCCCCCTTTCAAGTGTGAAGCCAACATAAAGATTTGAACACAAAAGAAAAATTGAGGGGCTGAAATTCTCTTGTATCCAAATTAATTTTGTTTTTTTTTTTAAAGCATTGTGACAATCTGAATAGTTGTTAATTAAATGCACTCATTGTCACACTATTATGGAATAAAAAAATTCATCCTTTTGTTGACCACTGAATAAACAAAAGATCACCATTATTGCACCACAAACATCATTGGGTTAAGGCATCTTTCTTTTTTTTTTTTTTAATATATAAGTATATTTTTAGAAATAATAGTTAATAGGATGAAAGTCTTATATTTTTATGAAAAAAAAAAACTATTTAAGTTCTAGTTGAACCACAACTCCAAATCATGTTAAGTTAGTGAACCAAGTTCAAAGAAATGAAGGCTTCGTTTGGACAACATTTTATTGCTTCTTAATCAGCATTTTAGAACAAAAATTAAAATTTTTGTACTAAAAACTGTTTAAGAAGAAATAAAAGCCGTCCCAAACGAGCCTAAATCTCTCTCATAGGAGTGGTAGAGTACTTCCATAATACGTTCACAAATAATGTGAATGAAACAATATTCTTTTTTACACACAATCACATGGATTGATAGGTTATATAAGAAAGATGCTGAGATAATTTAGTGAAGATTAATGTTTCAGTTATCAAACTTTCAATACATGTCAACAAATAAGAAAAATAAAATAAAAAACTAAAAGTCATTAAAATAGAATTTTCATTATTTCTTATTGCTACTAACTATTAAATTTTTGGATGTTTAAACGCATTACTTTTAGTGGAATTTACACTTACACGTTTAATGATTTATTTAATTTTCTTATTGGATTGACAATTGAATAAAAAAAAAACCCTAAATATTCCAAAACAAATATTGACGATAGTCTAAATCATTCATCATCTAAGATGTTTACATGTGACTTATTCTTAAAATTGTAAGTAATTACCAACCTTTGTGGATGTGGGTTAATAATCATGAAACTTGAAGCAAGATGACTGAAAGATTATGAACTTAACCAACTAAAATGTTAAGTGTTGAGTACACATTATCTTAATCTTCTTAAATAAATTTTTTTGATATAATTTTAAGATTGGTGTAAATAAATCTCTTCTATTTACACTTGTTATCCAAAATTTTGGTTGCCATCTTAAGATTCATTCACACCTACAACCTCATTTTACTCAATAAAATGCAAAGAAATCAATTTTTGTATGGCTTCTATAATCATAAGCAAAGAGAGAGAAGAGAAAGAGATTTGGGTGAGGTGGATGCAAATTCATGAAGAAGGTATAAGTTTTTTTCTATGTTATAAGAATGAAATCTTCTACTGTAAGAAGAATGAGGTGTTGTAAGTTTTTAGTTCCATGCACAAGAAGTGCTTTAATTAGACTCTTATAATGGAGAAGGAAAATAGTAGCAACAGCTATAAAAATCCCTTTATGTATGTCTTTCTTACCTCCTCATTTTAGGTGGTTACATTCTTTTTAATTATTGGAATAGATATATTGATACCTCTGACCTTTTTACATAAAGTATAATATCTCAGTATACCCTTTCTAAGCCTAGTGAAATCTTTAATTTCTATACGATTGTGGGCATATGCGTATCTTATTGAACCCTTTAATTTCTATGCGAATGTGGGCATATACATATCTTATTGAACCACGTAAACTTACAGTTCAAGTGTTCATGATCTAAGGTATGTTTGTTCTTTTTATTAATTTGATTTTAATGGAAGTTTTATTACTATCCCAATCATTAATAATTATGAAAAATTATAAGAAGTACGATAAACAAGAAGCTTGGGATTGATATTCTTCATAGTTCAAAGAGCATTAAGCTCTGGAGAAAAAAGAGACTAATTGTTCTAATCTATTAAGGTTTAGTAAAAGAACAAATGGGACAATCAAAGGTACCTATAATAATAGTTGAAGAAGATAAAAATGAGTTTGATGAGAAGACTCTTTTAGTGATTAGGTTTTATTCTATAGTTGTGGTATTAAAAATTAAAGTTTCTAAGAAAATTATTGTAAAATATTTAGGGCTCCAACTAGTGTCTTTATACATATGAAGATCATCTCTAATAAATTATATCATAAGAAAATATTATATTTTCCTCACATGCAGGAAAGTATATTAACAAAAGAACATTTGATAAGCTAGTTCTATAATTTAGACTTAAGAAATATTACTATGATTGTTAATAATGAAGAACACTAGTTATTATTATTGTGTTATTTTTTTTTTATTCACAAGCATTTTAAGATATCATGTCATATGATCATGATATTATAAGGTAAATAATTAAAGATTCACATCTTTCAAAAGAGATGGGTTATGCCTCAATGGAGGTAATAAGTTAGCTAAAAGCTTAATATAGATGATAGAGTGATCCTATGACTAGGGGTTCTCTTTTGATCAGGAAAGGAATAAATCTCATATTATATTTAAAGGGGATTATGTGCTCCTACATAAGAAGAAAGTGTAAAAAAAGAGTAATTATTTTTCTTGATAGAAAATAGAGCAAAAGGTAAGGAAAATTATAAAGAGAATAAATTGAATGATGAAAAAGTCACTACAAAAAATTCTAGTTATGAAATTAATGAGGCACTTTTGATGACTAAAAATATGTGTGCATATAGTAGTGGATTTTAGGTTTAACTTATTCTTATAATAACCCTATTGATTTAGATATATCTTTCATGTGTAAGGTAAGTTCTAACGAATGTGTTTATGTAGAAAATGAAGCTATATATAAATCTAGAGGATCTTAGATTATAAAGTTGAATATATATATATATATATATATATATATATATATATATATATATATTATATATATATATATATATATATATATATATATATATATATATAAAGTGGACTCTATTTGTTAAAGAATGCAATATGACATGATTTATTAGATTAAAGAACTATTGTGATATCTCATGAAAACATTAATGGTGCCTAGAAAATTATGTAAAGTACCCAAAAAATTGGAGCTACCATAAAATTCATTACTAATAATTTTAGCAGTGTGAAACATAATAAATTAAACTTTATGTCAAGTTATACTCTCTAAAGAATAGATGGACATTATAGGGCAGTCAAAGATTTAGAATTATGGAGCAACACTTTACTAAGGGAAAATGCATATTAAAAGAATCAATTAATGAACTAGGACATTATTAATTAACCTTATGATATATGAATGAAGGGGTCACATAGAGAATTGTATATATATACACAATCATTAAATAGATATATCATAAATTCAAACTATTAAGTGGGATATTATCGGACGTGTAATTAAATTCTATTAATTATATTGGATAAATTTTTATTTTGATTTTTAGGAGGGGTGGCTACTAATTTAGATCCATTCATTCTTTATTTTAAAGATTGGGGAGATTAAACTCAATAATAATTTGCATTTAAATTTTAAAGAATGATGGACACAAAACTATAGATTCATTCACTCCTAAAACCCCATGTTCAACTATTGAAGGAGAAGAAATAAATGATTTTAAACCAACCATGATCATAAGAAAATAGAGAAAAAATGGTGAGAGATGGAGAGAAGAGTGTCAACCTAGAGATAATGGAGGCCCTCCGATCCGGTGTCATTTGGTATCAGAGCTGGCAAGATTTCGCCTCGACAAAAACCCCAACAACCAATTCAAGAAGCGCTTGAAGATATACAGCGGGAGGTCACGCTACTACAACAACATCTCACAAGATTAGAGCAAAGGAAGGCCATGGGAAATGGTGACTCGAGAAACCTAGCCCCCACACGCATCAAACATCCGATTTTTGTGAGCAGGTCGCATAGTTCTGCGATTATGATGCCCTGGACCAACTTTCCTTGAGTCCTGCATGTCCCGTGCTTGGGGTACCCCTAGTCAGTTCACCTACACACGCAACCGATGAGCGTCCACATCCCGCACACCCCTCCTTCAGCCCACTTCAGCTTCGCGTGCGACCCAGTTTCCTGCATCCCTTCCTGCATGAAGTATTTATCGATCGTGCCCCTGCACGATCAAACCGGCCAATCGATGACGTTAAGAATGATTTCCCCAAGCAAGAGTCTTCCGATCCACCACAATGCCTCAACCATTTCTTGCTATTTTCCATGTCATTCCAACAACAAAGAATGATATCAATCCTTATTCTTGGTTGGAAGTCAGGCACAAGAAATCATCTCAGGCCCGAACTAAACGGCTACCTCAAAGACGAACAAGAATTGAACACCAAGAAACAACAGATCATCAAGAAGATGTTAATCTATATTATCAAGATTTTTCAAAAGAGGAGGATAGAAGAAGGCGAGTTTCTGCTAGGGCCAAACAAGGATCCCGAGGTGATGGAGAAATCAAATTTGGCCTACATAATTTCAATCAACTGCCTTCTCCCTATAAAGACATTTTTGAAGGGTCACCTCTTAAGTCTTCCTCCTCCTCGATCAAGTCCATGTTTGATGGGTTTGAAGATTCATTGTTGAAATCATCATCTTTTCCTCTCTATGATGAGCCCATGTATGACATGTATGATAACGACATATTCATAGAAGTTCTTGATCTTGATCAACCCGTATATAATGAAGACACGAGCAAGGTGGATATACCTCTGGAGTTAATCTTTCCTATCATTCCTAATAAAACAACAAATATGCTCACCGTCATTAATCGCAAAATTGGTTTGACCAAACTTGACCACGACAACCACCTTGATACCTTTACACATTCCGACACCAAATTCTTGGAGGCGATCTACGTGGATACATATATGTGCATAGTTGATCCATTTTGTGTCAAGTACAATTCAACTCGTGAAGAGTGCCATTTGAAGGAGCTACTAAGATGCCAAATGAATTTGTTAGCTATTCCATTTGTCATCGACTCCAGCTTATGTGTAAGTCTCTCTAAGACAGGGCAAATGACACCGAGTGGAATTATCCAGACCGGTCCAGACTGATTTAGCCAACCAAACCCACCTTTTTATTGTGGCCAACTGGACCTCTGTCTACGAGCTCGAAGTTTCCTCCTACCCCGGTAGAATGACGCAGGAGCATCCATATAAATAAATTGTATTTTCTTATTAGTGATTGGTGTAGCTCTATCTCTTGTGTAGCCTATTACGAGCTCGAAGTTTCTTCTTTCTTCTTTTTTTTTTTTTTGCCTTATAGGAATTTGAAATAGGGTACATAGTTTATGACATCATATTGTTCATGCATAGCCAATTTGATATCAAAATTAGATACAACTTTATATAAAGTATATTATTTTTTGTTGCATATTGCAATATTTATATTTGTAGAGAGAGAGAGTTTATCATCTTAGCATTATACAAAGCTTCTGCATAATTAGGTGAGACAAGCCAAGAAGAGCTTATGGGAGACATGAGATTTTTTATGCACCAATGCTCGAAGTCCAGTATAATTGAAATGGTTTCATTAATATCATCTTAGATTACAAAATATACTCTTCCAAATAATGAGGGTTGGTATTTATAAATTTTAGTATACATGAATTATGGAGGAGGGCTTATAAAGATGAAAATTAAGGGCCTCTAGAATTATAGGACTTTTAAATAAATTATTGGTGTTTTCCTTGGTCATTGTCCTAAGAAGGGGGAGACCATACCCCAAGTAATCGACCATTAGCCTTGGTGTCAATGTTGGGTGTCAAGAATGATGTAGATGGAGGATGTCATCTTGTTTGGAGATGATATGCATTGAAATTGTAGTAGACATAGCTTGCAATGGCTTTATTAACAAGGCATGTATAGAGGTTTATATTGACAATACATCTAAAATATTAGCAGTGTCATATGTTCAAATTATTGTTGATGATATGTATTGACCTTCTTAGTTATAACATGTGTTGGCATCATTATTGAGGGCTAGCATTGACCTTGTTAGGAATTGTGGTTTATATGCTATTGGTAGTCGGGTAATAGTGGTCAATTGTAACGATAGTCAAGTGACAATGGTTAAGTAAAAATAGTCGAGCAATAATGGTTGAGAGATAGTTATCATAATCGGGTGAAAGTACTTGGGCAACTGTGGTTGGGAAATTATTGTTAGGCAATGGTATTCGAGTAACTATCATTGAGTGGTGCTAGTTAGGTGGCTATGGTTGGGATATCGTACTCAGGTGACTATACTTGGGAAACCTTTATCTAGCAACGAGAGCTGTGTAAATGTATCGAGTAATGATGATCAAGTGAAGGCGGTTGGATGCCGATGGTTGTACAATGGTGGTCGAGAGACTATGTTACGTCAGGCCATACATAGTGATTGGACAAGAATGATTAGGTGATGATGATTAGTTGATAATGGTTGGGCAACCATAGCCACTATGGAAGATTGATTGTAATCAAGCGATAGTAGTACTCAGAGCAATTGTGATCAAGCGATAATAGTCATAGCAATTGTGATCAAATGGAAATAGTCATGCAACTTTAGTCAAGTGATGATAGTTAGGCAATTGTGGTGGTAATCATTCACTACAGGAAAATGCCTTATTACTGAGTAGAGCTCCATCTAACTCCATTTTTAGGTACAACTCCAAGTTTCTCTTCTTGTGAAGAATGAAACCTATTTGCAAATTTTTGTAGTGATATTTTTGTTATTTTAGCTAAAATCTCTAAAGACTATCAGAATTACTCATATTAATCTCCTTGATTATAATGCCTTAAAAGCAATAGAATTGAAACATTTTGTTCCACTTGGATTCGATCTCATCGAGTGGCTCATTTTGACTACAAATACATGATATTTGAAGATAATTTGATTCTTTGAACAGTTTCATGAACTTTTTCAACAATATTTTAAGTGCTTAATTTTAGATCCTTTGTCCCCAAATCAATGCACTTTTGGCATTGATGGTCCATCTCCTGGAAATATTTTCTTTGACTATAAGATTGAAGAAACCAAAGTTTAAATGGCCCCAAATTTATTTTTAAACACTTTTATTTCACTCATTATGTCAATATTTATGTTTGATTAGATGAATTTTATAGTAATGTATTGATTTAAGCCATGTTTTTTCAATGATTTTTTTCATGATACTTAAATACGTAAAAGATTATATATATAACACTCAAATAAATTTTTTTTGATATAATAAATTTATGTATTTGAATATGCATTAAGCTAATTTTTGCAAATTTGACAAAAAAATAAAATATCTCAAGAGAATATTTCGTCACACAAAATATAGAACAAACAAATATTGTTTGGACTATAAATAAATTTTAGCATTAGTTTTCTCCATTTATTAAAATATCCTGCCGATTTTTTAGTGCCCAAAAGCATCCCACTTTCAAGTGTGAAGCCAACATGAAGATTTGTATCCAAATTAATTTTGTTTTTATTTGAAAGCATTGTGACAATTTGAATAGTTGTTAATTAAATGCACTCATTGTCACACAATTATGCAATAAAAAAATTCATCCTTTTGTTGACCACTGAATAAACAAAAAATCACCATTATTGCACCACAAACATCATTGGTTAAGGCATCTTTTTTTTTTTTTTTTTTTTAATATATAAGTATATTTTTAGAAATTAATGTATATATGATGAAAGTCTTATATTTTTATGAAAAAAAACTATTTAAGTTCTAGTTGAACCATCAACTCCAAAATCATGTTAGTGTGAACCAATGGTGATCAAAGAAATGTAAGGCTTCGTTTAGGACAACATTTTTATTGCTTCTTAAATCAGCATTTTAGAACAAAAATTAAAATTTTTGTACTAAAAAGCTGCTTTAAGAAGCAATAAGAAAGCCGTCCCAACGAAGCCTAAATCTCTTTCATAGGAGTTGGTAGAGTACTTCCATTAATACGTTCATCAAATTATGTGAAGTGAAACAATATTCTTTTTTACACACAATCACACTGGATTGATAGGTTATTAAGCTTAAGATGCTGAGATAATTTAGTGAAGATTAATGTTTCAGTTATCAAAATTTCAATACCTTGTCAACAAATAAGAAAAAAATAAAATAATAACTATAAAATTCATTTAAATAGAATTTTCATTCATTTCTTATATGCTAGCTAACTATTAAATTTTTGGATGGTTAAAGCATTACTTTTAGTGGAATTTACATCTTACACGTTTATGGTTTATTTATTTTCTTAGTTGATTGACAATTGAATAAAAAACCCAAATATTCCAAAACAAATATTGACGATAGTCTAAATCATTCATCATCTAAGATGTTTACATATGACTTATTCTTAAAATTGTAAGTAATTACCAAACCTTTGTGGATGTGGGTTAATAATCATGAAACTTGAAGCAAGATGACTGAAAGATAATGAACTTAACCAACTAAAATGTTAAGTGTTGAGTACACATTATCTTAATCTTCTTAAATAAATTTTTTTGATATAATTTTAAGATTGGTGTAAATAAATCTCTTCTATTTTCACTTGTTATCCAAAATTTTGGTTGCCAACTTAAGATTCATTCACACTTACAACCTCATTTTACTCAATAAAATGCAAAGAAATCAATTTTTGTATGGCATCCATAATCATAAGCAAATAGAGAGAAGAGAAAGAGATTTGGGTGAGGTGGATGCCAATCCATGAAGAAGGTATACATTTTTTTCAATGTTATAAGAATGAAATCTTCTACTTTAAGAAGAATGAGGTGTTGTAAGTTTTCTAGTTCCATGCACAATAAGTGCTTTTAATTAGACTCTTATAATGGAGAAGGAAAATAGTAGCAACAACTATAAATTCCCTTTATATATGTCTGTCTTACCTCCTCATCTTAGGTGGCTACATTCTTTCTTATTATTGGAATAGATATATGTTAGAATAGTTGCTATTTGAATGCTTTACATTTTTGCAACTTATGTAGTTTTGATGATTCCAAACATTATTGTTCAAATGTGTAGTTATCTCCTAACAATTTTAGAAGATTTGTATTTGCTCTTGTGTGTACTAACATTTCAGGAAAAACGAACTCCAGACTACGAAGACTTCAAATCAAATTCAGCATGAGATACTTTATACAATTTGAAGCTTGCACTTTTCTTAAAAATCAAATTGAAAGGGAGTGATTGTAATTTGAGTGAATAAAAACATACACACACATAAGGAGATCATATAAAATTTATACTGATCGTACGGGACGATATAAGTTCGTACTGGACGATCAGACAGTTATCTCCTATTGAGCACATTGAACGAATAGGAACTCGCTCGGAAAAAAAAAATTTCTAAGTCCTATTCGTCCAGGACGAAATTAATTATCGTCCAGGACGATTGGTTCACTGTAAAATTTTCATCCAGACGAAATTAAATTATCGTCAATGGCGATTGGTCCTCTGGAAAATTTTCGTACAAACGAAATTAATAATCATCCAAGACGATCTGGTCTCTGGAAAATTTTCGTCCAGACGAAATTAAATTATCGTCCATGGCGATTGGTCCTCTGGAAAATTTTTGTCCAGACGAAATAAATAATCTTCCAGGATGATTGGTCCTCTGTAAAATTTTCGTTCAGACGAATAAATTTTCGTCCAAACGATTAACCGACTTAGAATGGTTTTCAGCAGTTTCTAGAACCGACCTTGTAATAACCGTTCGTACCAGACGAACCTAGTTCGTACGGGACGATCAGCTGTACGAAGATATTTCATACACATATACAAATGGGGTCGTTTCAAATCGTTTAAGTAAAATCGTCCAGGACGATCCACGATCGTACGGGACGATCCACTGCGTACAAAATTGAATACTTGCAGTGTTTGGGCGGTTTTTCTTGTCTTTTGTATAAATAGTCCAAATTAGACTGCCACCCAATCTTTTTGTCATTTGATCTTCGTACCTCTTGAGAGAATAGCCAAGGAGAGAGTGGAAGAGTGCATTCAAAGGAGGATTCCTACCATTGGAGCGAGAAGGCTTCACTTGGATTTCAAAGGTAAGAGTCTCTACTTGTGAATTGGGATTACTTCACTCTTTTCCTTCTTTCTTCTAGATTCTTGTGAGAAGATCTGTCAAGGAGATCAGGTCCTCTGCTGACACTTGGAGAGTGTGAACAGACGAAGGGTTCCCTGCCCACACTAGGAGAGTGTGAAATGACGAAGGGTTCTCTGCCCACACTAGAAGAGTGTGAAAGGACGAAGGGTTCTCTGCCCACACTAGGAGAGTGTGAAAGGACGAAGGGTTCGCTGCCTACACTTGGAGAGTGTGAATAATCGAAGGGTTCTCTGCCCACACTAAGAGAGTGTGAAAGGAAGAAGGGTTCTCTGCCAACACTGGGGATTGTGTAAAAGGACGGACGGTTCTCTGCCGCACCAGGTTGTGGTGAAAAGAGGGATTTGTAAAGGCTTCTCCGCCTTGCTGTGGGTGCAAAAGGAGAGTCACTATTGGTATTAGTGCAATACTCAGAGGGTGCCTCTGGGGAGTGGATGTAGGTCTGGTTTTAGACCGAACCACTATAAATCTGGTGTCATTTACTTTATTGTTTATACTTTTCTGCATTTTATTTTTGATTTTAAAAAACTCTATGGTTGAAAAATATTTTCTGCAAAAACTTAAAAGTAAATTTTTATTTCGGTTCAACATAAATTTTAAAGAGGGTTTAAAATTTTTAAACAACCAATTCACCCCCCCTTTTGGTAGCCTTGGGACATTAACTTAGGTTTAACAACCTATTTACTAGACACAACAATATATATATTGATACCTCTGACCTTTTTACATAAAGTATAATATCTCAATATACCCTTTCTAAGTGTCACGACCCAACCCGATCGGGACGGATCCCGCTTGCATCGGGCCATGACACAACCATTGAAAATCCAGGATCTAGCTTTGAAATTTGCTTCAGAACTTTCTTCCAAATCTTATACAAAAAAAAACACACACATAGAGCTACTATAAACATCCAAAAGAATGCATCCACTATTTTCTTTTTTCTTCCACCAAAATAATTATATACAGATACAGTACATGACTTACAGAAAGAAAGAACAGAACATAACAGATAAGCCATGACTGCACAAAAATCAAAAGTACAAAAATACCTAATCTCAGATCAGACACATGACTTCTAATCCAAGACCTCATTCCCTTTTCCAGAACCTGAAAATCACGCAGAAAATAAGGATGAGCTAACAGCTCAGCAAGACAGCACTCACCAATCCAAATCATCAGAAATTTACATCAGAAAATAGCCGTACGAAAATCGTAGAACAGACAGAACAAATACTTGATCAATCAGAAATTAGCTTACGGATACAGAAAACTGTAGTCATTTCAAATCAGAGTTCAGAACATATTTCATAAAGCTTTCAAGTCACATAGCAGACAAAATCATACGGAATAATCAGAATCGTATAGAAATCAGAAATCATATTCATATCAGATAATTCATAAAACAGACCAGATAAGTCACATAACAGATTATCAGATATCAAACATCAGATTTCAGATTACATATCACATATCAGATTTCAGATTACCAGACCCTTGTAGAATCATCCGAATTCTGGCCCCTTATGCCTCCCTTCCCTAACACTTACAGAATCTCAACGGATTCTGGCCCCTTATGCCTCCCATCCCTGACACTTATAGAATCTCGACGGATTATGACACCTTATGTCTCCCTTCCCTGACACTTAAAGAATCTCGACGGATTCTGGCTCCTTATGTCTCCCTTTCCTGACACTTACAGAATCTCAACAGATTCTGGCTCCTTATGTCTCCCTTCCCTGATACTTACAGAATCTCAAAGGATCCTAGCCCCTTATAACTGTAACGACCCCAAGATCCGTGTAGCGAAAGGATTCGTCTGATCGTTCTGATCAAACTCCATTCCAGTTGCATTGCTCGGACCTGAAATTTTTAAACCACATATAATGAGCTACAATAGCCCAGCAGGTCACCAAAGCCTACAACTGAAATCAAAGCAAGGCGATGCTATCAATATGCATGTCAATCTATCAATCCGAATCAGTCAATGGTCAATGAGTCTATGCAGCGGAAATCAATAAATCAATACAAATCAGGAAATCTATACGATGCTATATCATATACATGCAATTTCATACACTGGTCTTACTCGACAAGCCCAAACACTAGTTATGATGCTGTTGTAGTTATCAATCGTTCAATATCAATAATGCTGTTGTAGTGGTCAATCTATATCAATAGTGCTGTTGTAGTTCGTTCAATATCAATAGTGCTGTTGTAGTTCGTTCAATATCAATAGTGCTGTTGTAGTTCGTTCAATACACGTTGGTTTCTATAACCAACGTTCAACTAGGTTTCCACTTGTCTTTCAGCAATCAATCAATATCAATACAATAATCGATGCAATAAGCAATATTAAAGAAATCAAGAACGATCATATCAATAGTCATAGGCAGATCAATTCAATCTATCAATTCCGGGAAAATCAGAAATCATACGAAAATCGGGCAGAGTAACGGTAGTCTATCGAAATTACACAAAAAGCCTGCAAAAAGACAAATTCTGAATTTCACCAAATTACAACAGAATAACCACGGCATCAATGCAAGACTATCAATCTATAGAATCCAAATCAATTCAGGTCTTGATATTAATATATTCAATTAAAAGCGCGTAGAATCAATTCCGACCGGTAAAATCTTCGTAGAATACAGTCGAATCGTGTACAATAATCATATCTATAACATACTAAAAGTTGTGCGGTGAAAGTTGTGTCAAATCAAAATCATGTCGAAAAGTCGACTACGAAAACACAAAACGGATCACAACTCGGTCAAAACACAATATCTTCGAAAACAGAAACAGGATTCGGAGTCCTTACCACGAGATCTTCACTTTTCCCAACAGCAGCGTCGGACGAAAAGCGCTCCGCGGTCTCCGAAAACCAGCTTTTCTCTTTTTCCTTTTCTCTTTCTCTCTCCTCAGATATTTTCGTTTTTATAAAATGATTTTCTCTCTCCTCAAAACGAGCTGATTTCCTTATATCTGTGAACTGATCGGCCAGGCCGATGTTCACATCGTCCCGGGACGATCAGACCAAATCCTGATCGTCCTGGACCTCACCCAGGGCTATTGTCTGGCCGATAATTTCTACAGTACCTATCGTCCTGGACGATCTCACGATCGGCCCGGACGATCCTGTCCAGAAATCATCCAGAAAACACTCCAGAAATCAGCTGTTTTCCATGCACTGATCGGCCTGGACGATCTCAACTTCGTCCTGGCCGATTCTGGGAGGGAAATCCGATTCAGAGAGGAACAGTAAGGGAACGAGATACTACAATAACTCCCTTCTGATAGCATACAAACACTTCAATTCATTTAATTAATCAATTCAGAAAAAATAGAATTCATACGAAAAATCAACGGCATAACGGTAGTATACAGAATTTACACAAAATTTACAGATCCAGAAATTTACCAAATTACTACAAAATATCCACAACAACATTATAAGACATTTACTGTACTGAAGTAATAATATCAGACATTCAGATAAATTGTTATTCGAATAAAACTCAGCAGAATTCAAAATACCTGGTAAAAATCTTTCAGAACATACTCAAAACGTGCATAATTATCATCTCAAAAACATACCAAAAGTTATGCGGTAAAATCTTTATCAATGCGAAATAAAATCAATTATTCGCTAATGGAAATAAAAATCGAGACAGAAAAGTCATCAAAATTCTCGTTTCTAAAAATTGAGAAAGGCGGAATGTGGCTTACGTCGAGTCGATCAACTTTTCAAACTACGACGACGGACGAAAACGAGTCGAAGTCGCCCAAAAATCCACTTTTCTTCTTTTCCATTTGTTTGTCGCTCTCCTGGACTTTCTCTCACTTCAAAAATGACATTATTCATATATTTATTAAGCAGGATCGTCCCGGACGATGTCCCGATCTTCCTGGGACGATCTTCTCTGGACTCAAATCATCCAGACGAAAATAAATTCCAATTTCTTCATCCCTGGACGAAACTCTCAGTCTGATTCGTCCCGACGGTTCGTCCCGACTCTTCCAGGTTCGTACAGACGAAATTGACAGATTTCTTTACAATTTCTTCAGTTCGTCCGGGACTAAGGCCAGTTCGTCCGGGACTAACAGCACTAAAAAAACAACTTTTGAGGGGATTTTACAATTTACCCACCTTAAGAAAAATGTCGTCCTCGACATTTCCAAAGTAAACTGAGTCAAAACAAATATGGATATGACTGCCTCATGTCCGACTCCTTCTCCCAAGTCGCTTTCCATGGTTCTGTGTTTCCACTGCACTTTAACCATTGGAATTTGTTTACTTCTTAACTTGCGTACATCATAGGCCAAAATTTTCTCAGGTTCTTCCTTGTACTATAAATTCTCCTGAATCTCAACCTCATCAGTAGACACTTTCTTGTCAGAATCAAATATCCACTTTCTCAAAGAGGATATGTGAAAAACATTATGCACATCAGACAACTGATCGGATAACAATAATCTATAAGCAGACTTTCCAATCCTTTCAATAATCTCAAAAGATTTTCAGGTATGTCGGACCTTGAACTGAACTTGCTCACCCTTCCAAAGTCTGGAAGTAAACCGTTCATCTCGATTAGATACAATCACTTTAGGCACACCATGTAATCTAACAATTTCCTTCACATATACCTGTGCCAACTTATCCACCGGATCCGTCTGCCTGATCGGAAGAAAGTGTGCAGACTTCGTCAATCGATCCACAATCACTCAGATGGCATCATGCCCTTGCCTAGATCGAGGGAAACCCATAGCAAAGTCCATCGTTACCTCCTCCCACTTCCACTCAGGGATAGACAACGACTGCAAAAGACCTCCTGGTCGCTGATGCTCTGCCTTCACTAACTGACAGGCTTCATATTTCGCAACAAAATTTGCTACATCCTTTTTCATTTCAGGCCACAAGAACAAACTCTTCATATCTCCGTACATCTTACCACTTCCTGAATGTATCGTGTAGCCTGAATGGTGAGATTCGTACAAAATCTCTTTCCTCAAATCTCCAAACACAGGAATCCATAGTCTATTCTTGCAGAAAATAACACCAGAATCAGAAACTCGTAGTTCAGGTTTCTTATCAGATTCAATCTGAGTAATTAACTTCAAATAGTCGGAGTCTGACTTCTGAGCTTCCTGAATCCTTTCTTCTAGAGAGGATTGAATGTTCATCTGAGTCAAAACAACAGAATCCAGACCAGAAGAGGAAATCACCTCTAACTGTAATCTTTCCATATCTCATATCAGATAATCATCAGAAGTTAGCTGAATACCTGATAATCAAGAAGACTTTCTGCTCAAAGCATCTGCTACCACATTAGCCTTACCAGGCTGATACTGAATTGTCAGATCGTAGTTCTTGATCAACTCAAGCCATCTTCTTTGCCTCAAATTCAGATCATTCTGAGTGAATATGTACTTCAAACTCTTATGATCCGTAAAGATCTCACATCTGACGCCATACAAATAGTGACACCATATATTCAAAGCAAAAACAACTACAACCAATTTCAAATCATGTGTTGGGTAATTTTTTCATGTGGTTTCAACTGTCTCGAAGCATAGGCTATTACTCGACCATGCTGCATCAAAACACAGCTCAAACCTTTCAGTGAAGTATCACTGAACACCTAAAATCCTTTCGTACCTGATGGAAGTGCTAACACAGGAGCAGATGTTAAACAATCCTTCAACCTCTGAAAACTGGCTTCACATTCCGGTGTCCAAACAAAAGCTTCTTACTTCTGAGTCAGTCTCGTCAGAGGCGTAGAAATCTGAGAAAATTCTTTCACAAATTTCCTATAATATCCAGCAATGCCTAAGAAACTACGTACCTCAAATACCGTAGTAGGCCTTGGCCAATCAGCAACAGCTTGAATCTTCTGAGGATCAACAGAAATACCTTCACCGCTCACCACATGCCCCAGAAAAGAAATGCTCTTCAGCTAGAATTCACACTTGGAAAACTTAGCATACAACTGATGCTGTCTCAAAATCTCCAACACAATGCTCAAATGTCTGACATGATCTTCCTCAGAAGCAGAATACACCAGAATATCGTCGATGAAGATGATCACAAACTGATTCAGATACTCCTTAAACACTCTATTCATCAGATCCATAAAAACAGCGGGTGCATTGGTTACCCCAAAAGGCATAACCAAAAACTCATAATGCCTGTACCGAGTACTGAAAGCTGTCTTCAATACATCAACTTTCTTCACCTTCACCTGATAGTATCCAGATCTCAAATCAATCTTTGAAAATACAGAAGAACCAGAAAGCTGATCAAACAAGTCATCAATCTGTGGTAATGAATACTTGTTCTTAATTGTGACTTTATTCAAATATCTGTAATTAACACACATACGGAGTGTTCCGTCCTTTTTATTCACAAATAGTACAGGTGCTCCCCAAGGAGAAATACTAGGACGAATAAATCCTCTATCCACCAACTCTTGGAGCTGAACTTTCAACTCAAAAAGTTCTTTTGGTGCCATCATGTACGGAGCTTTTGATATTGGAGCTGTACCCGAAAAAACATCAATAGAGAACTCAACATCTCAATCCAGAGATAAACCAACCAACTCCTCAGAAAAAACATCAGAAAACTTCCGTACAACCAGTATATCAGAAATAGAACCCACATTTATGTTCATATCCCGTACGGAAGCTAAAAATACCGTACAACCCTTCTTCCACATTCTTCTGACTTCCAACACAGAAATCAGACATGATAGAACATCTCGTAATCCTTGAAATACACATCTCTCACCATCTATAAGCAAGCTCACTTGCTTCTTCAAACAATCAATATGAGCCTCATATATACTTAGCCAATCCATACCCAAAATCACGTCGTAAGAAGAAATCAACAATAAAATCAAACTCAACTTCCATTTCTTGCCTGAAATATCAAGCTTAGAGAAACAAAACTTCTGGGCAATCAAATTACTTCCAGTTGGCAAAATAACGGAAAGAGAAACCGGTAGTAAAATAGAATCCAGATGCAAAGCATCAAAACAGCGCTCGGAAAGAAACGAGTGACTGGCTCCAAAATCAAACAGAACATGACAGGGATGTTTAGAAATATAAATCGTACCCGTCACCACATCCGGAGCATCTCGAGCCTCCTGCTGACTCAAACTGTACACACGTGGCTGAACTGAAGCTGGAGCTACTGAACCACTAGACTCCCGCTGACTACCAGTAGGTGGTCTCCGTACCACAGAACTCGACCCACCACCTCTACCAGAGGATCCTTCAGTCACAGTACGTGGAGGAACAGTCCTCGGCCTTTCTGCTAAATCAATAGGTCTACTATCAGATCGAAACTCAGATCGTCTATCAAATCCAGCATGTGGACACTCTGCAATCTGATGTCCTGGCTGACCACATTTGAAGCATTGACCAGTCATCCTTTAGCACTGGCCAAAATGTTGTCGTCCACAAGTTTGGCACACAGGTGTCCCACTGACTGATCCCGAACTGGTCACACTGGTAGCGGCACTACCAGAAATTGTAGTGGATCCCGACTGTCCACTCCTCCTGAAGTCTCCAGAAATAAATCTCCTCTTGCCATATGAATCACTACTAGAAGCATCACCCCCGAATCTCTTCCTACTCGCAGTCCACCACTGCTGAGTAGCCATCAAATCATTCTCTATCAGATGAGCTCTCTCCACAAGCTCAGAGAAATCAGAAATATGAAACGGCACCAAAGGCTGCCTTAGACTATCTCGTAGTCCCTTCAGAAATCTATAACACTTCTCAGCAGAAGTACTTACCAACTGCGGAGCATATCAGGCTAAAGCAGTAAACTCTGCCTTATACTGCATCACAGTTCTACTCCCCTGAACTAGCCTCATAAAAGTCTCCTGCATCTGATGTCTTGTAGAAGGAGGTACAAATCACGATCGAAATACCTCAGAAAACTCTTCCCAAAAAATCAGAGAGTTTAGCTTTCCTTGGAACTTTTCCTCCTGCTAACCCATCCAACAACGCTCACCCTCGTCATCCAACAAAAAAACTGCCAACGGTACCTTCCTGTCTGACGGACAATGCATACCATCAAAAGTCTTCTCTAACCTTCTCAGCCACTCTTCAGCTGCTCTGGGCTCAACAGTGCCCTCAAACCTCGGAGGTTTCAATCTCAAAAATATCTGCAGATGTCTATCTATATCCTCAGATCAAATAGTAGAGGCTCTACTCTGAGTCTCGCTCATCATCTAAGCAACCAATGTAGCAAACTGGGAAGGGGTATCAGAACCAACCGCTGGGGCAGTACAACTCACCGGAGCTGCCTGACTAGCACTCTGCCCATCTGTCATATCTGGGTCTGACAGATCCATAAGTACACAGAAAACTAGGCACAAAACAACAGAATAAAAATCCAGACAAACCAGAACTACCCCGATAGACTCACAGATCAATTCCTATAGCTCTATCTTACAATCCAAATTCCAAAACCATTGCTCTGATACCACTAAAGTTTGTCACGACCCAACCCGACCGGGACGGATCCCGCTCACATCGGGCCGTGACACAACCATTAAAAATCTAGGATCTAGCTTTGGAATTTGCATCAGAACTATTTTCCAGATCTTATACAAACAAAACACACATATAGAGCTACTATAAACATCCAAAAGAATGCATCCACTATTTTCTTCTTTCTTCCACCAAAATAATCATATAGAGATACATTATATGACTTACAGAAAGAAAGAACAGAACATAACAGATAAGTCATGACTGCACAAAAATCAAAAGTACAAAAATACATAATCTCAGATCAGACACAGGACTTCTAATCCAAGACCTCCTTCCCTTTCCTAGAACCTGAAAACCACGCAGAAAATAAGGATGAGCTAACAGCTCAGCAAGACATCACTCACCAATCCAAATCATCAGAAATTCACATAAGAAAATAGTCGTACAAAAATTATAGAACAGGCAGAACAAATACTTGATCAATCAAAAATTAGCTTACAGATACAAAAAACTGAAGTCATTTCAAATCAGAGTTCAGAACAGATATCATAAAGCTTTCAAGTCACAGAGCAGACAGAATTGTACGAAATAACCAGAATCGTACAGAAATCAGAAATCACATTTATATCAGATAATTCATAAAACAGACCAGATAAGTCACAAAACAGATTATCAGATATCAAACATCAGATTTCAAATTACATATCACATATCAAATTCCAAATTCCCAGACTCTTACAGAATCGTACGGATTCTGGCCCCTTATGCCTCCCTTCCCTGACACTTACAGAATCTCGACGGATCCTGGCCCCTTATGTCTCCCATCCCTGACACTTACAGAATCTCGACGGATTCTGTCCCCTTATGTCTCCCTTCTCTGACACTTACAGAATCTCGACGGATTCTGGCCCTTATGTCTACCTTCCCTGACTCTTACAGAATCTCGACAGATTCTGGCCCCTTATGTCTTCCTTCCCTGACACTTATAGAATCTCGACGGATTCTGGCCCCTTATGTCTCCCTTCCCTGACACTTACAGAATCTCAAAGGATCCTGGCACCTTATAACTCCCTTCTGATAGCATACAAACACTTCAATTCATTTAATGTATCAATCCAGAAAAATCAGAATTCATACGAAAAATCGGCGGCATAACGGCAGTATACGGAATTTACATAAATTTATAGATCTAAAAATTTACCAAATTACCACAGAATATCCACATCAATATTATAAGACTTTTACTGTACTGAAGTAATAATATCAGACATCTAGATAAATTATTATTCGAACAAAACTCAGCAGAATTCAAAATACCCGATAAAAATTTTCCAGAACATACTCAAAACGTGCATAATTATCATCTCAAAAATATACCAAAAGTTTCGCGGTAAAACCTTTATCAATGCAAAATAAAATAAATTATTCGCTAACGGAAACAAAAATCGAGACAGAAAAGTCGTCAAACTTCTCGTTTCTGAAAATTGAGAAAGGCGGAATGTGCCTTACCTCGAGTCGATCAACTTTTCAGACAACGACGACGGACGAAAACGAGTCGAAGTCGCCCAAAAATCCACTTTTCTTCTTTTCCCTTCGTTTTTCTCTCTCCTGGGCTTTCTCCCTCTTCAAAAACGACATTATTCAGATATTTATTAAGCAGGATCGTCCCGGACGATGTCCTGATCGTCCCGGGACGATCTTCTCTAGACTCAAATCGTCCAGACGAAAATAAATTCCAATTTCTTCATCCATGGACGAAACTTTCTGTCTAATTCGTCCCTACGGTTCGTCCCGACCCTTCCAGGTTTGTACAGACGAAATTGACAGATTTCTTCACAATTTCTTCAGTTCGTCCGGGACTAAGGCCAGTTCGTCTAGGACTAACAGTACTAAAAAAAACAGCTTTTGAGGGGTTTTACAGTAAGCCTAGTGAAATCTATAATTTCTATGCGATTGTGGGCATATGCGTATCTTATTGAACCCTTTAATTTCTATACGAATGTGGGCATACACATATCTTATTGAACCCCGTAAACTTACAGTTCAAGTGTTCATGATCTAAGGTATGTTTGCTCTTTATATTCATTTGATTTTAATGAACGTTTTATTACTATCCCAATCGTTAATAATTATAAAAAATTATAAGGAGTGCAATAAATAAGAAGCTTGGGATTGACATTCTTCATAGTTCAAAGAGCATTAAGCTCTAGAGAAAAAAGAGACTAAGTGTTCTAATCTATTAACGTTTAGTAAAAGAATAAATGGTGCATTCAAAGGCACCTATAATAATATATAGTTGAAGAAGATAAAAATGAGTTTGATAGATGAGAAGACTTTTTTAGCGATAAAGTTTTATTCTATACTTGTGGTATTAATAAAGTTTTTAAGAAAATTACTGTAAAATATTTATGGCTCCAACTAGTGTCTTTATACATATGAAGATCATCTCTAACAAATTATATCATAAGAAAATATTATATTTTCCCCACAGGCAGGAAAGTACATTAACAAAAGAACATTTGATAAGCTAGTAGTCCTATTATTTAAGACTTAATAAATATTACTATGATTGTTAATAATGACTGACACAAGTTATTATTAGTGTTATGTTTTTTTCTTCGCAAGCATTTTAAGATATCGTGTTACATGATCATGATATAATAAGGTAAATAATTAAAGATTTACATCTTTCAAAAGAGATGGGTTATGCCTCAATGGAGGTAATAAGTTAGTTAAAAGCTTAATATAGATGATAAAGAGATCCTATGACTGGGGGTTCTCTTTTGATCATGAAAGGAATAAATCTCATCTTATATTTAAAGGGGATTATGTGTTCATACATAAGAAGAAAGTGCAAAAAAAGGGTAATTATTTTTCTTAATAGAAAATAGAGCAAAAGGTAAGGAAAATTATAAAGAGAATAAATTGAATGATGAAAATGTCAAATTCTAGTTATGAAATTAATTATGCTCTTTTGATGACTAAAAATATGTGTGTAAATAGTAATGGATTTTAGGCTTAACTTATTCTTATAATAACCCTTTTGATTTAGATATATTTTTCATGTGTAAGGTAAGTTCTAACGAATGTGTTTATGAAGAAAATGAAGCTATATATAAGTCTAGAGGTTCTAAGATTATAAAGTTGAAAATATATATATTGGTGTCACTATGACATTGATTGGAGCCAAATTTGTGCTAAATTTTAAAGAAGAATTTAATGTGATTGAATGCTCTTATTACTATAGGATATAGACTCTCTGATGATGTTAAAGCTCTTAAGATTTGTAGGGGTGTATTCATTATCATATATATATATATATATATATATATATATATATATATATATATATATATATATATATATATATATATATATATATATATATAGGACTCTATGTGTTAAAGAGTGTAATATCACATGATTTATTGGATTAAAGAACTATTGTGATATCTCATGAAAGCATTAATGGTGCCTAGTAAATTATGTAAAGTACCCAAAAAATGGTAGCTACCATGAAATTCATTACTAATAATTTTAGCAGTGTGATACATAATAAAGTTTATGTCAAGTTATACTCTCTAAAGAATAGATGTATATTATAGGGCATTCAAAGATTTAGAACTATGGAGCAACTCTTTACTAAGGGAAAATGCATAGTAAAAGAATCAATTAATGAACTAGGACATTATTAATTAACTTTATGATATATGAATGAAGGGGTCACATAGAGAATTGTATAACTGGGATATTATCAGACGTGTAATCAAACTCTCTTAATTATATTGGATAAATTTTTATTTTGATTTTTAGGAGGGGTGGCTACTAATTTAGATCTATTCATTCTATATTTTCAAGATTGGGAGATATTAAACTCAATAATAATTTGTATTTAAATTTTTAAGAATGATGGACACAAAACTATAGATTCATTTACTCCTAAAAGCTCATGTTCAACTATTAAAGGAGAAGAAATAAATGATTTTATAGCAACCATAATCATAAGAAAATAGAGAAAAAATTGTGAGAGATGGAGAGAAGAGTGTCAACTTAGAGATAATTTAGTGTAGTTGTGATAATACCATGTCCTTCTCTATGTGAAATCTACTTCTTCATAGTAGGTGGTTATGTTTTCCTTAAATCAATGGTATACCTAAAGTGATTTATCTATTTTTTCTTATACAAAATTTAATCTCTTGATGCACTCTTTTTGAAATCTAATGAGCATTTGATCTTTGTGTAGTCCTGGATGCACATAAATCTTCTTGTAAACTTGTAATATGGGAATACAGACTATTTGTGATGTGCAATCCAAAATGCAAACTTGTGATTATGTTATTCAATGTATTTGTTTAAATATTCATCATCAAATCCAAATAATTTTTTGTAACTATCCTCAATTTTGTATTAATTGGTACTTATAAGTCTTAGAACGTGGAATGGGGTAGAGCGTAACAAAGATTTAAGATTAAAATGATGATAATCTAATTTTGAATTTTTGTTTTGTTGGCATCACGACACTAGGGGATACGACACCCCAACATTGAGCTTTCTAGTTTTATGGGGAAAAAATAGGTGTAGGAAAAAACTATGGCACTGGAAGAAATATTGTGGAGTTGCATCTATGGTGAGAATATTTAGGAAGCATATATAAGATTCTCTGTATCGCTATAGTTCTGGAAAAGTTGGCAAGCAGATCGAGAGGAAGATGGGTTGTAGACTCGTATATGGTTGGAGCTTCACATACACTGAGAGGGGTTTACTGGATTAGATTTGTGGACGATCGAAGAAGGTTCAGGTGGACTAGGTAGATCGACGGAGGATCCGGTTAGCTCGATGGGTGAAAGAGTTCGAACGGCATAGCGGATCTTTGGCCGAGAAAGAAGAAGCAGGTTTGAAACTATTTTTATGGGAAGAAGTGAAGACCCGAGAGCCTCGTTATCTCTCATTCTAATCAATAAGAGCAGAGTCTGATTGAGATGAGTGAATCCTGGTCAACTTTGAAGACAATCAGAAAGAGTTTTTTTTGGGGATTTATGCTGAAATCCCGAAGATTTGAGCGGATACGAGGTATCTTTAATTTTTATTTTAATTACTAAAATTGGTAATAATAATGGTAAAATTATTATTATTATTATATTGAAATGATTTAACAGGGCAAAATAGCAATTTTTTGCTTCGATTTGTGCATCATTTCCTTGTTTTGAGTGCCCTCGCCTCGAGATCTATTCTGATCTCCTTGCTCGACTTCAATTGAACAAATTTATAATAATTTTTGGGTATTGACAACTTTTTGAATATAATGACGAAGTCTGTTTTGTGATCAGACATCGTTTGAGCAACATCACACATTAATTTTGGGTGTCGGTCATTTAGTTTGTCTACTTTTACTTGATTTGGTTGCAAGTGGTTCTCACTTAGGGGAATTTGGTGCTCTGATAGCAACGACACTGCGCATTTGTCGATAGGAGGTTGTTTGACCTTTCAAGTGACACATCATGCATCAATTTTGCTCATTTTTCATGCTTTTGCATATAATTAGGGCCAACAATTGACTCTTATTCTCGCACTTGTAAGCATTAAGTTTATTTATTTTATTAGTTGCATGAAGCAAAATATTATTGTAAATCTCTTATATTGAATTTTAGGTAGGAAAAATATGCGGAAGCTATAACCTTGAAATATAGGGAGGGTCCTAATTGCATGACTTCAATCTCGATACAAGGATTGAAGCAGGTGGATTACGATGGGGCTCATGTGTGAATTTGGAGGGTGTTATAAACACATAGGTTGATATCCATGGAAAACATAAATATAAAAAGGGAGATGATATCAAGGACAGCCATTCACATAATAAGGGGTTGTCAAGATTTTGAGATTTTGTGTTCGATGTTGAGAGAGCAACATAATAAGGTGCTCTAGGTGGGGTTCATAATTATGAAAAAGATGATGATGATGATTATGACAATGATCATGATGATGAACATTATAAATTTTTCTAGCTTCATACGAAGGATTTTTTTTTTTTTTTTGTATATAATTCTTATGAGAAATACATGCAAGCAGACAATTTTATAAGCTTATTTGCGAAATGAAAAATAAGTGTATATGGTTGAGCAGTGCTTAGATTTAAAACTTCAATTAAATTATATGGTTGATAATATATCTGAAATTATCATAACCATAGAACTAATTCAAATGTATATCAGTTGAAATTGTATGTGCGCAAATTATAAATTGCAGCAAATACAATACTATTTAGAACGTTGCAATTGACCATATTTTTGATATGTGACAGCCACAAAAATATTGGTCGGGCAAGAATGAAAATGCCTATTTGTGATAGTAACTTGCTACATGCAAAATCTATGATCGAACTAATCAGTCATAAGTAGCTTGTGACAATAATTTTTGCAACCAATTTTGGGGTGTTGAGATTGATTGCTAAAACTTGTTTGTGACAAGCTTTGCCATAGATTTAGCTGATAAAAAAATATTATTTTACATATAGAGATGATTTGGCTTTAGTGGCCGAGTCTATACTTCTCCCATGTGATTTAATAAATACATTCAAAATGGATAAGATTTATACAATAATAATAACCATCTAATCTCACTTCTTTCTTTACAGCTCACCCACTAGAGTTTCTCTAAATCAAATATGAAAGTAATATAAATAAACCAAAGTATTTATAATATAATTACATCAAATTTAAAGAAATAAGAAAAGAATATCATAGTGTTATTCCTTGAAATATACAAAATGGAATTATTTAGATCTTCGTCACCGTAGGATAGAAATTGAACATACATCACTAATGTTGTGGATAGGCTTGCAAAGCTTTTTATAGCACTTGACCAACTATGGGAGACAAAGCAAGCATCATTAGTGTTGGCTTGTCTCTATTAGGCAACTCACTTTTCTCCATTAGGCTCTCTAAAAGCATGAGAAAACTTTGAACTAAAATATATTTAAGCTCTATAATGTTGCATATTGTATGCTCATGAATGCCCTAAAGTAGGTCATGCTCCACAAACCATTTATTTACTATACAAAGTGAATCCTACTCAAACCTATGCTTATTTGGGTTTGTGGGTCTCTTATATCAAATAGAAAAATATATTTCTTAAATATAGTAGAGCACTTAGACAAGAGACAAGTCATCACTTGTCTTGTCATTTGGATAATGAAGGCAATCAATTGCTATGTTGGTCGGCCCCTTTTTTATCATTGCAAATACTTTCTACTGTTCACTCATTATTGAATAATTGGCCAAGCCGCTTGAAAGACCGGATTTTTCAAGTCCTTTTCATATTAATTTTGGGAAAGTTGTAGATGTTTACTATTATCTTATTTCAATAGTGTATTGCATTAATAAAATAAAAAATGTTATATTTCAATGTAAAATTATAAATAAACCGTATAATTATTATGTATTTATAAATCTAACTCTTAAATTTAATATTTATTTATATAACACTCAAAATCATAAATCACATATAAAATATTACTAACATCAAATATAACTATATATATATCTCGTTAAAGTTCGATATTAACGGTTCATTTGGGTTAACTGTAATTTTTATAAATGTGGTTATAAAATTATTATGAGAAAAATAACTTTTTTAAAGTTGTAAAAAATAGCTTTCAAGCACACATATTTCTTAAAAGCAGTACTGAAAAAGCAATATCCAAACAAAAATAATGAATGTAGTATAAAAAGTAAAAAAATAAGAAAGCTATATATCTCAAAGGAAGCTTAAATAAACATCAATGCTAAGATGCTAGTCACATAAATATGTAAAAAGTATGTGGTAAATATGCAAAATCTCCCTTCCATTTTTTTGATGGGACATTGAGGCAATGTGAAGAGCTTTAATGTCTAATTTTCATTCGAAATAGAGATAATCTATTGTTTCTTCAAAGCTATCCTCCACTCAACAAGAAAACTTCGAAGCTAAGCTTACTTAGACATAAACTAAATTACTCACAGATAGTGTACCTCTGAGTGCAAGCAAGTGTGAGGTAATGTGATGCAATCTCTGCCCATTAAAGAGAAATATGAGGAGGAATAAATATGCATTTCCTTCGTGCAAGTCCAATGTAGCTATCACGTCGGGGGGAAAGAAATCTGCACTTTTGTTAGTGCTCGCAAGTGCTCCCACGCCTAGCATGCATTCACCATTTCATTCGCTCTGCAAGCTCCATAAAAAAGAAATATTTATGCTTCATTTGAGACGACTTTTTTATTATAAAAAATAATTATAAGAAGCAGTAAGAAAGTCATTCCAAACGGAACCTTAGTACAGTTTTTACACTTTTAGTTTATATTTAGCAAATATGTAATTTATGTTTTGATGTTTTGATTTGAAAATGAAATAATTGAAACTGCTACAGCAAAGGACAGAAAATCAAACTGACGTTTGTAGAGTGTGCTGCACAACAATATATTATTACACGTATAGTTTCATTACAAATAAAGAAAATTTTAAAATTACAACATGCTTGATTTTGGAGACATGAAGCAACTAAAATATTACAAGTGGAGGTCTAAGTTGGAGAAAATAGTACTAGAGAAGAGAGAATGCTTATCTGCTATTAAAGTTGGAATAATTTTCTTATCTCTACAAAACTGGTGTGCATGCCAGTTTTGCTGAAATGAACTCTCAATCTTTAAAAAAACAACTGTTTTCTATAAAGATTGGGCTACATATCCCTTCTCAAATTGATCATATTTTGCATGTTGCATGCATTTACTTAATTTTATAGGGCTTTTAAGTTTTTTTTTTTTTGGTTAGGAGAAAAGTGTTGGCCATTAAATTAAAGAGAAACATAATACTAAGTTAAGTGTTGCAGAGATGAGGATGATCAGGTGGATGCGTGACTTTACCATTAGAGATAGGATACGAAATGAGCATATATAAATATGTGAAAAGGTTGGAGTAGCGCCAATGGAATATAAGATTAAAGAGAGTCGCTTTAGATGGTTTGGTCACATAAAACGGCGGCCTTTCGATGACCCGATTAGGAAAGTAGAGGTATTAGATTTGACTTATGTTTAAAATAGTAGATGTAGACCTAAAAGGACTTGGTTAGAAAATATTAGAAATGATTTTTTTTATTAAATTTAAATAAGAATTTGACTTTTAACAGGACATAATAGAAAAAAATCATTCATGTAGCCGATCCCACATAGTGGGACAAAGGCTTGATGTTGTTGTTGTTGGTTAGGAGAAAAGTAAATAAATTTTTTTTTTTTCAAAAACCACATAAATCCAACATGCAAACTACAACCTCGCCGGTGAAGCAAGACCTCACAAGTGTAATCCAAATTGACTACATCCAGTGATGTCGATAAGCCCCGAATTGCAACCTCCTAACCCCAATATATTTTTTCTCTAGAAAAAAGATTAGAACAAAAAATAATAGAAATTTGATTTACTTTACAACAATTCAAAGATAAACTTATTTTACATTCAATCAAACAATTTCCTTAAAATACATTGAATTTACTTTAGACACCAACAAACTTATTTTTCAAACACATCAAATCATATAGCTGAGCTTTCTAAGTGTGGCATCAATCAGTCTACTCTGAAAACCAGCGCATGACAGGTCTACAGTAAATCGAAATTATTAAAGCAGCTGACCCTCCATTTCATGATTGTATGTCAACCAAAGATTTATATTTAAGTATTACAAACTTGAGTGGCTTCAAAATAATTCCCAACTGAGATTTCAGTTAATTATTTCACCATGAAAATTTTCGAATTTGTTAGTCCACGTTGGTCTGCATTTGTCATAAGGAAAATAGAGATCACCGAAAGGGTAGGATTCAATGTTATTTGTTTAAAAAAGAATTACATATTAAAGATATTATAGAAATATGTATTGAGTTTACAAAGAGCATAAAAGAAGAGAAAGAGAGAGAGTCTTGGGGATTCTCTTTAAGGGATTTTCTCTATAAGAAATCGAGTTAAGGCTTCGTTTGGGACGGTTTTCTTACTAGTTCTTAAAACAGTTTTTTTAGTACAAAAATTATATTAAAAAACATCCTTAAGACCAAGTAGGAAAGCCATCCCAAACAAAACCTAAATCTCATAAAAAAATGAAGGATTATAACTTCCTTGATCGATTTACCCAATAGTCTTCATAAAAAAGATGGCAAGTTGGGGGAAAATTCATCCCGATGAGAAAGTTCTCGGGGATTTTTTAAGTTTATCATACATCATATAATTTAGAGTAACAATTTCCTTAGTGAGGCACTCTTGAAGTGTGCTTTTTGTTGCATACTAGGACTAGCTTTCTATATTTTTGTTTTTTTGGGACAATTAGGGGATTCAAAAATGAGCTGTGTTAGAGGAAAAGCTTCACTCAACCAGCGAGTTGCATGCACGATCTCATAAAGAGCTTTCAATGTTATTGTATGAAGAGTTAAAACCTACAGGTCCAACAATTTATTTTTTTAGAAAATGATTTTTTTTTTTTGCTTTGATATATCTCATAAAAAATAGAGAATTGTAGGAAAAAGTTATAGATATAAGGGTTCTACTTTTTTTTTGGTTAAAACCCTCTTATGGGGCCTACACGTTAATGCCAAAAAACGGTTACAGAGTCCTCAAAAGGACCCACCATCTCACTAACGCTCGATAGAGCTACATTTAAAAAAAGAAATAAAACCTAAGAGACGGTAGGTCCTTTTTCTATGATTACAAAAAGAACAAGTAAATAAGCTCGGGCTATTCAGAAACAGCACCCCAAAAAAGGAAGAACAGATAAAACCTTTTCAGCTCAATCTTCCTGCAAAAAATAAATAGCACATAGATACTTAAAAAGACAAAAGAGAAGGAGATTACCTTGCTGTCCTTGAAGCTCATATTACTCAAAAAATATTGATACCTGCAAGATAAACTCCCAAAAGAGGTAAAATAGCAGTTGGAAACAATAGAAAAAACATCCCCAGAAACCATAGAATTGAAATTAACGACAGCCAAGCCCAAGGGAAAAGATAAGGAATTCCAACTGGAGCATAAGTACCCAACCTCACTAACCATATGAATGCCTAAAACAACAGAATGACCACCCCCATCAATACTCACCCCTTTCATAATCCAATCCAACAAAATATCCAGAAACCAACCCAGAGAAACCCAATTCCTACAGCAATAGTTCCAGCACAGAAAAACTTCCCCGATAATCAACTGACCAGCAGCCATGATATTCCAGAAAATAACCCAACCAAATAACTCCTCCTTACAGTCCAGCCATATGAACACACCCAGATTATGCAACTCCAGAAAAACTAAAAACATCATATAGAAATTAACAGCTAACACAAGCAGAATAACCCAGACAACAAAATATTCCATCAACCACACCATAAAGGAGAAAAAGGAATCAACCATGTCTGACATAGGGAAGACCGATTTTATCTAAAGCAATCATACCTTTAAGAGGACTAGGCAGATTAGTAATCATCAAATCTTGATAAGAAGTTAAACCAGAGCCATAATTAGCCAACCAATCCGCAGCAGTATTCCCTTCTCGATAAATATGGGATAAGGTATAATTAAGGTTAGCCAACAGCATTTTAATTTTTCTAATAATATAAAATTCCTTAGGAAAAACAGCATCCATATTCGAAATAACATGAATAGCAAGTTTAGAGTCCACTTCAATTAACACATGCTGGATACCCATAACCATACATAAATGCAAACCATGATAAATCCCCATTAATTCAGCATTAAAAGCAGAAACTTTATCCGTAGGCCCAGCAAAAATACCAATAGGATTACCAAGCATATTCCTAATTAAACCACCAAAACCCGCAACATCCTTCCCAAAGGACCCATCCGTATTTAATTTGACATAAGGAGGATCAGGTTTTAACCAATGCACAATCCGGTCAATCTTAATAATATTAAACTCATTGGGAACAATCCCAAAATAACTAGCCATACGATTGCTATTCTTAAAATTTTTTTGAGAAATAAGATTAACAGCAATAAGTTTCAAAACTTTAGTCCTAACATTATGAATAATATGATTAGCCCACATTTTAATTTTGTTATGCTTAGAATCATTCCTAGCTTTCCAGATATACCAAATAATCAGAATAGGGATTAAGCAATTAATATGATTTTTACCTTTAGCAAACCAATCCTTCAAGATATCCGGTAAACTCTGATGATAATTGAAATTATCCATCTCAGCAAGATTAGAGAAATGGCACCAAACCAAACGAGCCATGTTACTATTAACAAACACATGAATAGAACTCTCAATATTAAAACAACATTGACATTTAGAAGCAAACTGAAAACCTTTCTTAAACAAATTAGTATCCACAGGCACGAATTGTTTTAGACATCTCCAAGTCAACAAAGTATAGGATAAGGGGATCATTTTATGCCAAAGAAAACCATAAACGTTAGAAACCTCTTCTTTAATCCTAATAATATCCCAAACATTTTTAGTGCAAAACTTGGCCGAAGTAGATAATTTGAACATGATATTATCAGCACTATCAAGTTTAATAGGAATGTTAACAATATTATCAACAATGCAAATAGGCACCACACTACAAAGTTTAACATAATTCCAATTCCCATTAATAAAGAAATCCTTGACTTTGATATTAGCTTTGGTATGAGTATTAAGGAAATAATCAATAGAAGCACAACCCAACCAGTTATCTTGCTAAAAAGAAATGTCACCATGCCCAATGCCCCATTGAATAAAAGTCTTCGCTTCCCACTTAATCTTACACAGTCTTTTCCACACCGGAGAATCACCAATTTTATAATGGCACACAAGGGGATGAAGATCCTTACAATACTTAGCTTTCAAAAAGTTGGCCCATAAACTATTGTTAGCTCTAAAGCCAAACCAAAGCTTATGCGAGAAAACTTTAGCAGTGTCAGAGACAGACTTACAACCAATGGCTCCTTCATTAAACACACCACACATTTTATTCCAAGAAGTCCACTTAATGCACGACTTAGTATCAATGACCCCCCAAAAAAATTTATTAATCAACTTCTCCATTCTCTTACAAACTGTAATCGGAGGCTGTAAAGTGTGGAAAAGAAATATACGAATAGAGTTAAGGACACTTTTAATTAAAGTTAATCTACCCCCAAAAGAAAGAAACTTAGAAGACCAGTTAAGTAATTTTTTTTGAAAATTAGAGAAAATATTTTCAAATAATTCAATTCTTTTCCTACCTTTGTAAAGAGGAGTACCAAGATATTTAATGGGCAAAGAAGAAGGGCAAAAACCACAAACTCTTTTAATTCTAGCCTTTCTCTGAATATTCACATAATTGCTAGTGATAAAATTACTCTTGGTTTTATTGATGTATAACCCACTACTCCTTTGAAATTCATCTAAAAACAGGTTTAAAACTTTAATACTTCTAATAGAAGCATTCGAGAAAATGATAAAATCATCAGCAAAACTAAGATGAGTAATCGGAATACCACCAATAGTTTTGAAAATAAGTTTAGGATTAAACCTGAATAAATTCTCGATACCTCTAGAAAGATACTCCATAGCAATAATAAAAAGCGAGGGAGACAAAGGATCCCCTTGTCTAAGACCTTGAGAAGAGCTAAAAAAATCATGATTAGAACCATTAATGATAAGAGAAAAGAAGCAATTTTGAATGTTGTTATTGATAAGCCGCAGGAAATTTTGATTAAAATCAAACTTAGACAAAACATTGTAAAGAAAATCCCAATTTAAATTGTCATATGCCTTGGTGATGTCCAGTTTAAAAATGATGTTGCCACCAGTGATTTTAGCATTTATATCGTGAACCATTTCTTGAGCAAGTAAAATATTATCAAAAATACTACGACCTTTCACAAAACTAGTTTGATTGGGCGAAATTATTTTAGGCAAAATTAAAGCTAATCTCGAAGCAATAACTTTAGCAACAAGTTTATTAAAAAAAGTGCAAAGGCTAATAGGTCTAAAGTCATTCCAGAAAGACGGATTCTCTTTTTTAGGAATAAGAACAATATTCGTAGACTTAAAATATTTAGGGTAAGGATTCCCCCTAAAGAAATCCTGCACAGCATCAATAACATCCTTTTTAATAATATCCCACATGTTTATGAAGAATTTAGTAGTAAAACCATCAGGACTAGCAACAGACTCCCCATTCATATTCTTGATAGTATCCCAAATTTCTTCCTCAAGAGGAAGACAAGTAAGCATCAAATTCTCAATCTCATTCACAATGCAAGGAATCAAATTTGAAAAATTATACTCATTCGAAAGATTATTCCTATTAAAAATTTCACTAAAAAAATTAACACCAGATTCAGCAATGGATTCATCCGTAACATAAACAACGCCATTGTTATCCACTAACCTGTTTATACGGCTTTTGATTCTATTAGAATTAACTAAGGCATGAAAGAAAGCAGTATTTCTATCCCCCTCCAACAAAAAAGAAGAAGAAACTTTTTGTTTCCAAAAAGTTTCTTATTGATCTTGCAATTTAAAAAGCGACATCTTAGCATTATCAAGATTCAAAAGATTAGAATCAGAAGGTAAATCCTGATATAAAGTTTCAAATTCCACCACTTTTTGTTCAGCCACTTTAATATTATCAAAAATATTTTTAAAAATATGTTTATTCCACCACCTAAGTAATTGCTTCAATCTGCTCAATTTAGCCCAAAGTCTAGCCATACCAGTCACATCATTGTTAGAAAAGACATCCGCATACCAATTATCAGAAATAGCAATTCTAAACTCAGGATGGGTAAGCCACATATTCTGAAATCTAAAAGACATAGAAGGTTTAGTTTTGTTACCAGAGACCGTTAAGAGAAGAGGAGCATGATCAGAAAGCGTTCTGCTCAGGTGCTGAACCTGGGTTAATTGAAAGCAACTAATCCATTCATTATTAAACAACAGTCTATCCAATCTTTGCCACATTCTAGACCTGCTCCAAGTAAAACTACAACTAGAGAAACCAATATCACATAAATTACAATTAGTAATCATATCATTAAAATCATTCATTGCATTGACATTGGGAGGATTTCCCCCTCTTCTTTCATCAGCATGAGAAATAATATTAAAATCACCACCTACAGCCCACGGCCCCGTGATGTTTTGAGCAAAATCCGCAAGACTCTCCCATAAGGGAGATCTCCCCAATCTAGTAGATGCAGCATAAACAAAAGACACATGACAATTAAAGCTATCAAAGGATATGTGAGCATGAATAACTTGCTGAAAATCAGAAATAACATTAACATTTAGATAGTTGTGCCACATCATCCAAATCTTGTTAGAGCAATTAGCAAAACTATTTTTAAACCCCAAATTAGAAGCAGTAGTAACCAACTTGTCAACAGAAATAAAAGGTTCTAGAAGGACCAATAACTAAATATTGTGAATACGTTTTAAATTTCTAACACGATTTTTTGAGTCAAGACCACCAATTCCTCTCACATTCCAAATAAGTGTTTTAATCATTAGTACATTTGGAAGTAGCTTGAGCTCTAGTGGAACGTGGCGGCTCTGAAACGGGAGCCTTATTATTTTTCTTCTTTTTCTTATTAGTCTTAGGAGACCCTTCCTCCTCAACCCGTTTAGTAGACATAGTATAGGCATTAATCCTTTCCTCATTGTTATGAAGTTCATCCTTTTCTTTATCAGAAGATAATAAAACCTTATTCTCTTCAATAATTTCACCTTCTTCACTTTCCTCCCCTGTTTCCATTTCCTTTTCATCTCCCATTTGATTAAGCAAAGAATTGGAAATATCATCATTATTAAGCATAGAATCAATAGAAATAAATATATCAGGTAATTGATGGTTCTCGATAGAGAGGTTTTCCTTAACAATTTCTTTCTCGGGTTCCACCTGCGTTGAATCCACATTTAAAATCTCCTGAGGAGGTGCGACATCAGCATGGTTTCCAACCATCTCAACATTGGAAGGTTCTAAATCGTTACTCGCATCCTGAGGATTTCCTAAAAAATCCTTATCCATGGTGTTCACAGCCTCAGAATTAACCTTCCCAGTGGAGTTGTTGGAAGCTTTTTTAAGTTCAGGATGCAGTTTAAAGCAATCAGAAATCGCATGTCCATGCGATTTGCAATGACTACAAAAATCAGGCACTTTCTCAAATTCCACTTTTTGAAGATAACCAAACGATTTAGATCCAACCCAAACTTCCTTAGCATGCTTAACAGTAATATCAACTTCAACTAACACCCTAGCAACAGAGGGACGAGTTCTAGAAGCAGTAGCTTGATCGGTTTGTAAAGGACGTCCAAAAATCGCCCCCAACGCATGCAGCACTTTCGAATTAAAAAAATGAAGGCGTAAGTTCGGAAACGAAATCCATATAGGCACAATCGGAGATTCTTCTTTGACATCGAAAAAGGGAGTCCATTTAAGGATCCTCATTTGACATTTAAAGATAAAATAGGATCTACGAGAAAAAACACGACTGTAATCTAAATCGTTAGAAAGCTGAATCGCAACGTGTTTAGAGTCCAAAAGCCCTACAGAATAGAAACCAAAAAGTTTAAGATTACCAAAAAATGAACGAATCGCGTCGAGATTAGGCCTACGCAAACCAAACTTGCCAACCAAAGTGAAATGAAAAGGTGAAACAAGTTTTAAGACATCATCATCAGAAATCATCACTGCCGGCACACCATTAAAGGTAGATTGAGTCAGAGAAGGTAAGGTATCACCTGAAGATCCCGCTAGAACATCTTTAAAAGACCTAGATTTAGTAGGAGAAGAAGACTTCGAGTCAGGATTAAAGAACCCTTTTTTAGCATCTTGAGCTTTAGAGGAGAAATTCCTTCAAGGAGAAACCGAAGACGATCCAGCCATCGCTGAAGGCCCGAAGGCCACAAACACCCACAGGAACCAGTTGCACAAAACTCACGAGATCGCACACACAAGATCACCCGGAAGCAGCCGAAAGATCGGAGACACAGGAAACCCTAAAATCGCACAGGCGGCGCAAGAGAGGAGGAGAGAGAGGAGCGTGAGGAAGATTTGTTCTTAAAACGATATTGTTGTTGTTGATATAAGGGTTCTACTTTTATTTGCTTAATGTAATATACTTTAAATGAACTGAAAGCTCATTTCTTAAGAAATTGGATGAGCTTACAATATTGAGTTTAGATCTTAATTATTTCTATTTTTCTGTAATAAATCTCCTTTTTTTTGTGAAGTTATTTCTTTATCTTGTCATTATTTGAAATCAGTTCTCTACCTTGAAGACCTTTGTTATGATGTTGGAAGTAGCTCTTTTATCCTGAAGTCATATTCGATTATAATATTAGCACTTAATGATGAAGTCGTCATTCAATTCAGTGTGAATTCATCTGACCATATGAAGTCGGCTTTTAAAATGAAGTAAAATTTTTTATCATGACATCAACGTTTGATTAAGTTAAAGGTGATGTGTCAGTTGGGTTTCTGAATGAATAGGAAATTATAAAATTAGCTTAGTATTTGGTAGTCACATCAATGATTGTGATGACATTTTAAGTGAAATGATATCACTTGGGAGTTCAATGTTTCAGATCTTCCACGCTCTTTCTTATAAATAGCGCTCCTCTCCATTCTATATCATCATACACTTTCTTTGTATTTTTGGTCCTTTGGTTTGTCTTTTTTTTTTTTTTTTTGCTTCCCTAAGCTTCTTTGAGCTCAATCTTCTTCTTCCTGCTTCATTATTCTTCTCCAAAGCTCCTACTACAATGATAGCCTCTTTAATGATAAACAACCCAGAATGTTTTCCCAAATCAAAATGGATGTTAACTTCTTCCTTTAAGAAGAAGAATGTAAAGCTCTTTCTACAAGAATTGTGTTTCAGTGAGGAATTCAGTATGAGACTCCTAATTTCCTTGGCATTCATCATTTCCTTCTTTTTCTTCTTTCTTCACGATAAAATGATTAAACGAACATTAAGTCTCTTTAGGAATATGTTCAATGTGAAGCTTGATACAAATGGTGTGATTCTCTTCTCCTCCACGTACAGCAACATGGAGGATTAGAGAGAAAAGTAAAAGGGTGAAAGAATAAATATTTCTTCATTAAGTCAACAATGTGCCTGATAGCATCGACATGGCATAGTAGAAGATGCTTGATGATGTTGACAAGGAATGAAATCTTGCCCTCAAGGTTAAGAACCTGATGAAGAGGCAAAAATTTATACTTAGAGTCGAGGCAGAGGAATACACTAAGAGGGTTACTCCTTATGATGTGATAACACCTACTTTTGTTATTGCGGCACCGTTAACCTCTATTTGATTGATGACTTCTTCTATAGAAGTAGGTATAAAGAAGGTTATTCATGGTTTGAGTGCCAAAGTTGACAGAAGGGCCAACATAAGGGAAGAGAACTATTATCCTTATTAAAATTGATGTGAGCATGAGGGCCAACCCATTGATTTCAAAAAGCAAGGACATCATTATTTTAGAAGTTGGAATTCAATTGAGAAGTGTGCTTCTAAGAAGGGATCAAATGTTTGTAGAGATAACGAGGGGAATCTTAATTAGCCATTTGTTTAACCACAGTATGCCTTTAGGATATTTATTCACAGTAAAGTGGATATCAATTACTTTGAAGAATGCAACAGCTTAGGGAGCTTCCTTAGTAATTACAACTTATCAAATAGAGAATTCACAGAAGACTGGAGAAATCGTATACAAGTCTGAAATCAAAGATCAAGAAATCTTCAGTATTGTATAAATGAAAATGATAAGAATTTGGAGCACCAAAGTACCACGAATAACTTTGAGTCATCCCTCACATAGGCTGAGTTATGAACCAAGAATCTTGCTTATCAGTTCAAGAACTACAATGACTGATTGTTAAAGACTAAAGTTTTGATTAATAAGTATCAAGTTGAGTGTTGAGTTGAAAATCAAGTTGGCCTAAGGTCTAGATGAGGTGAACTTGATCAACAAGTTCATCAAGTTCCAAAATTATTTTGACTCAGTCCTATAGAAGTACATAGAAAAAATTGGCAACATTAATAACTTTGTTAAGAGAAGATGCCTTAGCACTAGAATGGATTCATATTGAAAAGCATTCTAAAGATGATGATGATGGGGAGGCTGAGTAGGGGAGTATTATGTATTTTTGGCTTCTCCTTTTTTTTTTATTATCTAATATAAGTCTTGCAAGCTAAACCCTATAGGTGACTTGTAATTCTTATTATTATTTTGTGAAATAAAATATAAGTTTCCTTAGCTTTGTTGCGTGATGTTTTGGATGAATATATCTATCATCTATTTCTTTTCTAATAGTAACCTAGAAAATTTTTCATTGTGTACAAGATAGAATATCCCAAGACTTGATCTTGTATACTTAGTAAATCAATTTAAAATAAATCTTTGCCTTATTAGATAGACCTCAGCTTTCGATAGAGATTTTGTCTTCATAGGTGTAACTATGTTTAAGTCTCACCATTAGAGTGGACTTCTTTCTCATAATCTTACCACAAGGGGAGTTGGCAACTTCCAATCCTTCAAATTTCAGTCCTTCAATAGTTTTAAAATCTAGCATGATGGTACAAAGTGTTGAGAAATTAAATTCATTGATCAACTTATAGTGAATAAACAATATGTTAGAAACTTGTAGATAACAACAAAAAGAAAATAATTATATATAATTCAAAGATTTGAGAGAAAAACAAAGAGTAAATTCTACTCTTAAAATTATAACAAAAATTTTCATGCATTATAAATTGTTTGACATAAGTGATTTGAGTGATTCAAATTTTTTGTAACTCGAAGTAGTATTGAATATGATACTATTATTAAGATTATTAAATTTACTTCTTTTTTTTTAATGAAATTCATGCTAGGTTTAAGAGAGCTATTTTGTCAAGTATAGATTTCCTAGCCTCATGTGGGATTTAGCTCGCTTACATGGAATAGTCTTATACTTTTTTACTTTCCCTAAGGAAGAACTTCATTAGTCCCCTACAAAATTTAGTTAACCTTTTTCTTACCAAGTTAAGTAAGTATTCAGAAATTTGGTTCATCTTAATTATTTTGATAAAATTCATTCACATCTTCATTACCATATCTTCAAATTTGATTGAATCAAGTAGAAAATTAAGCATTGACTCATAAATCAAATTCATTAATAATTCCCCTAAGTATGCAGAGATTTATTAACTTAGAGTTCTTTGAATTGTAATGAATTTCTCTCATGATGAGTTCTTCGAGATTAAAACTTAACAATTTTCTTGAGTCAATTATTTTCATATTGTGAATTATTAACTTCTTTATAAACTATAAATTTTTAAATTCGTTAGGAACAGTGAATTAATGTGTTCATTGGGTACTTTAAATTATCAATTTCCTTGGCAATAGGTTTTCTAAGTGTGGTTAGTTTTCTAGTTTATTATACATAAGAAAGTTATAAAAATGTGAAATATTCTAAAAACAATTCCTTGAATTTTTAGGGCTAATGTACTGAAGTCATATTAAATATAATATATTTTATTTAATATATTTATGTTTAGAATTTGAATGAACATAAAGATTTCTTTAGCAAAAAAAATAAAAAATAAAAAATAAAAAAAGACGCATTTTATTTTTCATTAATTGAGAAAATAAATTTACAAGATTAATAAGAAAAACTTTCCTTTTGCAAGGACAAATCTTTGATCATGTAAGTTACATAAGAGCATCAAATTTTTAAGAGAGAAAATGAGTGTTTTCAATAACTAAGGAGGGTGTTGTCCATACAGCTTAGGGTATGGAGAATAACATCCCAATTCATTTACCTTTTATGCCTTCAACAATTGTGAATTTTAGATGAATGCTTTGGCTTTACCATAATTCATTGACTTTCTTATGGGAAATTAAGGACTATTGTCAATGATAATCATCATTGCTAGTTTCCACTACATGAAAAAAGGATTTAGTTGCAAAATTAAAGGTGGAATTTTTGCTAAAAAAATGTTAGCATATTTTTCGCAAGTAATTCTGTCGGATTTATTCCATTGGTAGTTAAGTGTCCCTGTGAATTTTCTTTTGGAAAATTTACTTAATTTCCAATAAAAAAATCCATCAAAAATTCCATCGAGGAAGGGTCTATTTCATCCCCAACGGTCTCCCTCTCCCATTTCACAAAATGTTTTCTCTCAAAAATATCTCTAGGCCTGGCCTCTTCATCGTCCGGTGTAGTTCAAGCTCAATTCTTGACAAATTTGCTTCATTTCTTCAAGATTTTAAAGGTAAATCATCATCTCTTTTATCAATTTAATTTTTTCAGATTTCGCCCGTTAGATTTTGTTAAAAATGAGTTTTATGCATTTTATGTTTTTGAGATTTCTATCTCGAGAAGCCTTAGAATTTAGGACACATCTATGTTTTTAATGATTTTTTAAAAAATTATGATTAACAATTGTGTAGCTAGTTATTTTTTATGACTAAAAAGAAAGAAATTTGAATGCAAATGAATTATATTTAATGTTAAGCTTAGTAGCCATGTAATAATTTTGATTTTTATTATTTTATTGGATGTCTAGGTTGAAGTATTAATGGAATTTTAGGTTGGTATTGCAGGGTGTTAATAACTTTAATTTTAAGCCTCTTCATTTGTGGACAAGCAACTAAAGTGAGGTTATGTTATTTGAAGTACTTAGATGTGGATTTACTGAATCTCAAACATCTGATATAATATTTGGTTGCACATGAAATAGTCTTTAAAGGTGTTTATGTCATAATTTAGCATCTTAATTAACATGGAGAAGGTTATTTTTAAGGTTATAAGTTTGAGTCTTATTTTATCACTCATTATTTTAAAATATATATATATTTTTGAGGTGATATGGAATGCCTAACAATTTTCATTTTGGCATTTAAAATTTGATCAAATCAAGTTAGTTATATGATTTGTCGCCAATGCTTCTTACCATTCTCGCCACTACCTCCAATTGTCGCGAGTTATTGTAACTATTATCGTCCATTAAAAAAAATTAAAGAGTATGATAATGGGATTTATGTCTTATGTTTGCTTTTTTCACTATTGGAAAGCTAGGATGATGATATGAAGGCCATTAATGTTTCTTATGAGAAAGTTGCCATGAAGCTGATAGTTATTATATATCTCATTATTATATGGGATACTAAATAATATTAGAAAAGTGTAGGAAATTGGTTTTTGTATACTTTTTAGTTTTGAGTTATATTAGTATATATATGATATATTATGTTGTTATTATATGTCATGATTTATTATTTATACTCATAACAAATAAGCTGAATAGCTTTTATTTTTGCTACAGGTTTCCAGCAAATTTTCTAGAGAATATCAGTAAAAAAATATAATTTTCCTACGAATTTTCTTTAAGAATTTCCAATGAATTTTTTGTCAGAATTTTCAACAAAATATTTAGTTTGAAATTCTGGCGGAATTCTTCATTAGAAATTCCACCCGAAATTTCGTCTTAAATTTTTCCAGATTTTGCTATCAAGATTTTTGTTGAAAATCCATTGGAAATGTTTCTAATAGATATAAATTCCGACGAAACTCTATTTTCAATGCTCGTTTTAGCAATGAAAATAATTCCTTCAGAAATTTGCCAAAAATTATAATTTCCAACTAAAACTCTTTGATTTTCATATTTTTTTGTCTGAAATAATTCTTTTTCCTATGATGTTCTAGCATTAATAAAAGTCACATTTGCAAGAGTTTGCTTCAATCCACTTAATAAAGTAGGTGATCATGATTAAGGTGATTAGGATCGAGATATATTGAAGAAAATTTCTAACATGGAATGCATCTTCTTGAGGGATATTCTCAATTTTCTAAAGAACATTCCATAAATAATATTTGCGTAAGATTTTATGTTTTAGTATTCTTCCACATGCAGTGACTTTCACATTTGCTTGAATAATGAATCTCCTTTAGAATATCTATGGTCTTAGATTCTTATGCACATCTGAGGTTTGTAACAGTAAGAGACCTAAATAACCAACCATCAACTAATAGATATTGAATAGCTCTGATCTTAAATCTCTTGGCTTTGCCTACAGAGAGATATTCAATGATAAATTAATCTAACTCAAAGCTACTTCAATTGGTATTGCTTCTAGCTATTAACATCTTTGACATGTAAAGTCCCTTATCTTTCAATGTTGGCTTACTTGGAAAACAAGTTGATCAATTGGTTTTATTCTTAAGGGATTTGCTCAATGTGAAAATATTAAAGCTTGTCAATCTCCATTTTAATTTCGAAAGGATATTTTTGTATTGGAGTATCATAACCTTCATATTCATCATTCACTTCATAGATGATAAGGTAGGAGTAAAAAAGAGTGATGAGATCCTCGACACCAACTCCCAGTGTTAATCCTAAGGCAAGAAGAAAAGTTTATGTTTAAATACCTTGATCTACTCTTCATTCTTGCTTAGATAATTCTGAAAAATATTACATGCTAGTGAAATTTATTTCCATATGATGAAATTAGTTTTTATGATTTTTGAAATCTATTTCCTATTTTCTAAAATCAATATCCATACTTATTGAATTCAAGACCTTTTGTTTGATGAAATTAATTTTTGTTTTGTTTAAATCTAAATTCATATTTATGGAAATCAACAAATGTTTTATTTGCTAAAAATATTTTTTATGTGTGCTGAAATTTGACTTCATCATTTCTAAGATTATTTTTACATTTTGTAAGAATATCTGTCTCTATATTTGCTAAAATTTATTTCTCATATTTATTGAAATCAAGGTTATTACTTGCTAAAATTATATTTTATATTTGAGAAAAGTAAAACACATATTTGCTAAAATTATTTCACATATTTTCCCAAAGTTTGCAATATTGAAATTATCAATATTAGCATTTTTATTTATTTTTTAATTTGATTTTAAATTGTAATCCCCTGGGTAAAAGAATATGGATATCATATTATTTTGAATTTTTTGGGTAGTAAAATCCTAACGGAGGTTGGCCAAGTGTGGATGTAGGCTAGGTGAACCATAGAAGAATCTCCATGCATGTTCTTTCTATTTCTTTAGTTGTAGTCTCCTACACTTGCTTGTTTACTACTACATCCACAAAAAAGGTTAATGGAATTAATATTGAAAAATCTTTTGAAGAACAGACTACTAGTGAAAGGAAATTTGATGAATTAAATGTCAAAACTTGTAACAATTTATGTTGTGTATATTTACCTGATGATTACATGAGAATTCTAAGAAAAAATAGAAAGTGTTAGTTCTTTGTGAAATCTATTTTTGTCAATCAATTGGGTTGTATTGTTGACTCAAACCTCAATTTCATTAATGGTTGAGATCGATGAGGAGCTCGCTAGTGGTAGCGCGTCTCTTGCATAGGGGTTCAGGGGCGAAGCCATTGAAAGAAAAAATCTTGTTTGTACAACACCGTGACACTGTCAATTCAACTCCAAGATGTTGTGGATTGTCTATAGGATAGAGTACTCAGCGTTGAGGCATTGTGGACATATTGACGCAGTCTTCTGGACCTGTTTTGAGATCAATTTGCAGCGTCGAGGTGCTGTAGGTATTGTGCCGACTTGCTGTGAGTCAGTAGAGTTAGTTTTCTCTTTCTTTTTTAAGAGTTGTGCAATTCCTTGGTGATGTGAGTCATTTGAGTTAGATTTCTTTTTAATTTTTTAAGAGTTGTAACTGCTTCTAGGGTTGTATTCTCATATATCTATGTCTGAAGATTCTGGATGTGAGTGTGAAGTGAAGAAGAGTATGTGAGTGTGGAAGATTCGTACAATCTCTCTCATTTTCATAGTGGATTTGTTGGTGAGGTCTAACTTCTTGATTTTTTTTTTCTATTTTTGGATTTTTCTATGCTAAATCTTGGTATTCGTTCTTCAAAACTTTTTTTCTTGTTTATTTCATTCTTTATTTACTCTCAACATAAAGATGGAAAGATTTCAAGGTGAATCTTAGAGAGAGTTTTTTACATAATATGAAATCACATTATGCCTAGACTCAACAAGTGCTATTTATATAAAGGATTAAGGTCTGCTATACAAAATTGGTTGTATAGTTTTATTACACATAAATTACATAATTTAAATTTGGTGTAGTAAGTTATATAGAAGGCAAGTCTGGTTTCTAAGCCGAAGCTTTGAGCGAATCTCAAGTTAAGGGCGGGTACCCCTTAAAAAATTGACTTATACTTAGAAGTGTTATGGTTCTTTAGGAGATTAGCCTTGGTGAATGAAGACTTTGAGTGCAAGTGTCCTTGGTCAAGTTCAGTAGCCCAATAAAGGCAGAGTAAGTGCTAATTCTCAGGCAATTTGACATTGAAGCTTTCACTACAGGAACTCCACCGGAAAATCCGCCGGAAATTTGTGACAAATTTACTTCCGCCGGAAATTCTGTCGGAAATGAGCTGTTTTCCTGTAGTGTTTAGAGGACTTGCAGTTTAGCAAATTCTAAGTCAAAAATAGTTTAAACAACTTCACAACTCGCCACATATTGAACTCCATTAACCATTCCCAAACTAAATGGATGTACATAAAGTTCAAGTAAATAATGTGTTCTATAATCACTTTTATGGGAAAAATATGTTGAACAAAGAAATGAATTTGACACCTAAAACAAGCTTAATATCAACACATCATTAAGTAGATGACAAAAGTTACATTTGCAGAATGGCACAATGCAACATCATTTATGTAATCAAGTTCACAAGACACAGATCAACCAGTGTAATGGTTGCCGATATCAAACAGGAAAATATTCTATTAAAGGAGATTTCAGTCCGAATTGAAACAAAGTGAGGTTCTAAGGAATACTGAAAAACATGCAATGAAGGTAATCAAACCATGCATCTTAGGCTAAACCTTTCTCTCCAATTTTGATCAGAATAGCACATTACAAATTCAAATCATGAAACTCAACGACAAGAATAGAACACACTTTAATGCAGATGCAATGTTTTTAATCTCAAATACCACAGAAAAGACATACATATATTTAAAGTTCTAGTATAGATCTGCAACTAAGTAGGACAGCCATAAACCATCTGTTTATCATGACACTCTTGAAGGTGGTTGTGATCTCAAGCTTCATATACCATGACATGCACCCAGCAGCCTTAAATCATAGCTCCTTCCTCTAAATAGTCGTTTAACCATAATAGTGCATAATTTACAGCACAATCCTCTTTCAAGACAGCCTTTCAACTGAATTAAATGAAATTTTTTGCAATTGTTGTGTGACGGAACATTCATAGCTTGGTCTAGAGAGATTGAGAGTTTAACTTATCAGTTTTGCACGAAGATCTAGCACACATAGATAAAATAGGATGAGTGAAAAAAATGTCATAGGTCAAATTTTTATGTGGAAAATCTTGAAAAAGGAAAACTCAATGAGCATAGCCTAGTTAAAACAATTTTACTAGCATTTGAATTTTATTACAAGTGAAGCCCTTTTTCAGGTAGAAGATATCATAATACTGAAATGAATATATTAGTTTCTTGAAAGAGACCTTTGGCTGGAATCCAACATAAATCCAAATACCTGAAGTTGGGAGTAATAATTGATTTTGACGACGTGCACTAATCTTATAAGTGATGACGTGCATTGGCATTGTTGGTGATGATAAGTGATGAAGTCAGTAGACAAAAGATTATGGTTAGGAGGTTGTAGGATGGAGGACCGTAATCAATAGACGATAGAGGTTGGAAGGACCTTTGCTAGGCTACAAAGGTTGGAGGACCATAGTTGTGCGACAGTGGTCCGTGGACCATAGTTGGTGCATGGGTCACAAAGGTTAAAGGATTGTAGTTGGCAGATGATGGAGGTTGGAGGACCTTAGCAGGGCGGCGATAGAGGTTGAAAGGATTATAGTCAGGAGACAATGGTCGAAGGACCGTAGTCGGATGACGGAGGACGAGGACGGCGACGGAGGTCGGAAAGACCATATTGGGCGATGGAGGTTAAAAAGACAGTAGTCTGGCGACAATAATCAAAGGTTTATAATCAGGCAACAAGGGTTCGAGGATCGTAGTAAACTAAATAACTAAACACACGATGATTGGACCTATTATAATAAGTTGATGGATGTTATTAATAGGCTTAAATAAAATGTGATGAAAAGTGATAAACATAGTCAAATTCCTATGATTCTATCATTGTATGATTTTCTTCTCTTTTGTCAAACGTTGATGATTTTCTATTTTTTTTATTTGAGAATCTTTGTTAGCACCATGGATTGGATCGTCCAATGATATCTCATTGAACAAGGCAAAAAGCTTTTTAAAAAAGAAATATTTTGTTCATGGCTCACTCAACAAAGATAGGATATCATGCACTATCATAAATGTTGCAATAACTCCTTAACTAAAATATGGCAATTAAGAAACATCCAGGGTTTACCCTCGCCAAAAAAAAAGAAGTTCAGCTATACATTTTACACATGACCTCATAGCATGAAGGAAATTATCATGACCTTACTCTCACATGATTTCCACTGTGATTCTATCATCGCTTTGATATCACATTGGCTCCATTGGGAGCAACATTCTAGCATTCAATGCGCCACCTTTGGCTTTTATTTAGGGAGGCTTGGCAATAAATGCAAGAAATCCCTCCAATTAAGATTTGTCTTTCATTGCTCCCTTCATGAAGAAGTAGGTGGAGAACTTGGATCAGAGCACACGAGTCTTCCGCCTGGGCTTTAATGAGCATCGAGGATAGCAAACATCACTCATGTCGATATCCTTCATGACTGCACCCATTATCAAAAAGATGGATCTTTTGGCCTACGGGATTTGGTAGAAAGCCTTATATTTCTATTTGAAATGAGGGGCATTATTTTCTATTTCATCTGTCTGCATTTGAGAGCCTTAGAAAATGCATGGTTTTTAGCTAAGTTTCTTAAATCTTATTGAACTACTCGTTGGACATTTAGGATGTCAGACTTTTTACTCCCAATATCTACACGACAAAAGTCATTTGTGGTGTTAAAAAGCTTGGAACCAACCAAAATATGATAGCTGAAATGACATTACAGCAAAAGAGAATTATTTTCAGCATTAAAAAGGACAGGCAAATTCATTAAAATAACTCAAATCTACTAAGTAAAATGCTGCAACTTAGATTTTATTTGGGATGACATTCATACTATTTTTTAAAACAGTTTTCAAATACAAAAATTAAATATTTTGTACTAAAAATCTCCTTTAAAAAACAATAGGTAAGCCGTCCTAAACAAAGCCTTAATTACAGCAAACTAGAATTATTATTATTTGAGTATTGAAATGACAAACAAACCAATTTAAGAAGACTCCAAACAAATAAAATTTAACGATGAAACAATCACAACAAAATAAAATCATTTCAGCGTTAAAAATTACATGCAAAACCGTTTAAATAACTCTAAGCACATTAAGTATAAAGCAAAGTAAAATCATTAAGAGCATTAAAAATGACATTCGAAACCATTTAAAATGACTCAGCTCGACCAACCAAAATATGACACTACAACAACAACAACATCAAGCTTTTGTCCCACTACGTGAACGTAGTATTATAAAAATCCTTTTTCGCCATTGTGTCTTGTTAAAAGTCAAATTCTTATTTAAATCTAATTAAGAAAGATCATTTCTAATATTTTCTAACCAAGTCTTTTTAAATTTACCTCTACCTTTCTTAACATAAGTCAAATCTAATACCCAACTTTTCTTACCGGGTCATCGGAAGGCCTCCGTTTAATGTAACCAAACCATCTAAGGAGACTCTCTCTAATCTTATCTTCCATTGGAGCTACTCCAACCTTTTCATATATATGCTTATTTCGTACCCTATTTCTAAGGGTAAAGCCACTCATCCACCTAAGCATCCTCAGCATCCTCATCTTTGCAACACTTAACCAAAATATGATAGCTGAACCAAATTACAGCAAAAGTGAAATATTGTAGGTATCAAAAATAACATTTGAAGTGCAAAGATAAACTCAAAGAAACAGAGGCATCTAAGGTCAATAGGTTAAAAATGTATATAATAAGTATCTGTTCGTGAGTTACGGTATACGAAAAATTTTATCAGAAAATATATATCATTGCACTTCCAAGTCAAAGTTGTTCAACACCCTCAATGCCAGGCTTTAAAGGATTTGCTTAAGCGAGGAGACGAAATTGATCATTCAAAGGAGGAGACCCCATAGAAGTGTTGCCTCATTATTCCGAAGGCCTACTTCAACATCAGAATCACTTTAGTCCTCCAAAATGTGGCATATGCCGTCATAAAGAAGTAATATGGGCTGGTCAAAATCACTATCCGGAGAGATTATTTTGTGCGGTGTCCGAACACGTCCGGAGGCCAATCCGGACTCGCAACATCACACAATGCACCATGCATTGGGTGATGAGGCGCATCCGGACAGTGCAATATTGGGTGATGTGTCGTTTCCATAGTCTGGACGCATCCGGACACCGCACGCAATAATTTTTTTCCACTATTAGACTCTCTCAAATGCCCTAATCATGCATGCAAAGTAAGAAGGAAAGACATAAGCAATATGAACTTTCCTTACCTCAATATCAGATAAAGGGGAATCATCACAGACTTGACAAACTCAATGTTTTGGCCTCACAAGGTATTCTGCTGGGATATCATTTTCACCACACAAAAACCTGGGCTCGAACCAGTCTTTAAAGTAAAGCAATTTTCAATAGAATGTTCCAAGAACCTATGATAGGAGTAGAAGTTTGGTTCATTCCTCTTGTTTGCTTCTTCAAGCTTCTTTTACCAGGTTTCTAAACATTTTACATAACACATTCTTTCTTAAACAAGTTTGAACAACTTTAAATCAAATTAATTACTTGAACACCACATCTTGAATATATTAGCCTCTTTCAACTACAGCGCATACTAAATGGTGTGATAAGAACCATCTTAGATATCCTACAACTAGGGAGAAATTCGGAATGCTTTTCTTCTGCACTTTCTGAGTGATTATGTTGTATTTGTGCACTCTGCAAATCTAGATTAGAAGAAATATTTTCTTTTTGCAAATTTGTACATTACTCAGTCCCCTTAAAAGCACTAGCTTGATGTATGGCAGTGTCATGTAGACTAAATAAAACATAAATTGTTAGAGAAAATCTATACTTAGCACATTTTAGTTAGAAAAGCATTACAGGCATGTGAGCCAATTTAGAAGGCATAAGGAAATAGTTATGAACCATATGATGTTCTACACAGATGTCCCCACATTTCATGCTTTTTGTGTATGGAACAAGGACTTGGTTTGTATATTTTGTAGAGCGTAGCTACATATTTTTCTACTTCTCTTGAGTACATTTGTATTGGCCTTTCTTGGTTCTTACCATTTGTGAATAATTATTGATTGATTGTTTACATCTACGTGCCTTACAAAATAGGTTTTTGCAATGTTTATTAAATTGTATTATTCTGGACTTTGGTTTTATTAAAGTTGTTTCATTTCATGACATAGCCATGTGTGTCTGCATATAGTGTTTGGTTCATACTTAGGACAGACAATTTAAACAAAAAGTACTCCATTCACTAGTCAAACGCCGGGGTAAGCCTTTACTTATTATTAAGGTGATTAGGTGAGTCTAGTAGTCAGTGATCTCCATGAATGATTGTAAGACCATTGACTTGATCTTTTCAAACTTATCGAAAGATGCTATCCCTTTTGTACTATCACCACAATGTATCACCTTGTAGTGTAGCTTCTTAAAAACTATTGAAAGGACTTAATAAATAATATAAGTGTTGCAATTTGGGAGCTCGAGCCTATGTTTTGATGATTATAAATATTATTGGAGTTTACTTAGTTTATCTTGTTGAAACTTGTTTAATATGAATTAGGTTGTTAAACTTAAGCTTATGTCCCAGCGGCTAATCAAGAGGGGGGTGAATTGGTAATTAAAAATTTATCCCTCTTTTAAAATGTTTATACAAAAAATAACTTTAGTGAATTTTGTAGAAAACATTTTTCAACCACAAGTTAAAACATTAAAAAGAAAAGCAGTGGAAAAATAAAAGGCACAAGTTTTATAGTGGTTCGGTCAAACACGACCTAAATCCACTCCGCAGAGGCACCCTCTGAGTATTGCACTAATACCACTAGTGACTCTCCTTTTGCACCCACAGCAAGGCGGAGAAGCTTTTACAAAACTTTCTTCCACCACTACCCGGTGCGGTAGAGAACCGCCGTCTTTTTACACTCTCCAAGTGTTGGCAGAGAACCATCCATCCTTTCACACTCTCCTGGGGTAGGCAGAGAACCCTTCGTCCTTTCACACTCTCCAAGTGTGGGTAGAGAACCCTTTGGCTATTCACACTCTCCAAGTGTAGGTAGAGAACCCTTCGTCCTTTCACACTCTTCAAGTGTGGACAGAGAACCCTTCGGTTGTTCACACTCTCCAAGTGTAGGCAGAGAACCCTTCGTCTATTCACACTCTCCAAGTGTCGGCAGAGAACCGGATCTCCTTGACAGATCTTCTCATAAGAAATATAGAAGGACGAGAGAAAAAGAGTGAAGTAATCACAAATCACAAGTGGAGACTCTTACCTTTGAGTACCAAGTGAATCCTTCACGCTCCAGTAGTAAGAATCCTCCTTCAAACACTCTCTCACACCCTCTCCTTGACTCTCCCTTCAATTGGCATGAAGATCAGTAGTCAAAAAAATTAAGAAACAGTTTTAATTGGATTTTATATAGAAAAGACACAAAAAATCATCCAAAAACTGTTGATTTTCAAGTCTATACATAGTGGATCGTCCCGTATGATCGTCATGTACGAATTTACTTAAGTAGTTGCATACGAACACAATGTATATTGGTACGAACTGTCTTCGTACCTGATCATCGTCCCATACGAAATATGTTCATCCTGGGATGAATAGGAGTTTGTCTGGACGAAAATTTTCCAGAGAGCATTTTGTCCTTGAACGAATAGGAGCTCGTTTGGACGAAAATTTTCCAGAGAGCATTTCGTCCTGGGACGAAAAGGAGCTCGTCTGAACGAAAATTTTCTAGAGAGCATTTCGTCCTAGCACGAATATAGGATTTCGTCTGGACAAAAAATTTTCCAGAGAGCATTTCATCCTGGGACGAATAGAAGTTTGTCTGGACGAAAATTTTCCAGAGAGCATTTCATCCTGGAACAAATAGGAGCTCGTCTGGACGAAAATTTTCCAGAGAGAATTTCATACTAGCATGAATAGGATGAATCGTCTGGACTATCAGCACAAAGTGAGAATCTATAGCAGATCATCTCGGGATGAATTGAGAAATTCGTCTAGATGATAAGGACTTAGAAAAATTTTCTCACTTCCTATTCGTTCCATTTCTCTTCCGAGGGGATTAACTGACTTGTTCGTCCCGTACGAACAATGTTCGTCCTGTACGATTAGTGTAATTTTTAAAGATCTCCCCAAGTGTGTGTGTGCTAAGCTTATTCAATTAAAATCATATTTTCTCAAACTCAATTACAATAAAAATTATAAACTTCAATTTACAAACTATCTCATACTGAATTTTGATTTGAAGTCTTCATTAGTCTGGAGTTCGATTATTCTGAAATGTTAGTCCACACAAGAGCAAAAATAATTTTTCCAAAAAATGTTAGGAGAAAATAAAGCTTAAAATAATAATATTTAGAATCATCAAAACTATATAAGTTGCAAAAGATAAAACATGCAAATAACAACTCTCTTAACAATCTCCCCCTTTTTGATGATGGCAAAACAATTATTATTTATATAATTTTTAAATTTTAAGAATCTCCTAAACTCCCCCTGAACTGATGAACATATGAAAATAAGGAGGCATGCACAACAAATGTATCTCTCTTTTCTTTTCTTTTCTTTTCTTTTTAATTTAAAAAAAGATACGATACGAAAACAATATGATAACAGAAAACAATACAAACATGCGAAAACAATACGATAATAGAAAATAATATGATAACAAAAAATAATACAAATATTATTTTCTCCCCCTTTTTGACAACAGCAAAAAGAGAAGAAGAAAAAGAACATAAATGTAAGTAGTCATATGATAATATTTTGATAATTAATCCTTAAAAGTAATTGAAATAAATTTTGCAAATAAAATCAAATCATTAGGTAAATAAAAATGATTCATAGAATTTAAGAAGAGATATAACTTTTATAATAAAAAAGATATATCAAAAATATGAATTAATTTAGACACTAAGATAAAGAATATCATTGCATAAAGAATGAATATAAAATGTGTATATTTCAAATTTCAATAAGAAATAAAAATGTACAAAAGATCAATTTGAATTAAGAGATTGAAAGATTATGAAAAGAATTAATTACCACATGTGGCGCCTTGCGCATCTTTTATTTTTTTAATAGTTGTGGCATTTTTGTGCATTATTTTACTTGTGAGCTTATTTTGTGCCTCTTTTTCAAATTGCAAATCATTGCGCATTCCTTTTGATTTTTGTACATTTGTATATTTTTCAAGAATAATCTTGATTTTTCTAAAATCAATAATAAAAAATTTCAAATTTTTCTAAGTACAGCAATATTTATTGATAAATAAAATACAAAATAAAAAAACATCATAATTATAATAATAATATTAAACATTAATGTAGTCTAATAAAAGACATGAAATTAATTGACAATCTTAATTACCTCAAGTTATAAGCAAAAGTTAAATTTAAAAAAATTAGATTTTTCTAATAAATTTAATTTTGTATTGCACTTCAAGATATAACACTATTAAGATAAAAAGTTTTAGAGATTTTCATATAGGTTAACATACATTTCAACACAAAATTAAAACCGAGACAAAATAACTTATATTGATATCATGATAATAAATATTACAATTTTGAGAAATGATATCAATACATCATAAAACATAAATGAAAACTAACACATAACTAAAACATATCACATCACAAACTATCAAAGTACAATCACATCAACTAGAGAAGATCATAAGTAAGTACATGAATCACTCTGATGAGCCCTGATCTGGAGGAGGAGGAGGAGGTACAGTACTGAAGAAATTAAAATAACTATTTATCATAAGCATATTTGAACTTATATCGTTTATCTGTTCTCGCATATATCCCATGTTTTGATTGTACTGAACATCCTGTTGTTGTAAGTGAGTTTCAATTTGATCAAATCTTTGATCAAAATGAGACTCTAAACGATCAAATCTCTGAATCAAATCTTGGTAATTTGGTTCACTAGCAGGTGCAGGTTCAGGTTCCTCCTCTGAGTCACTAATAACATGTGTTTTACATGGTTCATCTTTATTGAAGATTGCTCTAAAAGATTCATCGTTGTAGTAGAGAGGTTCTTCAAAATCTTGATCTGGATGAACCAATTCATACTTCTTCTCCAAAATATAGGCAACAACATGTCATAAGGCAATGTTCTTCTTTCTTTTATGGGCGACATGACCAATTTCAAAAAGTTCATAAAGATAATCAATGATTAGTTGGGCTTCATCTATAGGTTAGTCAGTCATAATCAAGTAGGTTACTGTAGAAAGAAGAGGAGTAATGTTGACTCTATCACCAGCTTTAGGAATTATGAAAGTTCGAAGAACATGCTGGATGATACGAGCATTGCAAACAAGAGTGGACACTTTAGGCATATGCTCCTTAAATATAATTCCTCTAATCACTTGATTAATTTCAGTCCAGTCAAAAGCATAAGTAGTGGTCAAGATATGGGCTCTAATCCCTTCAGTCCTTAAGTTCAAAAAAAATTCCTAAGTCTGCTTTTGTGATTTCTACTTTCTTTTTAAAAACATATGATCTAATAACAGAATGGTCAGAATTGAAAGACATGTTTGTTAGAAAGTAGTGAAAGGTCTCTTTATTGTAGAAGTAGACTAGTGTGAGAATGAAACCAAATTGAGTGAAGGCAAATAGATTCATTACCTTAAAAGTCAATTGTTCTTGAAGAAGAACTCTTGAAAGGGTGATCTTAGCAGAGAAGAATCTAAGAAATGACTCTTCGTTGGCCTTAGACAGAAAGTTATCATTAGTGTTTTTCGGTGGACCCTTGGCTAGAATCTTTTGCCTTTTGCTAGAACTTGCCATAGAGAAGATCTAAGTGAAAAGGGTTTGAAAGGGATGTTTGAAGTGATGACATTTGAGTTCAAAAGCCTTCAATTTAATGAAAAAACAATTTTCGTACAGACGAAAATAATTTCATCCCGTACGAATTTTAGTTCATCCCGTACGAAAAATTTTCATATGGACGAACAAATGAGTCCAAAAATGAAACAGCTTTTCGTAATAACACAAGTAACGATGTGTCGATTCGTACAGACTTTTGACCAAACGATCATACAGACGAACAGGTGTTCGTCCTGGACGATCAGAAATTTAAGATCATTTTGATGGCACTTGAAACCGTCCCCCACATCGAATCGCCAAACGTTTGTTTGTACGAACCAAAGGTTCTTACATATTAAAAACGACATTATCCATTTAACTATCAATCAATCGTACAGACGTTTGAAAAGTTCATCCAAACGATCGTGACGATCGTACATACAAAGTGAAAAATAAAAATTGAAAAACTGTACGCAAACCGTTCAAATTTGATAGTTAACACACTACACAATTCATCCCGTACGAAACTAATTTCGTCCTGGATGATTTTCACTCAATTTTTTAAAACATGCACTCAAAAAATCTAGATGTAAGAATTTTATAAAACTAAAACACAAACTCAATCAGAAAACAAAAAATAAAAACACAAACTCAAAATACAGAAAATCACAAACTCAAAGATACACATAAAAATACTAACTAGAAAAAAACATACATCAATGTTACAGAATCATTTTAATTATGCATTCAAATCGATCACACCAAGCATTGTTCTTAATGCATTGAAAGTATCAAAGGCTAAAGGTTTTATAAAAATATATACAAGTTGATTTTATGTAGAAACATGAATGAGTTTAATTTCTCCTTTGGATACATGATCACTTATAAAGTAATACCTGATGTCTATATGTTTGGTTCTTGAATGTTGAATAGGATTTTTAAAAATGCAAATAGCACTAGTGTTATCAAGATAAATTAGAATGGTGCCTCTAGTTAATCTTAAATCAATCAATTGTTGTTTCAACCAAAGTACTTGTGTCACACAACTTCCTAATGCAATGTATTCAGTTTCAGCAATAGATAAGGCTATTGAATTTTGTTTTCTACTCGACCAAGAGACTAAAGAATTTCTAATAAACTGACATATTCCAGAAGTGCTCTTTCTATCCACTTTATAACCTGGAAAGTCAGAATCTGAATAACCAATTATTTCAAATGAAGAGCTAAACTTAGGATACCAAATTCCTAAGTTTTGAGTTCCTAACAGATATCTTAAAATCATTTTTACTACTGTCAAATATGATTTTTTTGGATCTGATTGAAATCTAGCACACAAACAAACACTAAACTTTGAAAATAGGTATGTTAGCTTAGCAATTGTGCACACACACAGGGGGAGTGAAAATAAAAATAATTTAATTTTTCTGTAAATCATACAATCTGATCAGTTGAAACATAAATTAATTAAAAAATTTATTTAAATCAAAATAAAAATTATTTTGAAACATAATTAATTGTAACATACGAATACCAATTCGTACTGGACAATCAGCTATAATCAGAAACCCACTATCGAATCTAAGTTACTTAAAATAGGAAAATTTGAATTTTGAATTTTAAACTATTCGTACTGTACGAAATATTTCGTCTATTTGATCAGTTGATTTTTTAACTAATTAGGTCCATTAATTAAGGGATCAAATCAAATCAGTTGGATCTAATTTGATTACTGATTGTATTATATGATAATTGATTGTACTGTACGACTTACCTGAGGAGTCTTTGGGCAATATTTGGTTTGTCCAGTACAATCCAAAATCATATTATACAAATAAATCGAGGACTCTCTAGACAAATTTTTTCATCCAGTATGATCAAATAACTGATTTGAACTAATCATAGTATACAATTATAAATCATATTGAACAATCTTTGATAAAGTAAACTAAACGTACAGTACGATGGCCATATCATACTGTATGAACAGTAGCAATTGAATTAAAAATTAGGATTTTTCTTGGAGCCTTGTATTTAAACAACTCCTATTTTATTTTAAAGAGTCTTTTGGCTGTTTGAAGAATTCTGAAAGAGTTCTTAGTAAGGGAATGTCTTCTTAGGAGAGCTTAAAGAAAGAGAACTTAGAACTTGTGAGAGAAATGGGGAGAAGTTGTCTTTAAGGGAAAAGTAATGTGAGAGGGGTTTTCAAGAAGTTGCTTTTAGAAAACTTTTATCTTAGTCCCTCTTTTTGTCTTCGTTGTTCTTGAGGGAAGCTTTGTTTAAGAAAGTTTTCAAGGCCAAAGATCACCGATAACTCCACCACACTATGGGTAAAAGGGATTTGACTACTCCACTACATTGCAATTCGTGAAAGAGACTGGACTACTTCGTCGCACCATTAGTGAAAGAGATTCGGCTACTTCAGTGCATGGGGTTGGCGAAAGAGATTTCGTTAGAGCTTTGTCACCTTACTGTGGGGACAAAAGAGAGACATTAAAAGTTTAGTGAAATACTCATAGTATAGGACTTTGAGGAGTGGACATAGGTCAAGATTGACCTAACCACTATAAATCTTTGGTGTATTTATTTTTATTTTCAGTATTTTACTTTTTTCATTTTAATTTCTACAATTCATTATCTTGCATACCTAATTTCATGCAATTCAATTTGTATTGAGACTTATAATTGATTAAGATTGTTTATCACATTTCACTTCATAGTAAAGTGGTTGACACTGTAATACCGTATAGGCCTTGAGTTCAAATCCCAATGTGGACAAGCAAGCTGACAGGCACGCGGGGTAGCTTACACTAGCGGGCAGCTGGGCGGTTTATTTTATTTTTTTAACTAATTTTTTTAGTTATTCCAATGGGTTTTGTTCGACGAAAACTTTTCTGACGCTTATTTTACTATCGAAATTAATTCTGTTAGACATTCGCTGAAAAACATTCGAATCTACCAGAGAATCTATTGGTAATGTGTGATTTTCCCATGTTGGAAGTGTGAGAAGTTCTCTTGAGAGGGTGAATGGAGAAGGAAGAAGACAGAACATGAGAATAGAGAAAGAATGAAATTGTATTATGACCAGCTTGGTTACAAGTATTTATAGACTAAATGAGTATAGCTGTAAATGTTAGTTGGTACATAATAAGCTAAAATGAACTATATGCTCACATCCTCCCGCAAATTAATCATTTGGTTCTTGAATGGTTAATTTGGAGCGAAGATAGTCGTATCGAGTACAGGAGAACAGTTTCGTGAGGATGTCAGCTATCTGGTCATTAGAGGGAATGTGATGAATAGTAATGTTGGGTGGAGATGTGTTGACGAATAAAGTGGTAGTCAATCTCAATGTGCTTAGTCATGGCATGAAAGATGGGGTTCTTGGCAATGGCGATAGCAGAGATATTGTCGCAATGTATAGTTGTAGGGGAGGTTTGCTCAAGGTGCATTTCGGCTGAAAGACAATGAAGCCATAGGACTTTGGATGTTGCTGCGGATAAGGCCCTGTACTCGGCTTCGGTGGAACATTTGGCAACCGTCACTTGTTTCTTGACGGACCAAGAGATGAGATTTGGACCCATGAAGGTACAATGACCGAAAATTGATTTCCGATCATAATTGTTGGATGCCCAGTCGGCATCAGTGTAAGTACGAAGTTGGAAGTCACTCGGTAATATGGGAAGACCGTAAGTTACGGTGCCTTTAATGTATCGTAAGATACATTTAAGGCTTTTGGAAGTCTTGGACCGTGGGTTGATGCATATGTTTACATGCCCAATTTGTGGCGAAGGCTATGTCGGGTCTGGTGATTGATAATATTGAAGTGAGCCGGTGAGGCGACGATAGAGAAATAGATCACGGAAGAGCTGTAGGTTGCTCGGTCGATGTGAAGATGCTGGAGCCATAGAAGTCGGAGACACTTTGCAGTGATAAAAATTGGCTTCTTGAATGAGTTTGTTGGCATAGAGTTCTTGAGTAAGAAAGTAGCCTTTGGTGGTTTGTAGGACTTATATGCCGAGAAAAAGAGAAATCTCTCCGAGCTGTTTTAGAGCGAATTGTGAGTGAAGATCATGGAGTAGTTCCTGAATGCTTGCGGGGTCATTTCCTGTGATAATAATGTCATCGATGTAAATTAGAAGAAAGATATGAATGTGTTTCTTGGAGAAGATAAGTAGGGAGGGGTAGGAGCGACTAAACCCGAAATCACGTGTTAGTGGAAAGCTTGTGAATTTCTGGAACTATTGGCGGGGCACCTGTTTAAGACCATAGAGTGATTTGTTTAATTTGCAAACGTGGTTGGGTTGTTGTGGATACTCAAACCCAGGGGGTTGGCACGTGTAGATATCATATGGAAGATCTCCGTGTAGGAAGGCGTTGGTGACATCTAATTGTAGCATAGACCACTTGCAGTTGATAGCGAGGGTAAGAAGCATGCGAATCATTGTCATCTTGGCGACTGAACTGAATGTTTCCGTGTAATTCTCGCCAAACTTTTGGTCATATCCTAAAGCGATGGGATGAGCTTTGTGGTGATCAATTTGCCTCATGGGTAGCAATTTGGTTTTGTATGTCCACTTGCAACCGAGGATACACTTGTTTGACGGAGCAGGAACTAGTGACCAGGTCTTTGTTTTTGTAGTGCATTGAATTCGGTCATCATGGCAGCTTTCCAATGTTCATGTTTGGATGCTTGCTTATAAGTTATGGGAGGAGTAGTGGTGCTGCTGATTAAAGATACAACAACAATAATAACATCAATCCTTTATCCCACTACATGGGGTTGGCTACATAAATCCTTTTTCTCCATTGTGTCCTATTAAAGGTCAAATTCTCATTTAAATCTAATAAAGAAATGTCATTCCTAATATTTTCTAACCAAGTATTTTTAGGTTTGCCTCTACCTTTCTTAACATAAGTCAAATTTAATACCTTTACTCTCCTAACCGGGTCATTAGAAGGCCGCTGTTTTATGTGACCAAACCATCTAAGGCGACTCTCTCTAATCTTATCTTCTACTGGAGCTACTTCAACCTTTTTGCTCATATGCTTTTTCTAAATCAATAAACATCATATGTATATCCTCCTTATTTTCTCTATATTTCTCTATCAAACCTCTTAATAAATGAATGGCTTCCATAGTCGACCTACCCGGCATGAATCCAAATTGATTTTGAGAAACATTAGTATCACACCGCAACCTATGCTCCATAATTCGCTCCCATAGTTTTAAAGTATGACACATTAACTTAATTCCTCTATAATTTGCACAATCTTGTGCATCACCTTTATTCTTAAAAAAAAGATTTAACACACTCATCTGGCATCTTTTTAGTCTTCAAAATAGTATTAAAAAGTTTAGTAAGCCAAGAAATCCATTCATCTCCTAAGTATTTCCACACCTCTATTGGAATATCATCAGGTCCAACAGCTTTTCCACCCTTCATTTTCTTTGAAGCCTCTTTAACTTCGGTTTTACTAATACACCGATAAAAACAAAAAAAAATATTTTCATTTAGGGTGATAAGGTCACTATAGTCAATCTTATTTTTACAATTTTCATTAAAAAGCTTAGCAAAATATCTCATCCACCTTTGTTGAATATCATCTTCTAAGAAAAGTATTTTTTTATCTTCATCCTAAATGCACTTCACTTGAACTAAATACTTACTACTCCTATCTCTTTGCTTGGCTAACTTATACATATATCTTTCTCCCTCCTTAGTATCTAATCTATTATATAATTCACTAAAAGCTAAGGTTTTTGCATCGCATATTGCTTTTTTAGATTCCTTACGAGCCTCTCTATATCTTTCTCAATTATTAGAATTTTTAAAAGTAAACTAATTTTTATAACAAATTTTCTTATTCTTAATCTTTTCTTATACATTTGGATTCCACCACCAACTATTTTTACTATTAGGAGCTTTTCCCTTTGATACTCCAAGCACATCTTTTACAATATTCTTAATATCACTAGTCACTTTTTCCCACATAACACTAGCATCCTCATGCACAAATAAAATCTTAAGATCTAAAATCTTACTCTCAAAAATATTTTTTTTTAATATTCTTTAAATGGCCCCATTTAATCCTAGAAAATCGTTTTACTTTATTTTTTATTATCTATCCCTTTATCTTAAAGTTCAAAACTAATAATCGATGTTGGGTAATAAATTTTCACTCGGAATAACTTTACAATCTTTGTAATCTAAATGATCTAAGTTTATTATAAGAAAATAGTCAATCTGGGTTGTGCTATATCCATTTTTATAAATAATGAGATACTCATTCCTTTTCTTAAATAAGGTATTAGCAATTAAAAAATCATAAGCTAAACAAAAATCTAATATGGTCTTGCCAGCTTCATTTGTTGTTCCAAAACCATAGCCACCATGAATGTTTTTAAAATCATCTACCTCTCTACCAACATGTCCATTTAAATCTCCTCCAATAAAAACTCTTTCTTCTAGAGGTATCTTTTGTAATAATTCTTCTAAGTCATTTCAAAATTTTAATTTAGAACTCATATCCAAACCTACTTGAGGAGCATAAGCACTTATAATATTAAAAATCTTATCCTCAACAAAAATCTTTAAAACTATAATTCTATCTCCAATCCTATTAATTTTTATAACATTATCCTTCAAACTCTTATCTTTAATAATACTTACACCATTTCTAGTATGACTCCTACCCGAATACCAAAGTTTAAATCATAAACTATCAATTTCCTTAACCTTCTCTCTAACCCATTTAGTTTCCTGAATGCACAAAATATTTATCTTCCTATGAATCATAATATCTATTAATTCCATTAATTTTCCTGTAAGGGAACCTATATTCCAAGTTCATATTCTAATTTTAGTTTCATGGACTAGCTTCTTTACCCACATTCGTCCTTGATGTGGGAATCCTTGCCTATTTAACACAACATCCGGGCGCCGGTGTAGTGGCGCTTACACACTTGTCACTATATTCAGGCCATACAGCGCGTTGCTTTCAGGGGATGTCCTAGCATTAACATAATTTCTCAAAGGATTAATGTTATTATTATTCGACAAGTTTTACGCTGGCTCTCGACTACCTAACGCAACCCTCCACTTTTCTCATCCAGGACTTGGGACTTGGTAATGATAGTGTTTTGTGAATGCCAGATTTGGAGCGGGTTTGCATGGAGTGGATAGGGGGTTGAGTGGGACTCGGTTCGGTATTGGTTTGAGGAGCCTGAATGTCATCTAAAGTTGGATGAACTAACTCGGGCTGGTGAGTATGAGTGGTGTTGGTGGGCGGTGCTATTGAAAATCTGTTAGGAGGCGGAGAGTGTGATATTATGGATGTAGGAACTAGAAGAAAGGGAGAGAGTATGGGTTGATTTAGCATTTGGGTAGATGTGGATGAAGACGCGTTGTTGGTGTAAGGAAAAATTCTATCATAGAACACAACGTGCTTGGATATATGACTTTTGTAAGTGGCCAAGTTGTAGCATTTGTATCCCTTATGACGTAGTGAGTAGCCAATGAAAATACATTGTTGAGATCTAGGGAAAAGTTTGTTTGCGGCGTAGGGTTGAAGCCATGGGTAGCACAGGCACCCGAAGGTGTGAAGGTGAGAAAAGGTAGGGAGTTTGTTGTAAAGAATGTGGTGAGGAGATTTGAGAGCAAGAGTTTTGGAGGGGGGATGATTTATTAGATAGTTGGCAGTGTCGAGAGCGTCTGCCCATAATTGATCGAGAAGTTGAGAGGCGTGTAGAAGCGTTCGGGTAAGGTCAAGAAAATGTCGATGCTTGCGCTCGGCTAATCCATTATGCTCTGGTGTACGAGGACAGCTAAGTTGGTGAATATTTCCATGGGTCAAGAGAAAGAGTGCGAACTCGAAGCTAGTAAATTCCCCTCCATCGTTTGATCTGAAAATTTTGGGGGAGGCATTGAACTGAGTTTGAACAAGGCTGCAAAATAGTTTGAAGTTTGTGAAAGTTTCTTGTTTAGAATTCATAAAATAAAACCATGAAACTCTAGTAAAATCATCAATAAAGACGACAAAATAATGAAATCCAGATAACGAAGATGTAGGGGCTGGTCCCCAAAAATCTGAATGAATAAGTTCGAATGGATGAGAGGTGACCGAGCTTCTTTTATTAAAATAATGTTAGTGGCTCTTGGCCATATTACAGGAATTACAATGAAATGAAAAAGAAATTTTCTTGAAGTCAGAGAAGTTGAATTTGAGGGATGCCGGTAAGGTGAGATCGGCGGATGGACCGGCAAGCGTGGAGGAGGAGGTGGGAGGGAGGGAAGAAGCTGATTCTTGATCTCCCATTTCCAGCTCTTGATACCATGTGAGTTCTCTTGAGAGGGTGAAAGGAGAAGGAAGAAGACAGAACACGAGAACAGAGAAAGAATGAAATTGTATTATGATCAGCTTGGTTACAAGTATTTATAGACTAAGATGCATGGGTATAGCTGTAAATGTAAGTTGGTATAGAATAAGCTAAAATGAACTATATGCTCACAGGAAGACCTACAAGAATGTCATGAAATGAGCTTAGTGAAGAAGCCATTTAGTCAATGATAAATAATAAAATGTCCTAAAATTTTTGAGATTGATGACAATCTTAAGCGATATAAGTAAATACTTAGGAGAGAAAATATGTATGTAAATCTCACTTTCTCCTTAATGCTTTTCAAATCGTGCATTTAATTATTTAGTTTTTACAAGTACTCTGTGACGTGCATAATTGTTACTAAACTAAAGAGTGCAAGATAAAACCCCTTTGATAGTATAGTTGATATAGTCAGCTATGTAATCTATGAGATTATACAATAAGATGCATCTATTTTTAAATAGACTAGGCAATCAAGAATGTTAAGTCACACTAGTTGCTCATTAGTATTTCTTTGAGTGGATATTTGTGTTAGGATTATTGATTAAGGCTTTGTTTGGGACTGCTTTTTTACTGCCTCTTGAAGTAAATTTTTAGTACAAAAATAAATTTTTTACTAGAAATTTTCTTCAAGAAGCAGTAAGAAAGCCGTCCTAAACCAAGCTCAAGGCTTCATTTGGGATGGCTTTTTTGTTGGTTCTTAAAGCGGCTTTTTAGTACAACAATTAATTTTTTTTATACTAGAAAGTTGCTTTAAGAAGCAACAAGAAAGTCATCCCAAACAAAGCCTAAATATTGCTAATGCCATTGATTATTCTTCTTTTTTATATCAATTTAATATTCTAGTTTCCCATGATAAAAGTATGTATTTTGCTAGTATATGTTATGTACAACTTATTTTTCTTTTTATTATAAAATTGTTTCACTTAGTCTTGGCTTTAAAGGCTTTCTCAGTAGTTGAGATTATGTGATTTCATCATATCGTAAGTGTTGTTTTTCATACCTAGGGTGAGAGAAAGATAAGAGTTGGTTTGAACTTTGTTCGAGAGTAATCGTACTTTATGAGATTTTTATGCACATTAGGGGAGTTAAGAAATTGGGTTTACATTTTAACAAAACTTTTGGCTTGTACTTAAGGTAAAAGAAAGCTGAACTGAAATATGTAAAAGAAAAAAGAAACAAAATCTTACTATAGGGTCAAGTACAAGGTATTAAGCATATGCAGCATATCATATGCAGTGGCGGAGTCAGAAATTTTGTTTAGGGGGGCCTAATGAATGCCGTGCTCGAGGTCATGACTCGTGAGTCGCGAGAGAGGAGTAAAAGGGAAAACAAACCATTGATACTTTTCATATGTCCAAAAAATAATGTTGGAGGCTTCTCTGGATTAATAAATAACTTTAAAGGAACACTACAGGAAAACAGCTCATTTCCGACAAAATTTTCGGCAGAATTAAATTTGTCACAAATTCCGGCGGATTTCCAACGGAAAATTTTCAACCAATTTCCGAAATATTTTTTGACTGTTTTCCGACAAATTTTTTTTTTGAAGGAATTTCCGGCGAAATTTCCGACGGATTTCCGACAAAAATTAAAAAAAATTAAGTTTTATTTTAATTATTTATTGTCAAATTAAATATTTTATATTTTAAAAAAATAACTTAAATTATTGAATTTAATAACTTAAATTATAATAAAATAAATTAAATAATAAAAAATTAAATGATTTAAATTAAAAATTAAATTATAATATAATTTTATAATCATTTATTTTATTAAATTAAGTTAAATAATTTAATAATTTATTGTTAAATTAAATTAACTAATATAACTATTTATTGTTAAATTAAATTATATTTATTTTATCTTTAAAAAATTTTACTTTTAAAATAATTATTACTTTTAATATGTTGTAGCTATAGGTTAAATAAAATAAAGTATCTTCTATTTATAGGTTTTAATTGATGGCAAGATGGTAGATGGTGGCTGCAGAACACGCGTGCAGGGAGGAGGGCGGGGTTCGAACCCCGCCGAAGGCAGAGACCACGCGGGACCTGTTGGGCGGGCTGGCTTGACCTCGCCTGGGCTCGCTGGCTCTGTGGGGGCCGGCTAGGCTCTGCTAGGGCTGAGCGAAAATCGAAGCTGCTGGTAGGTCGGGTGCTTATAATTTGTAATTAATTTTTTTTATTGTTTCTTGAACTTCCATCGCAAAAAAATTCCGCCGGAAATATTTTTCCTGTAGTGGATTTTGGCCAATTTTCCGGCGAAAATGTCTATCGAAAAATGACGTTTTTCCTGTAGTGGAAGAATTACAAAAATTATAGCAGGTTTTCTCGTTGGCGAATTTATTGCTCTATTAAGCCACTAAAACAATGAACCTTAAGCCCATTTAGGCTTTCAGTTTTAGCTTTAGCTAAATCAATAATACACAATATATATTTGGTTAGGTGCGCTGTCATGACTATGCGGCGACAGAAACTTTTTTATTGTGCAAAGAGCTAGGAAAAGCAAAATCATTCATAAGAATTAATTAGATCATTAGCAGTGTAAAAATAATTCAATAATTGGTGGTAATTTAATATTTAATAATTATTATTAGATGATGAATATTTAATTATGAATAAAAGTTTTAATAAAATCATATTTAAAAAGCTAAATATTTTAAATAATAATTAATTAAATAACACTTCCACACAGCTTCAAAATCTCTTTTCAAAGTCATTCCTCCCTCTCCCTCTCTCTCTCTCTCTCAATACTTTACCCCATTAGTCTCTCTCTCTCTTTCTCTACAGCTGAAGAATTGCATGGTCCTAGTAAATGGTGGATTGAAGACTTGAAATGAAAAAGTCCTGTAATAAATGAAAACTAACTTTCTCTCTCTAAGATTTTTTTTTTTGTTTTGGCGGGGGGGGGGACTCTGCATGCATGGATGGATCTACAGTGGGGACTCTGGAGGCACTGCCCCAGTAACTCAAGAAGCCTGCTCCGATTCATATAAATTAAATTAATATATGCATTAAAAAAACATCCCAGCCTATTGACTAAAACTAATCAGCTTGCAACCAATCTCAACCTCCGCCTCCATGATTGAATGCCCACTCAGAGGAGAATCACTAATCCTTCCAATTAAATACTATTTTCTCTTTTTCAATCATAGTTGTCCACTCTTCTTCTTCCTATTGTTGTGGAGATGAATGATGACATTATGTTAATGTTAATTTAGCAAAGTGAGAATACAATAGCAAGTACTACCTGCTCTTTTTTTTTTAATCTATTTCTTCCTCTTTTTCAAATGTAAATCATTTTCTCAAAAATTTATCATTTTCCATCTAATCTCTGTGTTGAAATATGCAAGCTCAGAAGTAAAATATGCAGAAAAAATAAATAAAAGAAAGAAATTCGCATTATGCTTTGACCGAAGGTTATAAAAATTCGTTTACACACTCATATGAGTTATTTTTAGATAAATTTGATATATATTGAAAATATATATTTAGTAGTATTGATAATAAAATAATTATTTAACGATTTAAAAATACGAAAATTTGTAGAAAAAAATTGTATGTAACATGTAAAAAGAATAAGAAGAGCAATTTTTTTTCAATTGTAGGTTAATTTATCTTTTTTAATGACAATTCTGAAAAAAAAATAATTAAATCACCAATGTTTATGCTTAGCACATATGAAAAAGTAGAGAGTATTTTAAAATCGATAATTTGTGCCCCCATAAAAAAATCCTGGATCTGCCCCTGCATGCATGCATCCAAAGACACAAAGATGATATTAGAGTACAAAACTAACATAACATCAAACTAAAATTATTGCACAATTGCAAAGTTAGAGAACATTTTAAATAATGCTTAGTACAAGCTTCACCTATTTTTGAAAAACATCAAGAAAACTCAGTTGCATAAACTCACATTTGAAGGTTCAATAATCCATATTAATGCCCACACATGCACATATAGGTAACTTGCATGTTCAAATTACGTTCACACTCGAGGTATGCGACCAAGACAAATTCTTGAACAAAATAAACCTCATCCTTAGGGACAGTCGCCAGTGGATAAGAAAGTATTCTCCCAGTGGATCTCATAAAATATGAACTTGCACCTCGAGAATCATAACAAGGATATGCCTATTTTTGAAAAATACGGTCAAAGGCTTTCATTAGTAAGCCTTCACTCCCACAAGAGGACATGGATTTCGTAATTGTTCTCCTTAGCTCTATCCATCTATCTTTCATGAATATCCTAATCTTAGCTACAAGAGGCATGCTCACACCAGCCCATAGCTTCACCAACCATGATTTGTTCCCTGCTAGATCATAGCCATTCTTTCCGAATAGACTCACAGCTTGGCTCAATGGACACCACTCATCCATGGGACTCACGTGCACAGAATCGCTCAAATCACTATTTTCTTATAAGGACTTACCCCAGAAAGTTACCATTATGGAATCATGTAGTAAACTTGTCATGGGTTCCATGACCCACATCAATCTTAGAAGGCCATGTATGTACATTTCAACCTAGTTTGCATGTCCATATTAGACTTGTTTAACATATCATATGTTATTTTGCTATTTTTTTTCTAGGTGTCTTTTCCCATAGTCCTCTTAACTCTATAAATAAGTGGTCATAAGGAATATTTGGGACTCAATGTTATTTTTAATTTATATAAAGATCACTTAGTCTTTGATCTAGTTTATGTACTCATTGATTCCTTCATCTTGTTTTCTTATTCTAGCAAGTTAAACTTGTTAGTAATGCTAGGTGTTACCTATGAACAAATTTGATCCAACATCCTCCAAGATGAATGATCATAGATTGATACATGAGACTATAAAACAAACATTATGCAAAGAGAAAAAAAAAACCAAGAGTCATAAGTGAATATGGAGAATTAAAACTTCACAATCCACCATAATTTAATTGAGATGGAATAGAAAATCATAAAGATGGTTCAAATGACATTGGGGAAAGTTTAGAGGGATGCCATAAGAGAGTACCCATGAAGATCCTCTAAATTTTCTACCAGCTAAAGGTTACCTAAAACCAAAGTGCTAACTTTAGTGCTTATTGTAAATCACAGCCATAATCTCTCAAGTTATGAAGAGTACATACTCTACCCAAGCAAGTAAGGAGGGAGGAGCTGGAGGTGACCAATCAATTTGCTAGGAAAAGTGTAGAGGAGAAGCCTCTCCTCTACTTGAAGTCATACCAAGGAACTTCTACCCCACCGATCATGTTGAATACCTTGAGTTAGGAACACCATTGATAGACTTAAATGACATGTAGAAGTGTCGATTGTTATTCACCACATACATGGAATTTTCCCTTAAACGTTTCTCATTAGGCATCATCACATCCTTCTTTGAGTTTAAGAGGATGATTGTCACATAATTTGGAGCACCCCAAGACCACTTAATAGATCATAATATTTTTTTAAGATGAGACAAGAACCCAATGAGTTACTAAGGAGAATTATCAATAAGTTCTAAGGGAAATGTTGGAAGTCAAAGACTAAGAACCAGTGGTTGTATTGTAAATGTAGACTAAAGGATTGAAGGAAGGGTCACCCATGTTTGCGCTCAATCTTTAACAGGCATGAGAACTTGAATTGTTGGAACTCGTCAATAGTTATTAGATGCAGAAGAATATAATAATATAGTGTAGAAGGCTAAAAAAAATGGAGGATGTTTGTGAATTTCACTAATATGAGCTAGCATATCTAAATGATGGGTATCTGTTTCCAAGGATCAACTAAGTAGTTGTATTCCAGTATAAACTTTCTTAAAGAATTCTCCAACTACCATCAAATAAAGATACACCCTAGCAACTATAGGAAGTCATCCTTCATCACAGGTAAGGACTCTATTGCTACAAAATGAACTTTCTTAAAGCATTCTTGAAAAAATATGGCAATGACATGCCAATACATGATTTCATGATAGGCTCTACTGAGACATCAAAGAGTTATAATTTAGAAAGCTTTATAATCAGGATTTTATAATATGTATATGATCACACAAGAAAATGGTATATGAACAACAATGTATAAATAAAACATTTATTCAACTTCAAGAGTAATACCTACGATCTACTATAAACTAATGGTGGTCAGGCTCCACCAATAATAACTAGATTTTTACACCTATAATAATGTAGATTTAAATATTATTATTTATTTCTTCTTGGAATCATTTCATTTTGGAACCTATACACGTATACAAATACTCATTCTTAAATCTTTTACAACTCTTGACACATATCTAAAATATTTACATTTATATCATTGCCTAAGTATATTCTACTTTCACAGGAATATAAAGAGCAATACATAAAAATATAAGATATGTTATTGTGTGAATGTATAAAGGATAGTACAATGACCTAAGAGCCTACTCCAAATATGCACCAATATAAAGTAAATATGACATCTAGAGTACAAAAAGTAAACACACTAATCATGAGTACCCTCTAGGTAAGGCACTATGCAAGAAAATCAGACCAAACCACTAGCCTAGGCTAGAGTCATTGTCCTAGTGAACCATCTATACTATATGAAGAAAATTGTGTGGCTTTGATATGTCAATAGGATTTGTTATTTAAGTTGTCTTACTAATGATTTGGTATTTTATTATTTATATTTTAAAGTGTTAAAGTTGATTATTTAATTTTAAAGAATCAAGTAAGTTAGTGACTTCAAAGTGCAAAAGCTACTAACTCAATTCCTAAGACTCATAATTGCAATGTTTTCATTCTCCCAAAAAGGATATAATTGGTTGTAGAGAGTCCTTGTATTTTATTAATGATTTATTAAAAGAGGGAAGAGATGACCTTATGAATTTAATACATACATGCCCTAAAAGAGGAATCATTTAAGGATCTCTTAAATTTAATGCTAATATGTCCTCCAAAGGAGTCAAACATAAAGCATGAAAAATTCTTTAATTATTTAATTGATATTAATTATCAAATTTATTTGTTTAAAATATATTTAATCAAATAAATTATCAAATTAATTTGATTTATATGAATTAAAATTCAATTATTATTCTCTGGTTTAAAATAAATTTAATCAAATAAATTATCAAATTAATTTGATTTATATGAATTAAAATTCAATTATTATTCTCTGGTTTTTATTTGGATTATTTGAAAATTTTAATTATTTATTGAATTTTAATTCATTTTAATTAATTTTAATTAATCATTAATATCTTACAATTTAATTTTAATCAATATTTTATTTAAATTTCACTTAATTATTGATATTTTTTTATTTTAACTATAATTTTTTTTAATCCATTTAACTTTTATTTATTAAACTTTATTTGATTTTAATTACTTTTAAGTATTTAGTTAATTATTTAGTACCCTTTATTTACATTAGAACTTAGGGTACTTAGTTAACTCATCAAATCAACTTAGATGGTCAAGAGATTAAGGCCATTAGTTAGAACTAATAAACAGACAATTCTCTAAAATTTGGAATTAATTTGATTACTTTTTAGTTTTTTTATGACTTTATTTAATTATTATATAATTAAGAGTTGTTAAATAATAATTAAATTTTAATGAAAACTAAAGTGAGATTTTAATTTTCATTAATTATAGATATAATTTAGAGTTGATTGAAGTTTATTTTATATTTTTAGTAGCTTTTTGTGATTTATAATAATCTTTATAAAAGTTAGCCCCAAAATAGGGTTTGATTTTAGGTTTGTTTAATTAAAGGTCTAAATGAATTCAAATTAATATCAAATTTATTCATAGGGTGTGTCATGTTGCTATGTTTACATGGTTTGAATTTCATCCATATTGGATGCATAAGAAAGTTCGTAGAATTTTTTTAGGTTCTCTATATTATTTTCTTAATTATTTTCCCTAGGTGTCTCTAATGTTCAAAGAAGTTTGAAAATTATTGTGACTAAGCATTACATATAAATAAATAAACCACATCAATTTGATTTCTTAATGCTCTATGGATTAAATGTAATGAATTATCAAAATTATAGGTCACATAGTGACCTTTAAATTTGAAATTTTATTTATAAAAAATATATGCATCAAATTGGGCAAAGGAAATTGAAGAATATAGGGAACATCCTCAATTACTCCTTATTAAAATTTGAGCTCAAAATCTTGCATATTTAGAGAGTAATTATAAAAAATCAATGGACACTTAAATGCTAAATACCCTCAAATTATGCATAGTTTGATTCCAATTTTATTTCTAAATCAAAGGGCTCTTCACCCTAAATCCATAGAGCTACTATTTATGATATTTTGTTAAATATATAATTCATTAGAATTTTTCAAAGTTTTGATATAAAAATATATTTTATTTTTAATTTAAATTCAGTTGAGCTAGCAATGCGTTGACTAGCAGAGCCTTTACGAGTGGTGGCGCATGATTGAACCACATGGAAGGTTGAAGACAAGTGAGCTAGCTCATGTTATCAGCGCTACAGCCTTGCAAACTGTCAGATCATGTGTGATATGCATCTAATGGCTAGGATTAATCTCATAGTTCTATTGTGTGGGAAAGCACAATTGAGAGGATAGATAGAAGCATCAAGACTATTCAATCACACGAAAGGGATTGAGTGGCTCTGATTTCATCTTCCCCACTCAAAATCATCAAAATTGTAGTCATGGGAAAGCTTTTAAATTCTATGTTTAATTGATCAAATGCGTTAAAATTTTAAACACAGGTTGGGTAGGACTGAAGAAAGAATGGGGAAGTATTTTAAGAGGTTCTCATGCAATGTTTTGAAACTATTTAAAATCCTTGATAAATGCCTAAGGTTTTAATTTTACCTCCACAAAACCTGTCTCAAAGAGAGTTTAATGGTTAGTCTTTCTCCTTGAGAGTTTTGGAGCATGTTTGGTGAATACACTGAGCTTGGGGATCATCTAGATAGGATGCTTGATAACCTTAAATGGAATATGTATTAGCCACCTCTTCCTCTCACCGGTGGTAAGCTCCAAGTGGTTGAGAAATGATTGGGAACTAAAGGGTGAAAGAACAAGATGCGCCAAGAGGGGAGGGGGGGATTTGAAATTTTCAAAATAAAGTAACAAACCTAAACATGAGCTCTAATTAGTTTTTTAAACAAAACTTAACTTGATGTGAAAGAGAATGATTAAAACATGATTGCAACAATAGGTGGTGAAATTTTAAATCACACAACAAATATCTTGAATAGAATTTTTACCAAGAAGTTATAACAAATATAAGATGCAAAACATAAGTAAAGTGTAGTAAATGGAAAAAGCGCAATATAAGATTTATAGTGGTTCAGTCACTTGACCTACGTCCACTCCTCGTAGTCCTTCACTCAAGAAATTTCACTACTCAAAAGCAATTCTCCTTTTGCCTCCACAGTAAGGAGAAGAAGCCCTTATAAAACTTCACTTTCACCTTCCCCGATGCGGCGGAGTACCAAATGCTATGTCACCCTCCCAATGACGTCAGTGAATCTTCTCATTTTTCTCCCTCATGGAGAAGGCAGAGTACCTTTGAGGACACGAACCTTGAAGGATCTCCCCCTTAGAAAGCTCCCACAAGATTTTGTCGGGCCATAGGAGGAGCAAGCGTGCAGTAGGCTTGGAGAAACCGTATGATCCCCTCACACTCTTTCTCCCTCACAAACTCACCTTCTCCTTCCTCACACAAACCCAAAAATCTCACCAAGTATCTCCCTCTCAAGAGTTCCCCTACTTGTCACGTTCCTCCCTCTTGTTATTTTCAAAAGACAAAAGTATCATATATAAATCAGGCTTTATGAAATCCTAAAATTTTCAATTCAGCCATTTTCTATTCGTACATTATGATCCAAGATTGTACAGTACGATTACTTCAAAATAGCCTTCGTCCTAGTACGAAGGAGAATGAACAGGCAATTTTTCTAAACACTATCTTATAGTACGATATAAATATCGTCCAGTATGATATATTATTTCTTCTGTTTGTATAGGACGAAAGCTGGGATGACCAAAACTCATGTATGTTCATTGTCTGGTATAATCCAGTTCATATAGTAAGATTTGTTAAAAGCTTCAAGTCATCCAGTATGATGCTTACATCATCCAATATGATTAGTTCAAAAATTAAGGGATCGTCCGGTATGATGTTTGGGACGATCAAAAATAGCATCAGTTCATCATACGGTATGAACCATATCATACAGTATGATCACCAATCAGTAATTAATCCTTGATTTAATTAATTAAAAATGGGAGTTAATTTAAGTAAGTATTCAAATATTCGTATTGTACGATTATCTTGTATAGTACCATTAGTTCAAAAATCAAGTTTTAAAAACTTACTTAAATTAATCTAACAGCTAGGATTTCAAATTAAAAACATATCGTACAATATGATGATGATCGTATAGAGTGATTAGTTCACAGAGAATAGCCATTGAGCCACAGTAGTTCGTACAGTACGATTTAAAATCATACAGTACGATCTACAGAGAATAAAAATTTTCACTTAAAAAAACTCTCCTCCTATGTGTGTGCATAGTTGCTCAATTTGCATACACTTTGTGGCCATACTCAAGAAAAGAAAAAAAAATAAAAGAAAAATATATAGTTACAGACTTCACATCTTATTATACCCAGCCTCGAGTCTTCTTTTTGTCTTGAGCAATATGTGATCTCCCTAGAATATTAGTATTTACAGACAAGAGCAACATTAAGAATATTCAATGAATAATGAGATAATTCAATCGACATTATTTTTCATCATCAAAATTTTAAGCTAGGGGTAATGGACTACAACAAAGGGAATAATGTAGGAAAGCTAATTGAAATGGAAAATGGATGGAGCTAGAAAGTGGAGTAAATAATCGTGAAATCAGAGTTTTGAGCCCTATACCCTATTTCATGCAATGGGGCTTAATCTGAGGGCTAGATTATTCAGAGAAATTGCCAGGATGTCCAACACCTATCCTAGGTGGCTAAGGAGCAGAGGTAGTGGCTTGTAAAGCTTAAGAGTGAAGGGTTATCTCATTCATAAGAAGGGGACCACCTTATTATTTTAGGCTAAACCATAGGTTGGGTTGGATTTAGGAGCTATTTAGGAACAATTTGCAAGGGTTTTGAACAAAGTATGTGGGCTTCCATGGAGGGAAATAGAGTGTTTTATGGGGTTTCACCATTTAGAGCTATTTGTTGAATTTTTTACCATTCAACAAGTCAAGCTGACTGAGATGGACTTTAGAGAAGGTTTACATACTATTAAGAACAATTGTATGGGGCTTGGGGTACAAGATTATATGTCTAAAGTAAATATAGAATGTATGTATGGTTTGACCCTCCTTGATGCATTGACCAATCAAACTCATAAAGGGTTTGAGTGTTTTTGAAACATTTAATGAAATGATCTTGAGGCGTTGGGGATTTTAATTTGAGTGTATGTATTAGGTTGACCCAAAATGGCCCTGATTTGACCACCATTTAAAGCCTTAAAGCCAAAATTTTACTTATAAAAAATTGACCAGAATTTTAATATACCTATATTTCGTCCTTTTATTTCATAAAACTTGAACACAACTCTATTTCAACCCTTCCCAAGGCTTACCCATCAATCTTAACACTTTTTGGAACCCTCCTAAGGACAAAAAATAAACCATTGAGGGAAAAATCCTTGGCTTTACCCCACCATACTATCTTATCCCCCCCCCCCCTTTTTTTACTTCCCTTTAAAAAGCAAGAGGATGCATTTTTTCTTATCCTATATGTGCTTGGGAATTAAGAATTGGAGCCTCCTCACCCCTATTGCTACTAGCATTATACTAATGATCATTTCAAGTAGAATGATTTCTCACTTACCACTCGATGTGTTGGTTCACTTGATCTCTTCTAAGACTCACCTGGTCATCGACCAACGTACGATGGAGAAGCAGCATGAGGGGGAATTCCAGGTATTAGAGGGAGAGTAGAAGTCATGAGAAATATTTGCTAACTTGGCCCTAGGATGTCATTTAGAGGAGCTCGTCAACATGGCCTTCCTTTTCTTCCCTCCTTATTGACCTAGGGAGCCTAGGCTAAGGAACTTGAATATAGTGAGATTATCAAGGAAAGCTTATAGGTTGATCTTTCCTTATGATGAACCCATAATTACCATCAAAGATAGAAATATTTATTAAAAAAAAAAGTTTGAAAGGGGATCAACTTACTATAAATGTGTTATACATAACTTATCAGTTGACATATTTAAATATAACGAGGGCCCTCTCCTTTAAGTGTTCAAAGGACAAGACTCCTTATTAAGCATGATGATAAAGACCTTATCATTAGTGAATGGAACGAGGCTAGCCAGTACTACCCATCTAATCCTAAAATTTACAAATACAAACTTTGACTCCCCTCTCTCACCTTATTTGTTAGGTTGCTCATACTCATATGGATGGAGAAAACTTTAATAATGTCATTTATGAATGCCTTCATGAAAAATATATAGCCAAACAATGTGAGACTCCACAAAATCTTTTCTTGCCACAAATGAAAGAGGAATGTTATTATACACACCTCTAAGTTTGGCATGATATGTGCATGCATGAGCCCATAAAACTTTAAGACCTCAATGTGTTTAAGATATAGAGGGCATTGAAGGCTAAGCTTCAAATATTCATAAGAGAAATATAGCTCATCCTAGTAACACATATTAGGTACTCATCCTCTTTGGTGACTCATACCAACATGTTTGAAAGCATCTCCATCTCCATGAAGACTTTGTAATACTCAAACTCTGCAAAACCCCTATAACAATATCCAAATATTATCATATTGATAAGCATCTCAATCTCCATGGAGACTTGGTAGTAATTTAACTCAACAAAAACTTTGTGACATCTCCGCAAATCAATATGATAAAGAAATTTCGATAAAGAATGTCACCACAGAGATGAGGGTAGGTACACTATTCAAAGGGGAGAATCTTTTTAAAGGACATTTAGAGACTCAATTTTTGAGTTCTCAGTCACATATATCATTAATGAACAAAATATCATCTCTCTCTCTCTCTCTCTCTCTCTCTCTCTCTCTCTCTCTCTCTCTCTCTTCATTACAAAAAGATCCACTCAACTTACCTAATGAAGAGCTCACCTCAAATGAGCATTGAAGAGTCATTCTAAGGTGAAAGACGAAGAATTGCCACAATTTTAAAATAAAGAGTCACCATAAATAAAATAAAGAGAAATTTACCACAAATGGATAACAAAAATATGAAAGAAATAAACATAAATGATGAGTAAATAAAAATTAAAAATGTATATTGGTTATACATTACAGTTTTTAAAAGTCTTAGTACATAATGATAAGTTTATATCACTCGTTCCTTATGAACAACTTGTATACATGATAAAAAAGGAGGTTGGAATACATCACACCATGTTCCTCTAAGTGGCATAAGATGAAGAAGCTTCCCGTAAGAAATTAGGTTTACTATGATGACTCGAAAAGCTTGAACGTTGCTAGCACCTTAGCCTTAGGTTCAATACTTATGTATGCATCACAACATTCTTTTCACTTAAGAGTTTAGTCTTCTCCAACTCCCTTATCCTCCTCCTCCTACCTTCCTTGATATTAGCCCATTTGCACAAAAGCTCCTCCTCTAAGGCCCAGACTTTCCCCAGTAAATCCTCTAAAAGAAATGGAAAATGTGTCAAGATCTCTACATCTTCATGAATGGACGATGAGTAAACTCAAAAACTATTTCAAAAAGCAAAGGAGATTAGGCAAGAAGTTCTTGGGAAAGAGTTTACTCCACTTGCTTCCTTATATGTTATGCCTCCATGAACTTATCAATCTTCATTATAGAGGGGACTCCTAAAGAGGCCACCATCTGCTGCCCCATTATGTCTAACAATACTAGAGTCACCCCTATCACATGAAGTGAAGGATCAAGAAGGGGAACCTCGAGCAAATCATATGTTATGTTATATAGATTAGGCTCCCACTAAGTTAGAGTCAATGATTGAACTCACTTGATGGATGACCTAAAAACTTGTACATATGTCAATTACTCCTATAATGGCTCGAGATCAATAATATAGGACCCCTAGATATAACTTTTTAAAAAATAAAAAGGAATCCTTCTTTCCTCCACTAGTCAGTTGTGTCTAACTGACCTCTCCTAATATAGGGTTGAAATTAAAAGTTTGTTAGGGATGTTAAGCCCTTATGAACTAGTCTCAAGGTTAACCAAGAGGGGGGATGAATTAGTATTTTAAAAAATATTTCAATTAAAACACAATATTAAAATAAAAAACAATATTCACCACATAATTTAAAGTGAAGAAATTAAATACGAAAGCAGTAATAAAGAACACAGAAATTTATAGTGGTTTGGTCAACACGACCTACGTCCACTCCTCGGAGGCGCCCTACGAGTATTTCACTAAACTCAGTGTCTCTCCTTTTGCCCCCACAACAAGGCAGAAAAGCCTTTACAAACCTCCTTTCCACCAACCTATGTGAGGCAGAGAACCCAACTCATTTTGCTTCCTCCAAAAGCTGGCAGAGAACCTAACTCCTTTTGTTTCCTCCTGAAGCAGGCAGAGAACCTTGATCAGATACTAAAGTTTGCATCTCTATAACCCCCAAGGAACTAAGGACGATGACTGGAGAAGACGATGATGGATGCTTGCTTGGAGCAACCTTTGTGAGCCACCTCACAAACTCCCCCTCATAAGATCCCCTCTCTCTCTCCCTTGCTCTCCCTCTCCTCTTGGCTCTCTCAGGTCAAAACAGCAATAAAAGATGTTCTGAAGGTTAGAACAAGTGCTCTTAAATAGAAGAGATTCGGAATAGCTCATTAATTGCAACTTATCGACTTTATCGTCCAGGACGATCGGTCGATCGACTTGTACGATCAGTACAAAATCAAGACGATTTAGGAAAGTTTGGATGATTAGAAGGAAATTGTTCATATTATCCAAGACGATAATATATCGTCATGTATGATTAGTTCAAATCATCGAATATCATCCAGTGCATCGCCTTGGATGGATAGCTGGATAATGACAAAATAGCTTGATCATCCGGGCCGATCTCACGTTCATCCCAGATGATTATTTAAATCTAGGGAAAATTGTCTAGAGTATCGCTCTGAATGGCAGCTAGCCGATGTTGATTGTCCAGGAACAACTAAGGTTTTTGAACTAATCATCCCGGCCTATCCTACGATCATCCATGATGATATGATCGAGTAATTAAACCTTAATTGCTTTCCTTAATTACTAGATTAATTTAGGCATAATTGTATTTCATTGTCGAGGACGATATCCTGGATGATATCCAAAAATAAATAATACCTAAATAGATCTTGCAGCAGATTCTTTTTTATTTGAGTATGTCATCCCAGTTGATACAAAGATTGTCCAGGACGATGTGCTTAATGTCGGCTGTTTTAACTAGAATATTATAATTAGGGTTTTTATTTTTTGCTGATCGTCTAGGACGATAATTGGATCGTCCCGGACGATATGAGCAAAAACAAAAAACTCTAAAAAACAGTCAAAAAAATTCTCCCAAGTGTGTGTGCAAGGTTACTTACCATCAGGAACCACTTCATTTATAATAGACTCAAGACAGGAAAAAGTATATAAACTGACTCATACCTAGTCTAACCAATTAGGGGTGTCAATATTGGACCCGACCTGAACCCGACCCAAAAATTTTGGGTTTGGGTTGACCCGAACCCGAAGCGGGTCGGGTTCGGGTCCGAAAAATTGACCCGTTTATAGAATCGGGTCGGGTTTGGGTTAACCCGGAAACCCAAAAATGACCCGGAATGACCCAGAAACTGCCCCGGATGCCCCACTTGGCCGCGCGTAGCCAGCCTGAGACGGAGCCGCATCGCCGCACATGACCGCGTGGTCGCTTACGCGAGTCGCGTTGCCATCTAGCACGACCGACAGCCGCTTCCATCTTGGCATCTCCCATTCTCCCGTTTCTGAATTCTGCTAGTCGCCACGCTTGGCCACTTGCAGCCTGTCGACCCTGCCCTCGTGACCACGCGTGGCCGCTTGCGTGAGTAACGACGCCGTCTGGCACGACCGGCAGCCGCTGCATGCTGCCATCTCCCGCTACCGGATCTTGCTGCATGTCGGATTCCGTGAGTCACCGCCTGTCGAATTCCGTGAGTCACCGCCTGTCGGATTCCGTGAGTCGCCGCCAAGCGGGTCGGGTCAGGTTGACCCAAACCCAAAGCAGGTCGGGTTCGGGTCCAGAAAATCAACCCGTTTGCAAAAAATGGGTCGGGTTGACCCGAACCCGAATAGTGCCGGGTCAATTCTGGGTTCGACCCGAACCCGACCCGTGACCTAAAATTAACACCCCTATAACCAATCTTAAGCTGGTTTAAATTATAATCTAATCTTATGAATATGAAATATTAGAAAGCAAGACGGTCGTAAAGAAACAGAAGTGTTTGCTATCATCAAAATCATATTCCTTGAAAAATAGATTCGCAACAATATTCCCCTTTTTTATGATGGTAAACACAAAAATAATTAAAGCTATTTAAAGCAGTTTATTGGAAACAGTAAGAAGGAATAAACACAGTTCAACAGAAATAAACTACAGAGCAAATAGTACAACTAAATACTCCCCCTTTTAACATCTCAAAAAGGAGGAGGAAAGGAGAGGAAAAACAAAGCATAGACTTCCAAACAAAATCAAACTACAATAAAAAAACAACATTAAAAAAAAAAAGAAAAACTAATAGAACGGCGACCCCTGATCATCTGAAGGAGGTGGTGGTGTTGGTGGCTAGTGAAAGTAATTGGAAAGAGTGGTGAACTGCTCTCCAAACTAGGAGGAGAGATTTCGGATGACCATTGAAAAGTTTTGAAAGAGATGGAAGCTTTTCTTTTTATGGACTCATTTTATGCCTCTTATTAATTTGATTGGTGCACTTTATGTATCTTTTGATTTTTGATGCACTTTATGTATCTTTCAATTTTTTGTGATCACTGCGCATCTTTTATTTTGGCATCATTGATCACTTTTTTGTTTATTATTTTTGCAAGCTAGACCCATTTTTAAAACTTTTAAATATTCTTAGTTGTGAGTATATCTTCTAGATATTAGAGAAGAAAAACTCACTCTCTAATAAAGGGAAGAATAAACCACAAAAATAGAATCAAATTCATATGATAAATGAAACAACAAAATTTCAAAGTACTTGAAAGTAATATAAAAACTTTAAACAATATATATATGATAGATTATTGTAGCAAGATAGAAAAGATCTTTAATTGTAAAGTTCAGTTGTTAATTTGAGATAGACTTTTATTTAGAAAAGAAAATTACACCATTAAAAGAGGTTAGAGGGAGGAAAATAATCAACGATGTTTCTCCCTTTTATTGATTTAGGGATGTTTAGGCAATGACTATAAAATTTCAAAAATAAAAAAAAACTAAGATAAAATATCTTTTCAAAGAAAAACAAAAAGACATTAGAGATGTAACAACTAAAAAGTAATAACAAACATAATAAACTAAAAAAATAATAATAATAACAATCAATAGAGTAGTAAACATGTAATTCAAAATTTATTAAACAACAAATTTAAGCAATTATGAGCCACGAGCCTCCGCTGTCCAAGTATCATATGCTTTCACGAGGTCTTTGGAGAGAGCACACCTATAAAATCATCAACAGTCAGATTTAGAAACCCAAATAGGTTTGGGTCCCTTCTTATAAAAAGAAGAATGCAATACATTTATGTTATGCAGTGAAACATATAAATTTGATCTACATATCTAATCTGTACTATGGTGAATAGTGCAAGTGTGTGAAATGTGTCCTAGCATACCATATGAAAAACATCTAACTCCAGGAAAAGGATTTACTAATCTGTTCGTATTATAATGGCTCTTCCTAGGTTTTGGCTTTAGATCAAGTGTTGATGTATTCCAATTTCTCTCAAGTGTATTCAATTTAGCTTTAAACCTCAAGTTAGCATTTTCTAAAATAGCATTATCAACATTAAAATAGTGCTTTTTATGCTTAGATTCTTTAGTAAAAGCTTTAAAATTAGATTCAAGCGAGATATAGGAAGCTTTCAAAGAATCATGTTCAACAATCAATTCAAAATTCTTTTTATTTAAATCATCAAATTCATTAAGTAAAGACATATGATTGTTATCAAGTAGAGTGCGATCTTTACTTAAACTTTCATGCTCTTTTTGCAAATTCAAAAATTTCAATTTTAAATTAGCATGCATTTTCTTAAGTTTCTTATATGATGCATGAATTCTCTCACAAATTTCAAGTAATTGATAATAGGTTGGTTCACATACCTCTTCTTGATCCGATTGACCAAATGATAACCCATAAAGCATAAATTTGTTATCTCTTCTTCAACTTTAGTCTCAGATGAGTCGGATGTAGAATCTGTCCAGAAAGCTTTTTGGTACTGCTTCTTGTCCTTCCTGTATTTGTGTTTCTCCTCATCCTTTTCCTTGCTTGGATTCTCTTTAGGTGTAGGACAATCAACTTTAATATGTCCAGGCTTCCTGTATTCAAAGCAAACAAAATCAGAAGAATTTTTATAATTTTTGCTATCCTTACCTCTTTTCCACTTCTGATGATACTTATTGTTCTTCCTTAAAAAACTTTTAAATTGCCTAGTGATGAAGGCAACATTATCGTTTTTAGATTCAGAAGTATCAGTGTCCGTATTGTTGGCCTTTAGTGCCACAGTTTTCTTCTTCTTTTTTCAACTATATCAAGATTTCTTTAATTCACCTCTTGCTCGTAAGCAATGAGTGATCCAAGTAAATTATAAACAGAATAGGTATTTAAATCTTTAGATTCAATAATTATAATGATCTTAGCATCAGAAGAAGAAAGAAAATATCTCAAAATTTTATTGACTCTTTTATAATTAGTTAGCTTTCTTCCTAAAGCATGCAATGAGGTGACAATTTGAGTAAATCTTATATACATGTTAGAAATTGATTTAGAAGGTTTCATACGAAAAAGTTTATAGTCATGCAATAAAATATTCAACCTAGATTGTTTAATTTCATTGGTTCTTTCATAAATTACACACAATATATCCCAAATTTCTTTACTAGTTACATAAGTTGAAACATGTATATAATATTCAGATTTCAAAGCATGAAAAAAATAGTTCAAGCATTTTGCATTAAGTTGTGATAAATCTCTTTCATCAAATATTCATTCAGTAAAAGAAACTTCAATTTTAATTCCATTAAGTTTACGAGAAGGTGGTGTATAACATTTTTTAACAAGCATCCACATACGATAATCAAGCGATTGTAAAAATATAGACATGCGAGTTTTCCAAAAATCAAAATGAATATTATCAAATAAAGGTGGTCGTGTAATAGAATATTCTTCCGTTGTATTATGATTACCAAAGTTAGCCATCAATTAAAATTCAAAAGTTTTTAAAAACTAAATTTTATGAACCTAGCTCTGATACCACTTAAAAGTTTATTAGGGATTTTAAGTCCTTATGAACTAGTCCCAAGGCTAATCAAGATGGGGGTGAATTGATATTTTAAAAAATCTTTCAATTAAAACATGATATTAAAATAAAAATCAAGATTCACCATAGAATTTAAAGTGCGAAAATTAAATGCGAAAGTAGTAATAAAGAATATAGAAATTTATAGTTGCTTGGTCAACACGACATACATCCACTCCCCAGAGGTGCCCTCCGAGTATTGCACTAAACTCAGTGTCTCTCCTTATGCCCCCACAGCAAGGCGGAGAAGCCTTTACAAATCTCCTTTCCACCAACCTAGGTGAGGCAGAGAACCCAACTCCTTTTGCTTCCTCCAGAAGCAGGCAGGGAACCCAACTCCTTTTTCTTCCTTCTAAAGCAGACAAAGAACCTTGATCAGATACTGAAGTTTACCTCTTTAGAAGCCCCAAAGAATTAAGGATGATGATTGGAGAAGACAATGACAAATCCTTTCTTGGAGCAATCTTTATGAACCCCCTCACAAGATCCTCTCTCTCTCTCTCCCTTGCTCTCCCTCTCGTCTTGGCTCTCTCAGGTCAAAACAATAAAAAAAGATATTCTAAAGGGTAGAACAAGTGCTCTTAAATAGAAGAGCTTCAAAATAGCTCATTAGTTGCAGCTTATCAATTTTATCGTCCAGGATGATCGACCGATCATCCTGTACGATCAATACAAAATCAGCTCAATTCAATCAGGATGATTAAGGAAAGTCTGAACAATTAGAAGGAAATTATTCATATCGTCTAGGACGATAATATATTATCCTGTACGATTAGTTCAAATCATCAAATATTATCCAGTACATCACACTCGATGGATAACTAGATAATGACAAAATAGCTTGATCATCCGAGCCGATCTCACGATTGTCCCTGACGATTAGTTCAAATCTGAGGAAAATCGTTCAGAGCATCGCCCTGAATGGCAGCTGGCCAATGTTAATCATCCAGGAATAACTAAGGTTTTTTGAACTGATCGTCCTGACCGATCCTACAGTCATCCATAATGATATGATCGAGCAATCAAAACTTAATTGCTTTCCTTAATTACCAGATTAATTTAGGCATAATTATGTTTCATTGTCCAGGATGATGATGTCCAAAATACCTAAATAGATATGTCGGTTGATTCTTTCTGATTTGAGCCTATCGTTCCGGCCAATACAAAGATCATCCAGGATGATGTGCTTAATGACGACTGCTTTAACCAGGATACCCTAATTAGAGTTTCTATTTTTAGTTGATCATCGAGGATGATAGTTGGATCGTCCCGGATGATGGAAGTAAAAATAGATATTTCTAAAAAAATAGTCAAAAAAATTCTCCCAAGTATATGTGTGGAAGGTTACTTAGTATCAGGAACCACTTTATTTATAATAGACTCAAGAAGGGTAAAAGTATACAAACTGACTCAGATATAGTCTACCCAATATTGAGTTGGTTCAAATTACAGTTTGATTTTATGGACCTAAAATGTTAGAAAGAAAGACAATTGTAGAGAAATAGAAATGTTTGCTATCATGAAAATCATATTCCTTGAAAAATAGATTCGCAACAAAAAATATCTATTAGCTCAACATAAAAGCAAGTTAGAGAGTTATATTTTGTCATACTCCTTGGAGGAGGACATACTACAGACCAGGAACCAATATAAATCTAGTGCTGACAATGGAAGTCAAAGTTAATATCAATGTAATTCATCAATCTTATAAGTAATGACATATATTGGTATTAATAATGAAGATAACATGCATTAATATAGTTAGATGATAATGGTTAGATGATTGTAGGTTTGGAGATTATAATCGAGTGTTGGTAGCATGAGGATCATAGTGAGTGATGTGGCTAAAGGATCATAGTTATGTGATGAAGGTTGGAGGATCGTAGTAGAGCCTCGGATGCTGAAGGATTATAGTAGGGTGATGGTGGTTGGAAGACCTTAGTTAAACTAATGGTATTTAGAGGATTATGGTGGGGTAATGATGGTTAAGAGACCCTGATCAGGCATTAGTGGTCGGAGGACCATTATTAAACTTTTGTTCTCAGATGATCATAGTTGAGTGATGATTAGTTGGTTGACGGTAGTAAGAGGATCATAGTTGAGAGAGGATGGTTGGAGGATTATACTTGGGCAATGGTGGTCGAGAGACCATAATAGAGCAATAATGGTCCAAGGATTAATGATAGACAATGATGGTTAGAGGATTGTAGATGAGAAATGATGGTTGACAGATTGTAGTTAATGATGATAGTTAATGGATTATGGTGGTGATGGTGATTTATAGATAGTAATCGGGGAGCTGTGGTTTATATGATTGAAGGATTGTAGTTAGATAATGGTGGTCAAAAGATTATAATTGAGTGACTATTGGTGGGGATCTTATTGATGGTCGTCAGAGGACCGTAGTCAGTTAACAATGGTTAGGGGATCTTAGTCAAGTGATAGTGGCTAGAGGACCTTAATTGGGCGATAATAATACAATGAATATACTTGGGTGATGATGGATGGGGGACTTTAGTCTTGTACTAAAAATTGATGGATTGTAGGCAAGTGATAGTAGTCAGGGGATCATAATGGGGTGATGGTGGTTGAAGGATAATAATGGTCTGACGATGGTTGGAGGACTATAAATATACAAAGATGGACAGAGGATCATAATCAGATAATGGTGATCATCAGAACATTACTGAGGGATAGTACTTTATGAGCTGTAATTGGGTGACAAGGGTTAAAGGATCGTAGTTGAGTGATGGTGGTCGAAGAGCCATATTTAGATTTCACTGGTGACTATCAGACAATATTTTGATGACAACACTTAGGCAGCGGTCTAGCGATGGTGGTACAGAGATGGTTTGATATAAACTAACGAGCAATGGTCTGATGACGATGATCAAAGTGCGGCCCAACAATGGTGCTCGAGTGAAGCTCTGAGATCCTTAAAGTTTTTTAGCTCTCTTGATTTTTAAACCAAAGTCCAAGCTTCAGGGATCCCCCAATAGGGAGTAGAGGTTTATTTGTAGATTTTTAAGAGTGACATGATGCCCTCCCTATACATATAAAAAAATAAAAACACTTCATTGGACAATTCTCATTAATTCCCTCAATTAAAATCATTACTTCAACACTTATGTGTGTTAATGATATCAAAATTAAGTAATCTTATGCTCGTTGGATTCATCTTATCAAAGTGCTCAATTTATTATAATTATTATAGATTTGAAGAACGCTTAATCATCCAATTAATATCATAAAATTTTAATTTTATTTCAAATGCTTGATTTATTTAGACTAAAATTGATGAACTTATAGTTCCGATGAATTTGGTAAAAGTAGAATATTTGGTAAAAGTAGAATTTAAATAATCTTGAATTTAATTTTAATAATTTTCAATTCAAATGTATATATCTAAATTTGTATATGATAAAATAAATTTTTATGTCCTATCATCTCAGAAAATTTGATGTACTTAACTATCTTCTTACAATTCCTAAAATATGAATTTAATGTGTTGTATTATATTCAACTCATTTTTTCTACAAAAGCTAATAGGTTTTAATATGAATGCCATATTTCAATATATTAATAAATTGGGAGTTTTACATACGTACAACTTTATAACATGTGTATTACATATTTAATTAACACCTAAAACTTAAATATTTCATATATATACCACTCAAACACAATTTTTACCTCAGAAATGCCACTCCGTTAACAGCAAACCTCACTCCGTTTTATCTTCATTCCCGCCTTGGTTTTCCGCGGGAGAACTCGTTTCAGCAAATCCCTCCGTATTTGCTCTTCCTCCGTATTTGCTCTTCCACCGTAGCTTCTCTTCCACCGTAGCTGTTCCTCCATGCGATTTCTTCCACCGTAGCTGCTCTTCCATCCGTATTTACCGAGGTGAATTTTCTCTGGTTTTTTATTCCCGCCTGTATACATTGCTCTGCTTTACCGGACATGCTATTTTATTCACGGGAGTTTAAGGCTTTACAGAAACTTTTTAGTTTTCTACAATATTTATGGCTTTATTGAAGTAATAGATGAAACTTTTCTTCAATAGATGAAACTTTTCTGCAATAGATGAAACATTTTCCTATATTTATGGCTTTACTGAAACTTTTGTCAGCTATAAATTATCTGGAGATAAAAAATGAAACATTTTTGTTATTCTTTTATATTTAGATTTTTGGCACTAATTAACGATGTGGTGTTTATTTCAGGTTGAAGTTAATGAAAAATGACAACCTCATGGCATAATTCGGTAATGCAGGATTGTGACGAAGTAATAGATGATTTATGTGGAGATAAAAAAAGAGAATTTGTTTATTGCATTTAAATATGGAGGAATTTGGGTTGACACAAAGGACCAATCTAGAAAGAGATATATTGGTGGCAAACAAAGAACTGTGACACTTAAGAAAGGACATATGAATATTTTCAAAATTAGATCAGAGATTGCTAGAATATGTCCTTGGTTGAAAGGACATCAATACAACATGCATTATCACATTAACGGAACATCACCCAAGGAGTACAAAGTAATCAATTACGATGCTGACGTGAGCCTGTTGGTAAACCAAACGAATGAAAGTTTACGTGCCAAAATAGTTATCTCACTGTACGAAGTTGATGAAGATCAATCAAACTCACATGTTATAGGGATTGAAAGTTTTGAACAAAATATAGAATGTTCCATTTCTCAGAATGATGGTGCTTCGAGATTTCAAAAATCAAGTATTACAGATATCACTATAGGTAAATTTTTTAATGATGCTACAAGTTTCAAGAATGCTCTCCGATCATTTTCCATTAAGGAGAACTTTGGGGTGAGGATAAAAGCTAGTGATAAGAAACTAGTTATTGCGACATGTTCCTATCAAGGTTGTCAATGGCGAATTCGGGCATCCCTATGTGAAGACATCATCGAAGTACTTGCAAGAACCCTTTGCAAAATAAGAATAACGATGAGACGATGGACACGGAAGTAGGACGACAACGACGGGAGAAGTTGCCAAGTAGACGGGTAGCGGATGACGTTGAGCTGCAGGAGTTTTATTATTCGTATATGGATGGTTTCTAAAATGAAGATCATTCTCAAATGAATCATGTTTTGTTTCTTTGTTAACCATTAAAATATTTTTGATATATTTTTGTGTTGTAGTTTTGTTGTATTCACTAAAATATATTTTTGTAAACCAAAAACTTGTGTTGTAATTTTGTTGTGAAAGTTATGTAACCTGCAGCTTGGTTTTAAAGTTTTATCTTTTTTGTAATTCGCATTCTGATTCCAATGCAAGCAGCTGCAAATTTGCCGAAACTTCCCACCTTTCCAATTTTATTCAGCACCTGTAGATTGTTATGTATGTTTCGGCAAAAGGCACCTTTAGCTTGGTCTGTTAGTTTCTTTGCCAAAGACACCTGCAGCTTGTTTTGATTTTTCGGCAATGGCACCTGCAAGCTTGTTTTTTAAATTTCGGATATTTATACCAAATAAAAGCAACCATATAAACAAAGTGATCGTAACTTCATCAATAAGGTGAGCATTCATTCTGCAACCAACACCCATACAAATTACAGATCTTTCATTCACTAGTAAAAAACTTACAATATGGTGCAATAGACTTCATCAAAAGATATTACAAGTTCACAGCAACCATACAGATAGATATGTCATAAAGTGATAATTCGAGACGACACATTAAACTATTACAAGTACACAACAATAGACTTCTACATCATTTAGACTACTTCGAGACGACACATTAAACTAAATAAATATGGATAGCTATGTCAACAAGAACAACACCAACAAAGACTTTCATCAATAAGATGATCAAGTCAAGCTTCTTAGACATCCTAGCTTCAAAGCCTTCAACTTCAGTAGGTGTACCATAAGACGTCTCTTCTACATCATCTGTCCATTTAAAGTACCTGCAATCATCTTCCGTTCGATTATTCATGCATCTATAAAATTGTCTTCCAGAGTTGGGTCTACGGTAGCAAGTATATAACACACACTTAAGATGACATTAACAGTAAACTTGACAATGTGGGCGCCTCGTAGCAGAAGAATTTGTTGAATTCATTTGAAATCAGCACAATCTGTGAACAAAACAAAGTGATTTAGATACTCTATATCTGACAGCTTATATGTGACGACCTCAAAAGATGGAACTTTTATTTGGTCCGGTGAACGTACGCAGCTCTACGTTCGGCCACCAATCTTATAATGACACGTAGCACGCAAAAAACTGCGGACCCGACCTGGTGAATAGTGGGTTTGGCACACATGCGTATTTTAAATCCTTGACGAGCCGAGAAACAACCCGTCACCTTTTCATTAAAAATTCAAATAGATACCTACATTTTCATTGGGATTTACTGGAATCAAAGTTGAAGCGACTTCCTGCAACATTCATTTCCTTCATAGTTCGAAAGCATTTCCCGTGAGTTCGACGCAAATTTTCGGTCGAGATTCTCCGCAGAAATAATGCTGGAGGTTAGAAATTGCATCTGAATAACATTACTTCATTCCGAACCAAATATTGTTTACAAGGTTTAAAAAAATCATATTTTTAGGGTTAGGGTTTCCTCACTAACGTTCTTTTTTAGTATAAAAATTTAAATGTATACTGCGAGAATGAGTGAAATCAATTTGCATTAATGCTTGGTACAAATCGGTATTTGGTATTCGGTCCTCCTCTGTACTGATAGGTGCTGATCGATACTTCTCCGAACAGCTTGGAACTCATCATTTCTATGTTTTTTTTTTCAGAGTTAATACTCTCTATTTACGATAAATAACTTAGTATTGTATATATAATATCATGTTCTTTGATGCTCTGCACTGTTCCGTGCTGATCGGTGCTTCTCGGTATTACTCGGTATAGCGCGGAATCGCTCGGTACTTGTCGGTACAGCTTTGTTTTCATAGATAATGCTCGGTATTTACAATTAAAATCTGAGTAATTTATATATAATATATTTTTCATTGTTGGTCTTCACTGCTCGGTACAGTTCGATGCTGATAGGTGCGTCTAGGTATACCTCGGTACAACTCGGTACAACTCGGTACAACTTGGTACAATAATTTTTCAGAGCTAATATTCGATTGTTACAATTAATGCCTTAGTATTTTATATATAATATAATGTTCTTTGATGCTCTGTGATGTTCCGTGCTAATAGGTGCTTCTTGGTATTGCTCGTACAGCGCAGAACCGCTCGGAACTTCTCGGTACAGATTTTTTTTCATAGAAACTGCTCGGTATTTATAATTAAAATCTGAGTATTTATAAATAATATATTATTCATTGCTAGTCTGCACTACTCGATACATGATTGTGACTCTCTACCGAATTTTTCACCATCCAGATTCCATCTTCTCTAATAGAAAATCTAACCATAGCGGGACATCCAGTTCTTGTAGTCAACTTTCAAAATTTGACCTTCTGATTTTTTTCTGTCTCCTTCTTGAATACGGCTTTGGAACAGACAAAAATCTTTGATTTAATCTTCCTTGAATTAGGCCAGAATGAATGATGTTCTTTCCGAACACTAAAACCATGCGAATGAGCATATTGGCAATTAGGGCTGTCAATATTCAACACAACCCAAAACACGACCCGGAAACGACACAGAAAAATCCGTGTTCGGGTCGACCCGGGTAGCAAACGGGTCGTGTTCGGGTTAGAAAAAATGACCCGATTTGAGTTTCGGGTCGTGTTCGGGTCAACCCGGAAACCCGAATATGACTCGATTTCAACCCGTAAAAATTAGAGGCTGTGGTGGCGAGGAAATAGGGGAAAGCGAGGAAGAAGAAGTAGGAGGCGGCGGTGGCGGCCCAGGGAGTGAATGAGGATGGAGCAGAGGAGATCGGAGGAGAAATAAAGGCGGCGGCGGAGAAGCCACTGGACGAGGGCAGTGGCGGTGGAGAGAGAAGCAAGTTCGGAGGCAAAGGATTTGAACAGGGAGTGCCACAGAAAAACAGGAACGGAGCGGTAGGACTCAGCAAGGCAGAGCTCCTCGGGCGAGAGCTCTGCTAGAGGCGTTCCGTCGGGGTCAGCTTCCTCAGCGATGGATATAGAGGAGGAAAGGAAGTCGATGAGCGGAGATGGGATCTCCAGGTGGCGATGGAAACGGCGGCAATTGCGAGAGAGGAGACGGGAGGAACAACAAAGTTATGGCGGGGAAGGGGTAATAAGAGACTGCTGAGAGAAGAAGCGGTGGCAGAGAAGGCCACAGTCGGCCGTGGAGAAAGTAGCAGCATCGTCATTTAAATTTTTCCGTGTCGAGTCGTGTTGACATGAACACGATCCGGGTCGGGTTCCGGTCTACAGAATTGACCCGAAATCAATTCAGGGTCATGTCCGGGTCGTGTCAGTTACAGCCAGGTCAAATTCGGGTCTGACCCGAACACGACCCGCCGACATGAATTGACACAATATTTAAAATATGCTTCATTCTCAGATTTGTAAACCCCATGTGAAACAAAATTTTCAAGTATTATAAATTAGTACCAACCAATTAATACCGAACAATATCACAATGCTTGCATACCTACCAATACCGACTTTTGACGACACTATAATCTCGGTACACCAACTGTAATTCTCTATAATATCAATACAAGTGAGATATAGTTGGCTAAAAGAAACAAAAAACGGACCATACCAAGTTTTACATCTAAATACCGAGTAGTACCGAGTTATCTAAAGGCTCGGTACAAACATATGGTAGTTATCTAAAAGCTCAGTACAATCATATAGCAATTTCATAATGACTGCTAACCGACCAATACGGATTTTTAACGGAACTATTTTCTCAATAAACCTACGGTACTTATCTATAATCTCGGTACACCTACGTTACTTATCTATAATCTCGGTACACGTACGTTACTTATCTATAATTTCGATACACCTACGGTACTTATCTACAATCTCAGTAGAAGGTAGACATAATTGCCAAAAAGAAACAAAAAAAATGGACCATACCGAGTATTACGTCAAAATACCGAATAGTACCGACTTATCTAAAGGCTCGGTACAAACATATGGAAATTATCTTAATGCTTGGTCCAATCATATGGCAGTATTACATTGACTGTTAACCGATCAATACCGAGTTCTGATCGAAATATTTTCTCGGTACACCTACGGTACTTATCTATAATCTCGGTACAAGGAAAACCTAATCTCGTACACCTACATTTCTTATCTATAATCTCGGTACACCTTCGGTAGTTATTTATAATCTCGGTACAAGGTAGACATAATTGGCAAAAACAAATAAAAAATGGTTCAAACCGAGTAGTACGTCTAAATACCGAGTAGTACCGAGTTATTTAAGGGCTCGGTACAAAAATATTGTAAATGTCGAAAATCTCGGTATTACATTTACAAAACGAACAATACTATATTGGTACCAATCAATACTAAAAACTTCTCTCTCCGTACTAATATGGTACCGAAAGATAAACAGAAAGAATTGATGATACGAAGCTGGTTAAGAAATTACTTGTAAAAAATCTGAAAATTCTTCATCCACATTATAAGTGCTGAATGTTTCGTCGAAATCGTCCAACTCTGCCAAAGGAATTGCTGTAGTGTTCTCTTCCATCTCCTTCAATCCTTCGCGAAAACGTTCTCTTCGTGCTGTAAACCCTAAATACTGTATAACGTTCCGTATTCAGAACATAGTCTGCCAAAACTTTATTAAACATTGTAATAAGCCGTAGGTTTTTAAATTTTTCCCGCCCGTTTAAAAGTACTTAGTGAAAAAATCGTGACTAATCAATCACCACGGGTTTGGGTCGGGTATTCGGGCTGCTACGTGGCGCTATTTTAGTGGCGGCCGAACCTAAAGCTACGTCCAGTCAAAGGATGTAATAATTGTTCCTGGCTCTGTTCTTTTGTGGGATGGGGTAATTGTACAATGTATACGAAATATTGTTGGGGCACATGGATTGACAGAGACTATGTGTGTAAGTTTTACTAAAAGACCAAAGGTAAAAAACTTTATTCTTTGCAGCTTTAATTAACAAAACAAATTGAGCAGATCTAACCTGAAAGAAGAAATTATTTTTCTTTGAAGCCAACATCAGGAAAATCAAATCCGGCGTAAATTAACAAGACAAAATGTAAAACATGCGATAGAGAAGCACACAAACCTGCTCCGGCTACAGGTTTCGGAAGGCTTTTTTCTTACAAAACATTCACATTACCTGAAAACAAAATGTGCAGATCTAAAAGTTGAAAACAAAAGGTAAATTAAAAAAATACATAGCTTATCACAAAATACAGAAATCTGAAAACTGAAAATCTTAAAATTTGAAAATACAGAAATCTGAAGATAAAAAAAGCAAAGAACGAGAGAAAAATTGTTTCGGTGGGAAGAGAATGGCTAAAGAACACACTCCAAACGACGAATGCGAAGCTAAAGAAATAATGGGGGCAAAAAGCTAACGAAATGGCTGAGTTTAGGATGCAAAGAGAGGAGCAGATCCTACCTTCCGGTGGCAAAAAGCAAAGAACGAGAGGAGTTCGGTGGGAAGAGCCGAAGGAGCATGTAAGTTAGGGCTTTTAGAAACGGAGTGAGACGGAGTGGCATTTCTGAGGTAAAAATTGTGTTTGAGAGGTATATATGAAATATTTAAGTTTTAGATGTTTAATATGTAATACACATATTATAAAGTGATATGCATGTAAAAATCCATAATAAATTCGAAGTGACTTGGAAGTCGTTTATAGTTTTAATTCGCTCCCACAGTACAACATGACGCTTAACGGATTCCCGGAGCGGATCCGGTGATGCGACAACCGCCAAAATATCCGGTGACCTAAGAGCGGATCCGTTCACCGCCTCGCTGATGTTTATGCTGCACACTATCAAGTACGATGGATACACGACCCCTCGCTTTCAAAAGTCCCGCCGGACGTCTAAGGGTATTTTCGGTAATCTTTACTGCTTCGAAGCAGCGACCTAGTCTAGTTTCTGTACGAGCTCCAACCTCGTCCATCCAACGACGATCTAACGGTCAGTTATTGATCTCGCATAAAGAAGCGCAAACGCAGAACACGCAAGAGAGCAATTCCGTCAATGCGTGCGAAACAAAACAGAAAGAAGCAGCTGGTGCGAGCCCGCATAGGTGTTGTCGCCGTCGTCGACAGCGGGACCCTGGGAGGGACAATTGGCGGCGGCAAGGAAGGGCATTTGAGAGAATTCAAAGGGTACTTTCGTCATTTCGCAAGTGAATAGCTATGCTACGACCCTCTCTCTTCATCTCCTGCAACGTTTCCTAGGCCACGTGGCTCCAAAGCAAAGGCCAAGCTTTCTCTCTCCCTCAGCTTTACCTTTTTATTCTCTCTCTTTATTTATTGTTTTTTAAAGAAGTTACTCTGTATACCTTGCTCTTCTTCTTTCTCTCGCTGCTGGAGGCTCGGGAGGGACGGCTGCTGTGTGAAGACTGCAGAAACCTGTGGCGAGGCAGATACGGTGGAATGCGAGTGCTGATCCGCGGCGGCTGACGCCGGATTTGTACAGAATGCGACATCAGAGGATCGCCGACGAGGGCGCTGCGGGCACGGACCGGTTTCATGGCGAAGGGGACACCGCGGGTGGTTTGCCGGAAAATGATGCGGAGGGATCGGTGAAGCCAGCCTGTGCACTGAAATACAGATCGGCGGTTGGCGGATGCCGCCGTGGGTGGAGAGAGACTCCGGCGATTGGGATCGCTGCGGGCGGTGTAGTAGTGGAGGTGGAAAAAATCCTCCAAAACGGTGATATATACTTCGGAGGATTTACCGGGAACGCGCCGCATGGCCGCGGGAAGTACCTTTGGGCCGACGGATGTATGTACGAGGGCGAATGGCGAAGAGGGAAAGCCACCGGAAAGGGGAAGTTCTCGTGGCCATCTGGCGCGACCTTTGAGGGTGAGTTTAAGGGCGGGAGGATGGAGGGTTTCGGAATCTTCGTCGGCGCTGATGGAGACACCTATTGTGGATCGTGGATCGCCGATCGGAAGCACGGAAGAGGGAGCAAATCCTACGCTAATGGGGATTTCTACGAGGGACAGTGGCGGCGTAACATCCAAGATGGTCATGGCCGCTACGTGTGGCGCAACGGCAATCAGTTCATCGGCGAGTGGCGCAGCGGCGTTATCTCAGGCCGAGGCGTGCTCATATGGGCTAATGGAAGCCGGTATGAAGGCCACTGGGAGAGCGGCGTCCCCAAAGGGAGTGGTGTCTTTACCAAGCCGGACGGAAGCTGTTGTGTTGGCAGCTGGAATAAGGATCCTAAGCTCGATTTAAATTTCTATCCTACTGCCGTCGTGGGTAGTAGATGCTCCTTCTCTTCTTTAGGAGATAGCTTGCATCCTTTTCTTGCTTCAAGGAAGCGACCATCGACAGATAGTGCTCTTTCGAGAGGCAGCGTACCTGAGAAGAACTTACCCAGGATATGCATTTGGGAGTCGGATAATGACGATGGAGATATCACATGCGAAATTATTGACCCACTCAAGTCCTCCATGCTTTACAAGGATGGCTTAGAGTTTGTTTATGGAGGGCAAGCCTTGGGACAGATGCGAAGCCGGAATCCTTGCTTATATGAAGCAGTTCAGATGAAGAAGCCGGGGCAGACAATATCTAAGGGGCATAGGAACTACGATCTGATGCTTAACCTACAATTGGGCATCAGGTACTGAGTTTGAGAGATTATTTCAACTTCTTTCACTCTATCCTTTATTGGTGCTAATTTATTTTCACGTGCAGATACTCCGTTGGTAAACCATCATCTACGCAGCCTAGGGAGCTCAAACCTAGTGATTTTGATCCAAAGGAGAAGTTTTGGACGAGATTTCCTCCTGAGGGATCGAAAATGACACCACCGCACCAATCTGTAGAGTTCAAGTGGAAGGACTACTGTCCCCTCGTTTTCAGGTGCCGAGTCTTGTTTTCCTCTTCGTTTCATTTGTATTTGATTTCTTATCTTTGTTTTAACTTTCTGATAAATATTTTTGATAATGTAGTTTTATTATGTTTATGTGGAACAATTTGTTTGGGTATTTTCTTGCAGACATCTGAGGAAATTGTTTGCGGTAGATCCAGCGGATTACATGATGGCAATTTGCGGGAATGAAGCTTTGAGAGAGCTATCTTCACCTGGCAAAAGTGGGAGTTTGTTCTACCATACCCAGGACGACCGCTTCATCATTAAAACAGTGAAGAAGTGCGAAGTAAAGGTTATACATCAACACAAAGTTTTTCGTAATTTTTGGGAATATTGCTCTGCATCAATTTTTGTCTGAACATTTTCTTTAAATGCGAAGATATCCTTCAAAATATCTTCTTTTTGTTGAGTGATTATCCGTGCATGTGATTCTGATGCGTCTGTTCATTGCGCGTTGTGGAGAATGAGTTTTTGGCGGTTAGGAAAATTTTTTCTTAGGGTATATCGTGGTCCATTGATCAGCATTTAAATTCGCCTGAGAATCTATTTGTTTAGTTTATTTCTTTATTGCTGTTTTTTGTATACTGGTAATGAATTCTATTTGATAGTGATGTCTGAGGTTGAAACTATGAGTCTTTCCTAAGGATGGTCATCCTAGTGAATATGAAATAGCATCGTTAAGAGCTGTGTTGCATGTAATTTTGCCAGTATTTGATGTTGTAGAAATTCAGTCTTATTAGCATTTTGTTTCTTGAATTATTTATTTTATCTCTTTTGTTGAATGTTGATACCAAATTTTCTTTTTCGTTTCCCAACTTAGTATTGTTCTTGTGCAGGTTCTTATAAGGATGTTATCAAGTTATTACCAACATGTTTCCAAATATAAGAACTCACTACTCACAAAGTTCTATGGCGTGCATTGTGTGAAATCAATTGGCTGCCAGAAGGTGCAGAGAAATACTCTCCACACATTTCGTTTTTTGTCTTTGTTGCACTTCATTCGATCACTCAATTATTTTTAATGTTCTTACAGTAATTGAAATGCCTTATATTCAGGTTCGTTTCATTGTGATGGGCAACCTGTTCTGCTCAGACTACAGAATTCACAGACGGTTTGACTTGAAAGGCTCATCTTATGGCCGAACTATTCACAAAGCTGAGGGAGAGATAGATGAGACCACGACACTAAAGGACTTGGATCTTAACTTCGTATTTCACATTCAAAAGCCTTGGCTCAAGAAACTTTTCTGGTATAATATAATAAGCCTTTGAATTTGGGTTTCAAATTCTATGGCTTAGGATTTTTTGTTCTAATGATTTGTATCTCTAGGCAAATTGAACAAGATTGTGAGTTTCTCGTAGCAGAGGGCATCATGGATTACAGCCTTTTGGTGGGACTTCATTTCAGAGATGATGTATTTAATTCTAAGATGGGAACATCTGTTCCTTATCAAAGTAAGCTGATCACCTGGAAAGGTTTCCTCTACTTACATATATAGCCGTTTGCTCTCCTCAATCTAATCCATGAGTTAATTCTTGAATAGAGGTATGTGTTCTGAATGAATCCGACCCGGGTCAGGAGTACTTTACTGAGTTTTCCTTCGCAGATTCATGGTGGCGAGATACAGCTAGAATTGATGACCGGTATATTGTAACCTTTCTCTTAAATTGTTCTATTTTTTTGCCAATTCTTTCGTAGGAGATCAGAAAGTGGAATACTAGAGGAAGCTACACATTAATTTGATGACTTTAGTTTGCCCATTTTTATTGTCTTCTAATCTAATTGATATGAACGCCATGCCTTAATGTGCATCCTCCAAATGTTGTGCAAAAACAATTCATCTTTATCCGTCATAAAATATGTTAGTAGGCGACAAATATTGGCCCTGGGTCCATTTAGATATTGCCAAAAAATTTCTTGGAAGGAAAAACTAGCTCAGAAATTTTCTTAGTCCTTGTCCAACCAATGACAAGCTGTTTTTTTTTAATGTTCTCGATTTGTTATTTTCTCTTAAAAGATGCCCTTTTTGGTACCTCATATTTGTTTATTCACTGCAATTTGAGATCTATTTTATTGTTTTATCAAAACAGCAAAAAGTGCTAATAAAGAATTCTGTTTATTTTTCTATGAAAATATTATTTGACCACAGGTATGAATACTTTGTAATATTTTTCTGCAATGGGTGACGTTCTTGCTTTTCTCACCATAAACTGCACATCTCTAATATTAATAATTTATAGTCATCGTTGCGCCACTCGCTGGCTGTGCACTTAGCTTACTACATTGTGTCATTAGTCTGTAACTGTACTTTATGCTTAAACTTATGAAAGCTTGGTTTCTTAAATTATTTCATATTTATTATCATTGAACCAATAGCTTCTTTTACCCATTCAAGTCAAAATATAATTTAAAATCATTTCATGTCACTAGCCTCTTTTGTATATATATATATATATATATATATATTGGGACATTTAGGTCATTTAAGACAAATTCACACACACAATGCATACATAAAAACTCGAACTCAAGACCTCTTAGTTCGATGCCTAAGCTCTCAACCAATAGGCCAAGTTGAACTGTGTGCCTCTTTTATATCACATGTTACATGACTGTTGAAAATGTATTGGCTTTGGCTTCGTTTGGAACGGCTTTCTTACTGCTTCTTAAAGCAGCTTTTTAGTTAAAAAATTAATTTTTTATACTAGAAAGTTACTTTAAGAAGCAATAAAAAAGCCGTCCCAAACGAAGCCTTTGTTGGCACAAGTAGCATTGATTTTTACACTGTTTGATTTTTTTTTGTCACTCAATAAATTAAATTTTCTTTACAGAGAGCCAATGATTCAGTTAGGCGCGAACTTGCCTGCAATGGCCGTGCATCATCAGAAAGACCATGGAAGTGCCAAAATGTATCAAGTGATCCTCTATTTTGGAATAATTGACATTCTTCAAGACTATGATATCAGCAAGAAAATCGAGCACGCATACAAGTCATTGCAAGTTGATCCAAACTCCATCTCAGCCGTGGACCCAAAGCTATATTCTAGGAGATTTCGTGATTTCATCAGCAGAGTCTTTGTGGAAGATGATTGATTCAAAGAAAATGAAATAGATATTGCTATTGAAATCATTTTGAAGTTGGTGGTGGAGCCGAGTTGATATCAGCAAACAGAGGATCAGTCAGCTCAACCAAATGAAAGAAATGATGAGAACCGTGGCTGCATCCATCCATTGCTCCTTTTTACTGGCATGTTGATAACCTTGGATGTGGCGCAGTAATTTAAATGGAGGCTTAGTTTGGGATGGCTTTCTTTCTGCTCTTCTTAAAGCAGTTTTTTAGTGCAAAAATTTTCTGAAAAGTCGCTTTAAGAAAAATAAGAAAGTCGTCCCAAATGAAGCCGGAATCATTTGTTTCACTCGGTGGAATAGTTGGCAAGGCTGCATTTTTTAACCTTGTATATGTTGTCAAGTTAGTGGGGATTTGGTTTTATTCTTTTTTTTTTACCTCATTTGTAGCCAATCATGATGGGGAAAAGGGTTATAATGAGTTTTTTTGCTTCTTAAACAGGAAAAAGGTAGGAATTTTCATTTGTATGTTGGGGGAATTGGCAATTTGAATAAACCACATGTACATTTTGATAATCATATATTATGATTAAGTGATGAGGATGAAGTTGATGATTACAATTAGTGGATTTTACACCATTTTTTTATATGAATAGATTTTTACTTTTTCCTAGCTTTTTCTTGCTAATTGAAAATTTATGCAAGAACTCCAATCCAATCTCTCTTTGTTGGCACTCTAACTTGAACTGCTCACTTTTTCCTACCGTTGTGTGGTTATCCCCTTTTTGAGCTAATAATGGCTGTCCTTGTGGGCTACAGCACTGCTGTAGAAACGCAGCGGAGTGCCATATTGGGACTGACAAAAAGCAAAGTTTGTTGCAAGAGCTGTTTTTAACGCGATGCTGTGTTTAATTTCCCGTAGAAAGAGGAGATTTTGGAGATTTCCATGCTTGGTGTTTTACAGAGATTGAATGACAGAGAGAGAGAGAGAGAGAGCTGCAAAACAAAGATACAGTAGAGATCTGTTTGAGCTCTCTTTTTTTGCTTCTTTGCTTTTTTTACTCTTTTAGTCAATCCTAGTTTTTGCTTTGGGAGAGGCCAGCGCTGCAGCTTGACCGGCACTGCGGAAGGGAGACCGGGAGGCAAGCGAGCAATACGTAACAGAACTACTGCAGTCACAAAGAACTCGTGCCTTGTTTTTTTATTTTATGCTTAGGATGTCAAAGCTCACTCTGTTTCTTTTTTTCTTTTCGTGAGTTAATAGTTGTGATTAGTATAGTTAGTTTTTTTTTTATAATATAAAAGCTGTCGCGTCCTAGAATATCGCCGCTGTAGAGAAATATGAAGTTTAACCTCTTAGTTTTATATGAAGATCCAGTACTCATAGAGATAAAAAAGGATGCAGTATTTATAAGAGAGATTTTTACGTGGCGAATTTTGAAATGGAAAAAAAATCATGGGACCTAACAAATTTGAATGAATACACTAATATTTGCACTTGATTACAAATGAGGCCTTTCATTGGAGGGATGGTTTTAGCTTTATGTAACAAATATATATCATATAGAATACATTACATGGTGGAAATTGGAATAATCAATATTGATATATTAGTTTGGATGGGCAAAGGAGGTTAGAAAGATCGTAGTCTTGCGATAGAGGTCGGAAGGACCGTTGTTGGTAGGTGACAGAGGTCGTCAAGATCGTTATTTGGCAACGGAGGTCAGAAGGATCGTTGTCGGGTGGAAATCCAAGAATAATTGGAAGCTGGGTGGAAGTCTGGCGACAGAGTATAAAGTCCAGCAATAGTCGGTGGTGGGGCTGATGTTCGACGTTAGTTGATGGTCGGCTAGAAATCTGGATTCAGTTGGTGACCTGACAGAAATTTAGCATCAGTTTGTGGCCAGGAAGAAATCTGGCATTAGTTGGTGGCAGGGCAGAAATCCGATGTCAGTTGGTGGTCGTGCAGAAGTTCAACGACAGTTGGTGGCCTTGCAGAAATCGGGCATCAGTTGGTGGCCAGGCAGAAGTCTGGCGACAGTCGATGGTCGGGCAGAAATACGACCTAAGTTGGTGGCCTGGCTGAAGTCCGATGACAGTCGGTGGCTGAGGCTGAAGTTCGGCGATAGAATATGTGATGCATGATTATAATGCACATGTCAAATGTCTATTTATAACTCTACTTTCACTTATGCCTCCCATTAACTAGTTACTCACGTATATAACAAGTGAGACTAGAATCAAAATCAAACAAACAATAATAATCTCTCACATCTGTTTTCAGCAAGTGGGGCTAAAATTACTCTCACAACCACACAAGGGAGATAGGGTCATAATAGAATATATAGGGCCCTTATAATATATCAAAGAGTGCACTTTTCACATATTTGAACATCTCCAATGTCATACTATGAATAGTATAAATGCTAAAGTAATAGTAATTAATTTATAAATTTAATACAGTGCTTAAGTGATGCATGAATTGCCAATAAAAAGCCCCACTGCATGTATAACATTATACTTATTGAACTTCTCCCATTCAATTTCTTACTTTATAACAAAATTCATATGATCATTTTAATACTTTTTGTAACTATTACAATTGTCAGAAAAATCTCAATCAACTTACATATCTAGAAATTTGTGTAGCGAAAATCAGCCGATGAAAATATGATTTCTTATAGTCCAAATGTTCAATATAAGGCGTATAATGATATACTAAAAGTTACAAAATGAATACATCATCAAACCTAAGAAAAATATATTTTTATTTATACATTTTATAAAACAGTTTGTATTGAAACCAAAGATAAAAATTTAGAAGTCTACCTCAAGCTTTACGAAATCCCCGATTGGTCTGACCAAGAATTTTGGATTATTGGTCTCCAAAATCTCGCTTCTTTTCTCTGTCCTCTTTCGCACTCCACTCTCATCTCTTCTCTTGCAAGGAACTAAGGTATGGTGGTTTGGAAAAAATGGTTTTAGATATTTATAATTTAAAAAACACTAATCATTGTCTAGCACCGCAGCACTCGACTCCTCAACATTCTTATGCTGACTCAAATCTTTCATATTCTCCCAAATCTCACAAAAAGGAGAGATTATTAGGTGCGGAGTGCGGACAGGGATAACCGTCCGCATAAGCATTGTTTGGCGCTAGGTACCGGCACTCGGTACCGCTGGGTACCGCTAGGTACCCAGTATTTGTGCGGACGGTGCGCACTCCGCACCTAATAATTTTTCCACAATAGAGAGCTTGATATCGTGGAAACACAACCTAGTATTGCAACACCTCCTTAAAATCCTCTCCCAAACAGAGAGCTTATTGTCGCCGGGCCACTCAGCCCAGTATCGCACACTCTTATATTTACGATGGTCTCTCTCTCTATCTCTCTCTCTCTCTCTCTACCCCACGAACTTTTATTTGGTCTGGTGTAAGGATGCCGAGGAACATCCGGTCGGAGGACGTAATAATTGTTCCTACCCCACCCGACTGAGTGCTTTTTGAAAATGAAAACTCAATAGTTTTTGAAATTTAACTCAATTTTAAATTAATACAATTGAGCTTCATTTTAAATTCAAATTTGATTTTGAGCATGATCAAATTAGCTTGAATATAATTTGATTTACTAAAAAAGTGATTTTAAATGGGGATTTATATAAAATGTATATTATATTGTTTGGGATTTAAAATAGTTTAGCGGTTTAATATATTAATAAATAAATAAATATAATTTCATATCTTATGTCTCCAAATAGAAGCTATTTTTAGATGTACAAAATTAATCAAGATTCACTGATTACCAATTATATTTTGCATAAATTTAATTAAAAGTTTATATTTTAATTAAGAAAAAAAAATTCTTCTTAAGTTAGGTAATCTTGTCACTGATTACCAATTATATTTTTTATATTTAATTAAGTTTATATTTTAAGTTGAGCAAACACAAATATGTTCTGAAGTTCTCTTTTTTTTTTTTAATTTTGCATAAATTTTAAAAAAATTAATTCAAAATCTCAATCATCGGTCATAAAATATCAATCAAAATCTAATGATCCATTTTAATACCATCCACAACATTGATCACAAAATCATAGCTGGCTAAAGTATATATTTTTTTATATCGGGCGTTCTAATTAGGATTTTAAAAAAATATAACAATTGTGTATATTTCTTAAAATACGATCGACTCATAGAAGTCATCTCCATAATGCATGTAGACAGTAGTGCTTAAACATCATTAAAATCAAGACACTTTTTTTCGGATATTTAGACCAATTAAGATAAATTCACACACATCACATACGCAAGACTTGAATCCAAGACCTCTTAGTTCGTAGTCAAAGTTCCTGATTAATAGACTAATGTGAGCCGCGTAAATCAAGGAACAACAATTATTACGTCCTATGACAGGACGTAGAGCTACGTTCGGCCGCCAATAACATGTCGCCACGTGCTTTTACTCTTTACCGCGCGGCTCGACGACTTGACCCGGACCGGAACCCGGGAATGCTATGTTCGTGTATTGTGAGGTATTACTCGGTATTGCTTGGTAATAACGAGAAATACCACTCTGTGAAGACCAATACTGAGCAATACCGAGTTGTACCGAGTTTTTCTAGAAAAACTCGGTACAACTCGGTATTGCTCGATATTACTCTATATTTGCTCGGTATTGCTCGGTATTGGTTATTGCCGAGCAAAATCGACCAATACCTAGCAATACCGAACAATACCTAACAAAATCGAGAAATACCTAGCCATCCTAGGTCCGTTCCGGGTCGGGTTGTCGGGGCGCGCGGTAAATAGTGAGAACTCGTGGCGCGATTCTACTGGCGACCGAACGTAGAGCTACGTCCTGTGGCCGGACCAAATATAACACTTTAACTAACATGATAAAGCTATGAGAAATAACTCTCAATAATGCTTCATCAATTCCTTCTAGGGAGTGTAGAAGTTCATCAGTATAGTTTCTTTCTCAAGAGAGTCCAAAATGATTGTATTAATGGTATTCAAGACTCAAATACATTGCATTGAAGGAAGAAATGAATGGGATGTACAGTATATCTACAGCAATGGATGTTGGTTCCCAACGAGTTAATGGTTTGCTTTTCCTATAAGAAGACAGTAAGTAATAAGGTATAATTCTTGCTTGTTCGAGCATTAAAGAGGCTATGGATCTGCGGTTTAACCATGTCTTGTAATTAATGTCTAAATACTAAACATTATTATTATTATTATTATTATTATTATTTTTAAAATTGATTCATTAATATTTAAACATGTCATAAATAAGCTTACTATTCTTAAAAAAAAAATCACCTTCATCAAATTCAGGAAAAAAAAATGTTTTTTTTTTAATTTCATAACAACTTTTTTTAGGTGAACTGTAGCATCTTTTATCAAATATTTTAAAACTAATGGATCATATAATTTTTAATGTAGTAATTAAGTATACTATTATTATTGATACTAAAAAAAATTCATATGATCGACTCGAGCTAATATTTGAATTAGAAACTTAAGAATTAAATTCAAGATAAGTCGAACTCTAATTGCGACAAATTTATAGTCAAATTGAACGCGTCAATTAGAAGAACTTATTGACCTATAAATGATCTAATCTGACTCTAAATGAGCTCAAATCAAACACTTAAATTATATTGAAAACATCTAAACATTAATTGATGAACCAAATAATCTCCAATTATAGCATGCTTATAATCAAGTTGAGTAGCTCGATGAGAAAAATCTAACGAGCTTAATATTACTCAATTTTAGGAGCTCGATGAGAAAAATCTGACAAGCCTGGAAGAAAACACGATAATCCAATGGTAGGGTGCGAGCTGAACAAAATTTATAAAATAATTTCAAAGCATTGAAATATAAGACTTCTTCAATAAATTGTATTCATCAATAAATCATCAGAGCATCTAAACCTAAATTTCAAATATGACTATTAATGTTATGCATATATCACATATCTTTATCAGTTATCATAAATAATAAAATTGTCATAGAAGCCGCTGTCTAAAATAATACCAATAAATGTACCTTTTTTTTTCATTTCCTATTCTTTTTTCATAAAATTTTCCTTTGCATGCAAGGGTACATTGGGTTTCTCGTCAATACCATAAGAAGGTGTGCTCCATCAGTTAGCATGCATATACAAGCATATATATTTAACTTTACATAATAATGTAAAACATAACATGATAATCATGCTCAATCTTTTGATATATGAAAGAAAAATTATTTGCAATAAAAATTAAAGACTATTAAAAGAAGCAATATTGTTACCATAATATAGAAACATTTTTTTTTCTTTTTCTCTTTTTCTTTTAAATAACTTTTTTTATTTTTTTATTATTTTTTATTTTTTTATAGAAACATAAATACTCACTTTGAACTTAAGTATTGCGATGCTTTACTCTCACTCCTTATTTCGAGGTCGATAAATTTATCACATATACAAAAGATATTGTTATTTAATTTACATAATGCTCCCAAATCCTCAATATTTAAATTTTCTTATATTTTATTAAATTTATTTAATTTACATATTTTTTATACAAATTGACCTTAACTAATAAATTCATTGTTCACCTAATCAAATTTACAATTTAACATAATATAAACTTAATTTACTCATTATCTAGTTTAAAATCTCAAATATTATTATTTGAATTTCTTTCAATCTCTGTATAACTAGCTATTGAATGCATATAAATAACTATTTGTATTTAATTTATTATTATATAATTCATTTTCTTAATTAACAATATTACTTAAACAATTGTTGTTAAGAATTTAATAAAGGAAAAATTTATTCTCCTTGCTCTATTATGAAAAATCATAATTCAAATAATTTCTAAAATAGACTTTCTATATTTAATAAATTTTCCTTTAAATTCACTAATAATTTAATATACTCTCAGTTTCTAATAAATTTTAATAATCTATATATATATATATATATATAATGATAATTCTAATAAACCTCTAAAAAAATGAATACCTATCTCTTGATTGAACGTCTCTTCCTTGCTCACTCACTCACCTCAAATACAAACTCTTTTTTCATCGTCTTCTATCATCAAAGCCGGTCGTGACTAGAAGATCAAAAGAGATTGGTTTTCTTTTTTCTTCTCAATCAACCTTCACTCATTAAAAGCCTCTTCTATTCATGCAGTGCAAATGGAGTGAGCAAATCAAAGTTATCTCACATGAGTTGCTGTTTTTCACAATCGAACGTGTTTTCTTGCTCGTTTGCACGGTTCGGTTCCGCTAATTGTTCCTGCGTCCGTGTTCATGCCTCGGATTTGCTTAGTCGGCTCGCTTGTTTCACCCTGCTGCTATTAAATTAGGGATGGTTCACTTTAACTGACAAATCCGATTCTTACATGTTTGATAAGCAATCTCATGATAATCAATATTGATCGTATAAGGGAGTGCTTTATGCTTTAGATTATGGTCAGTTTTACCTAATTGCTATATCAAATAACACCTAAATTAAAAGCGCATTGGTTTTGCTAGTCAGACAATAAATCCCAGCTGATGCCTGTTCGATTTCCGTTCAAATTGACGTGACCAAACTATACAAAATCAAAAATTACAGTGGACTCGATCAATTAAAAAAAAAATAATTTACAAATAACATTGCTACTTACAAAAAACAGAACAAAAAAGTACTGAGATAAGTACTTGCCTGAAAGTGATTCACCCGAGCACAGATTTGCCCTTCTTATCCAATGTTCAATGCATATTGCAGACAAGAATCTCGCCTTTTTAGATCTTGAACAGATCTGACTAAGATATAATGTAAAAAATGACTAAGTTCGATCGTTTCCAAAAAGAAAATCCTTTGTGTATGTGTGCGGGCAGCCATGGAGCAGAAGGGAAGATGCAGTTCACATGAGGGCAACATAAGCTCCTCCATGGCCTCTCCTCAAGATGAGCGGACCTGCATTATCTGGTACTTTATCCAAGACCTTATTGCAGGCATTAATCACATCTTCAAAACCTGTAGCTGTTGTTGCCAACTGAACCCGCAACCGCAAATCCCTTGTCCTTCTAAGCAAACTTCTAAATGACTTTCCAAGATTCTTAACCCACTCCGCAGGCAAACCACCATGCGAAAGCCACACAGAAAAATGGGACTGATCAACCCTCGCAGCCACCTCAGATCGATAAAACCTCGCTAACTCGAGAAGCATAGATGGATGAAGGGGAAGAACCAGCACAAATTCGGTCACAAACTCCTCAAGCAAATCGGGCCTCAGCATTTGGTTCCATAGAACAGGAGCCCACTCATTTGGCTGGTTTAGGCCATAGGCTTCGGCGACGACGAGGGCAACCTGGAAGCGGGACTGCTCCACAAGAACTCGACGAGCGTTTGTTTCGGAGAGTTCAATCCAGGTGAGATCTGGGATGCGAATCTGGAGGAAGAGGAGGGCTGCGCGGGCACAAGCGTAGCGAGTTTTGTGGCCGGCATCAATGGTGGAAAAAACCTCAGCGGCTTCAATCAGGTAGCGCATGGCTTCAAGAAGTTCTTCAGTTTGGCGGTCTCTTTCAGGATGGGAGAGCCACCGGTGCATGTGTTGCAAAGAACGTGAATCGAGTAGGGATGCAGTTTCATGTTTCATATCAAAATGAGAATACGCCTGCAAAGAAGAGGCGAATATCATTACGACTTTACTCTCTAACCATCGATCTACAAAATAAGATCGTGATTGATTGATTTCATGATACAGTACCCAAATCAAAGAGAAACTTTTGAGCAAATTTAAAAAAGCTACAATGATTTTAATGGATTTTCTTTCAACAAAAAATTTATGAAACTGGTACTATTTTTCTAGAGCATTGCAAGTTTTACAGTTATTCATCAGTTGGATCAACAATCAAATCTTCATAAAAAATTAACAAATTAGATTACAAAGTATTCTTAGATTGTAGATTCACATCAAAAACCTTGAATTTGTATTTGAAAGTTGAAACATATAAAATTAATAGATTGGAAAATAGATTTTTTTTTTTCACAGTATACAAATAGGATAGTAGTGTGAGCCATTACATCTAATTTGGCTTCCGAAATGCAACTATAACATTAGAAAAAAGTTGTGAAGCTAACAAAGTTATTGAATATTTGACAAACTTTGGTCTTAAGTGTGAAGATAGTAGAACTTCAAAGGGAAACTCCGACTGGTGCTTTCAGTTTTCATATATTGCTGTTTTCTTCGTTTTTATATCTGGATGACTTTTCCCTATATATTTGTTGTTGATTTTGCTGTGATAAACACCATATCTGATTTTCCCACGTATCTTTATTATGTATTCTTCAAAAGTAAATTATTGTCTGTTGGAGGTTGGGGTAAATGTTGGTGAGATATTTTGGATTTTGTACCAGCCCTTGAAATGTTGATGTTATTTTCGAATACTACCATTGCATCCGCTGGAAAATAATTCAGTGTCATGTGGCGTTGGATTCAATTTTTTACAGTTGTATCGTGTCTGGTTTGGGAGTGCATTGTTGCTTTGTTTTAAAAGATCAACTTTTCTAATTAAGGTTTCATTTGGGACGGTTTTTTTACTGCTTCTTAAAGCAGCTTTTTAGTCTTAAAATTAAATTTTGTATACTAAAAAGCTGCTTCAAAAAACAGTAATAAAGCCGTCTCAAACGAAGCCTAAGTGTTCATTTGTTGGTGACCCCATATGTTATTTGTGCTGCCGTGCATCTATTTGGTAAGTGTTACTTGAGCTAATGGCGTCTTTTTTACCAGCAGGTTATGGTTCTTGTGGATGGGTTGGGTATATTATTAGTTGGAGATTATATTTTTGTTTCAGGTTTACAAATGTGTTTCTTGATTATAGGTCTTATTTACCTCTGATCTGGAGACACTATATCAGTCTATAATCATTTTGGATTCTGCCTAGGCTATCATCTTGGCTCCTGGAATGTGTTTTTGGACCGACTGTCTTCAAACCCCATCTATATAATGACTTAATTACCCATCATCTAGCATTGAACTTTGCCTCGTGTTGTATTGCATGATTTATAATGTGTTCTTCCCATGTGTTATTGATACTAAAATGGAACCTGCTCAACTACCTCCAACAGATGAAAAATCCAAGAAACCTATGATTTTGTCCTGTACCCAAATCCGGCTAACATTCATGGTAGAATTTCCTAAGGTTTAGTTGAGTTCCCTCGAGTGATGCATCACCAAGAGCGCTTCTCTTGATGATTTTTTAGCCTCCTGTAGTGGTTCCTGGCGAAGCTTTGTTCCGAATACACTGTTTCCAATGCATGAGAAAAGAGGACAAGTTGATTAAATACTGTCATAAGCTGCCAACATCGCATGTTGACTTCATTTACTTCTGTTAAAGCCATTATTTACTCTTATTAGTCAAGATTGCTAAGAAGATGCAACTGCATGAGGCATTAAAACACCTTTAGTTTATAGTACCTAGTGTATGCCTATCTAGCAGTAAGCTGTATGTTAGCCAGTTCCACCTCAAGCATATTATGGCTGCCACTTCAAATTTTTTGGAGTTAATTCAAAAGCTTTATAGGTCGTCATATTATTAATTTTTAGTCTCTTAATGTCCTATTTAGCCTTTTGTTATTAGGGGATTTCATCTCATTAGCCATTGTGGTATTTTTGTTTTTGCTCTCTCTCTCTCTCTCTCTCTCTCTCTCTCTCTCTTTATATATATATATATATATATAAGCTCTCCCTCTCTCAAGGTTGTTTCAGTTTGTGCTCTCCATCCCTGATTGGTGTCAAGACTCTCCACATCTCCAAATGGTGGTGCCTCATGTTCCTATCCTTCACTCTCTTTCGATGTGCAAACCAAATGACAGAGAAGAGTCCTATGCATTTTCATATAAAATGGCAAATATATGGCCTATAACTGAGCAGGACGATATCTATTACATCGACAAAGAAACAGATTATGGTATCCTCATAAGAGCAGGCAATGTCCAATTTAATCATTAAATAACTTGAAATTTTCAAGTAATTCAAAAAAAAAAAAAAAATCATACCATTGCAAATGAGTCGAGATCATGAGGATTAAAAATCTTCAGTGATGTGAGAACAGCCATTCTAAATCCTCTAATAGTTTCTGATGAGCCAGCAACAGTATCAGGAGTGGTATACTTGTTAAGCAGGAGTTCCAGTTGGCCATTCTCTATCAGAATGTTGAGAATGAAGTTCAAGGCATGGAAATTGCTCACTCCAGTTACCAACCGAGCTAAACAAGAGAAATCTCCCTCTGAAACATAAGATTCTACCCTATTTGCAGCAAGGGTGACGAGAACATCCACACCATCTAGACAGGCAGAAGACTTGTAGAAATGATGCGAAAGTATGAGAAGCTCAACCTGAGAGAGCATTCAAATTTGACATAGGAAAATCATAAATCATCACTATCTACTACTGAACATTTCAAGCGTAAAAAAATATCCCTGACGCAAGCAACATGAAGTTGCTGCTACAGTAATGGATGCTAGATATCTAACTTCATTTAGATAAATTAGATTCCAGAAATTGCATAATTCTTCAAAACGTTGAAATACTAGTAAAACCTTCCCTAGGTGTGCTTCTATTTTCAACCATGAAAAAACAATATTTAATAATGAATTTGGGCCTCAACTATCTGATATGAACAGAAAAATAGCGTGCAAATTAACTGGAAATTAGGATAGAACCTTCGTTAACAATTTACAGCTTTAAGTACATAAAGCAGGAGCCCGAAGAAAACTGAGAGCACAGGAAACCTGTTTTTTATTGTTAACTTTTTTTTTTTGGTTTACTAGTGACATTTCGGAAGTACTCATAAAGCATGGTTTATAAGGTGTTTCTAACTATTATTGTCATATGAACTTAAAGGGTATTAATGGACTATTTGTGGGTCCCAAAAATTTGGGCCACAGCCTCTGTTGAGAGAAATTTGATTTTACGGGTTAAATTTTTAGAAAGATAAGACACTATATAAATATTCGCCCTCATTTTATAAGATTTTTATGACATTGTTTCAAGTTTTTCATAAACGCAAACCCCTATGATTGAATTAGCCTTCTAGAGACGAGAGGGAACTTTCTATTAAGATAAGTTATTAGAAGCTAAATGTTTATCATATAGTAACAACAAATGTGATATAAGATTCAAAATTTATCACCTAACACTTCAAGTGAATGGAGAGGAGAATGATGATGAATCCTATCAAAAACTTATGTTTACATCGTCTTAGGTTATTATGGATCTTGGTCTATTTAGTTAGAGGATGTAGTCTACAACCTAATCAAAGGATTATTATCAGTAATCATGAGTTATTTCCTTCATCAAGGGAATCATAGTTCATTTTTTCAAAGATGTTTGCAGGACTTAGTGCAAGGAAAGTTCAAATTTCATCTAAATTTTAATCTATGCAGCATTATCAGATATTTGTGTTTAGCCATTTAATATTTTTCGTAGCATATGTTGACAAGTTTGGATTTACAAAAAAAAAAAGATAAACAAATTTTAGTAGAACAATCACACATGTTTAAAAGCGGGAGAAATTTGATTTAATTGATTTTTAACTCGTGCAATATTATAAAACTTTAAATTGGAAAGTTAAATGCATACGTTAGGGCACATACGGGAATGTTTAATTTTTTGACAATTTGTCATGCCTTTTCAGTGGTGTGCACATTTTTTATGCACCTATAACGTGCACTTGCATGCTTTTTGAGGTATTAACACAATAAACTTACATGATTTCAGTGCATTTGCATTGTGTATTTAGATGTTTTTATGTGCTTTTGGACTTATTATATATTTGCGTGAAGCACTAGCATGCTCTTCGATTTTTTTGTGTGATGTATTTATGCATTTCTAAAATAGTGGCATGCTTCTCAAAGAAGTTGCACACTTTTGAGTCAACATATTAAGATTTTAATTATGTTACTACACGAGCATAATTAAAAAACATCCAAATATTTGCATAGACATTTATCGTTGAAATGCATGTAAAGTTTGATCTTGAAATTTTAAAAGGCACCTTCCGTATTTTTTATACTGGCGTGCATGTGTTGCGGATCTAGCGATATAAAAGGTGAATAAGAATCCATTAAGTACATTTCAATATGTGATATTTTTGTCCTTTTATGTTTGTATTTTAGCGAGAAGGGTCCTGCAAAGAATCCTTCCCCTCCTATAAATATGAGGGGTTAGCTTGTTCATTTTACCATTCAATTTTTCGCTTGAGTTTTTATTTGCTTGGGACCGCCCTCACTTAATTACGACCTGTAGGCAAGTTGAGCATTCATTACAAGTCTTATGCAAGTCCTTTTAAGTTCAATTTTGTGTTCAATCATTGTTCTCACATTCAATTTTATTCTCATCTTATGATTTTATAAGTTCTGCATTTTGCATGTTTGTGCACATTCATACTGCATGTATGTTCATGAATCCCCTATATGTCATTCTTTTCAAGTTTATTTAGTCTAAATTTCAACAATCACCCAACATCTACCCTGCATAAGGAGTATGTACAGGGAGTCATGACCAGCCCACTGTGTCAAGAAAGCCGTGCACGATCAATATCTAAAGACACCATGGATGTAATTTTCATTACCAACCACGCTAACAAAAGAGCACATGGGATACATGCAAGAGAGAATTTTGAAACACAAAAATTTCCTCGAAAATCATGCACAAGGCTTACCGACTGCGTTAAGAGCATCACACACGTGTTTCCTATCCACGCTAAGAATAGCATGCATGAGTCTCACTCTTCGCACTTAACAAACATCAAATGGGATTTAGGAAGTTTACTCGTCGTGTCGCAAGCAATGGCTATAAGGTTTCCATCTCATGCTAAAAAAAAAGTGCACAAGTCTCACTCATTGTGTCAAACACACCACAAATAGGAATTGGGAGGTCACCCATAGCATCGCAAACATTGCCTACAAATTTCCCCTACCAAGCCAAGAAAAGAGAACAAATTTCACTCATCGCGCCACATACATCACAAATGGGATTTCAATTGTTTTTAGGGAGTTGTATTTTTTATACATGAGTGTGAGATGGTCGATTAATGCGAATTTGCAATGACACAATATTTTTTTGCTATTATTAATATTATTATTATTATATTATATTATTATTATTATTATTATAAATTAAAATAATTCTAGAGATAGAAAGTAGAGAGGGGGTGGAGGGCGAGAGAGAAAGATAACTCTCTATTTAAAGAGAAAAGATCAGGAGGAGAAATTCTTTGCTTAGAGAGAGAAAGAGAGAGTTAGTAAGAGAGCTTGAGGTAGAGGTAGAGAGAGAAAAATTGAGAAATCTCTCTCCCTCTGTTTGTTTAGAGCAACAAAGAGAAACGATAAGAGAGAAGAGAATGAGAGAGAAACTATAATGGAGATAGTTGGTTGGGAGCTTGGTTTGGAGAGGAAAGGACGAGTCGATGACAACTACGAGTGCTGAGATCATCAGTGACTATGCACAAAGAAGCTAAGCCAAGGGCAGTCGACAATTTGGGTGTGCGAGAGAGTTAAGAGGAAGAGAGCTCGTAGGTCATCAGGAGCACTTGTGTGCGTGAGTTTAGTTAGGTAAAAAGATGAATTTTGTGTACAAAGAACAAGTGAGGGAGGAGAGGGTGTGGGTTGTGAGGTTGGAGGAAAGAGCAAACAAGCAAGCCCGAGGGATCAAAATAGAGAGGCTAAATGGGGATTAGTGTGGCTCGGTAGTTTTGGATTGTCTTTTCTTATTTTAATAAAACAATAGGAATCAAATGGACTCGTGGTGATGGATAGACACAAAGCTATGGGGAATTCAAAATTTCAATTCTATGATGATTGGAGTCTAATTTGAAGTTTTTTAAAATTAAAAAGGTACGAATGATAATAATAAACTAATTAAAATGATGTGTTCACATTTTCACATAATTACTCATTTATTGCATGCATAGAAATGCATGTCGTCGCCTCTTGTGGGGTAAAGGTTTGGGTTTCGCCTTTGTGCTATAGCCCTGGTAATATGTCCTTTTTTATTTTAGCATTTCAAGTGCATCGAAGCATTCTATTTTGTGAATGGGCAACATTCGAGCGACTTTCGCATGATGTTGTGTTTATAGACCATAGCTTTCATTGCATTTGATCATCGTGCATGTAATGGGTTTCTTTTGAGTAAATTTGTCATTTTGGACGCTTCAGTGCATTTTATTTTACGAATGGGCGACGTTCAAGCTTCGCGTGACGTCGCATCAGTCTCCAATAAATTTTTTTAAAATTTTGTTATCAATCATCTAGAAAACTTCAAGTTCATGTTCCATTAAATAATTTACTTCATATTAGATAAGGCATGTGGTGCTTGATTAAGTAAAAACATGCAAAATGAGAATATTAAGATAAATGCATGATAAAACAAATAAAGATAGTTCAAGGAAATTGATATCAAAGTAAAGGTGCATCGAATACATGAGCCCCTCCAATTCAGAGTTTGCAAAGGGTTGATACATGCAATCTTACACTTATACTATAGCAAAGAAATTGCTTTCATGATTCAATATGATGGCCACTTGATCGTATGAGTGGCAAGTGAAATTAGACAATGAGTGGACTTCTACCTCCTTAATTGTAGACAAGGAAGATTAATAAATTAGGGGAGAATTAAAGAGGCAAGAAGAAGATTATTGGTAAAATTTGAAGATGAACGTACCAAGTAGAGGGACGCTCGAGATAGCGAGAAAATAAAAAACCACCAAGGATTAGGTTTATTGGCAACCTAAGAATTTTTTAATTGATTATTCACATAAAAAAATACTACATCTACATATATATACTAAAAGAGTGTTTAATAAAGAAAATAACTAGCTAGCTTAATTTTCTTCTTAATTTTAGGAAATAGAATCATAGGAGAATATTTCTTTCCTAAAAACTAAGAACCAGAATCATAGGAGAATATCGCAATTGATCTCTCCTTCTATTACTAAAAATATATTCTTAAAATAAAAATAGAATCAAAGAAGAAGATCACAATTGATCTTTCCATTTACTCTTAAAAATACTTTCCTAAAATAAATTCTCTTACATTGACTTTCAAATATTCAACAGCTACCAAGCCAAGAGGAGGAAGAAAGGTGTGAAGAACACTTTGATTTTCATTAAAAATATCATTAATCCTCATTACAACAAAGAGAACATTTTTAAAACTTCTTTCAATAGGATTGAATTACAGTTTAGATGCAAATTTGTCACCCTCTTGGAAGATTATTGTACCCCAAACCCTCCTTTCTTCTCTTATAAATCCAAGTTATTAGCATGGAGTGTTTCCTCTCCCTTGGCTCTTCCCTCCACTTGATTAAAAGTTATCAAGATTCAAGCAAGTTGTTAATTTCCTTGATTTCACATTCACTTCATCCTTCAAACAAATAAACAAGTACAAACATACCTACTCCTCCACAAAAACCTTTTTTTTTTTTTCAAAATCTTCATACTCACTTCACCATCTTGGACAGGTGTTAACCTCTGTACAAAAAAAAAAAAGAGAAAAAAAAAATTCAACGTACATACCTCATGTCCGACGGATCTAGGAATTCTGTCGAAATCGTGCCGGTTCGGCGTCGTTCGCATAGCCTCCCACGAATCCAGCAAACTCGCCTTGATCGCAGCCTCCCATCGCTAATAAAAGGAAGGTGGAGCGAGGCCTTTCATCCTCTCTCGACTCCAAGCCACAGCCGCTTCAGGATCCTTCCATGCTCAACTCCCGAGCTCCTCCCCAACCCGTCGCCTGCTCCTGTTGACCCCATCTCCACTGTCGATCTCCCTCTATCTTCGTCCAAACCCAGCCGACCTCCTCCCATATTTCGAACCTCTCTTCTTCACTTCCACTCAACTCCAACCCACCAAGCTCCAGTCGCTGCTTCTGATTTCAGCAGACAACCGACCCTGTCCAAATCTCCCCCTATAGTAACGACCTCCACTGCCCTAATCTAACCCGATTCCACTCCATTGTCGGTCCCGTAGTTCCTTCCTTCGATTCAGAAACAGAGAGAGAGAGAGCGAGGGGGGGGGGGGGGGGGAGAGACCAACCTGATCTCCTGAAGCCTCCTCCGACCCCCTTTCCTTCCTCTAGGTTCGAAACTTACACCATTTTGATCGAAAGAAGCAACTAGGAGCTCGCTTGTGTGAAGGTAACTTTCAACCTTTCGCGTGCTTCTTCAGCCAGGACCCGTAAATCAGCCGAACTAGGATTTATTCCACTGTGAGATTTACGGGTTGATCAAATCCGGTTTGATAATATTTGACCTAAATCTTGCTCAACCACTACACAAATCTTGTATAAGTCCAATTATGATTATGGTTAATTATAAATTAGACTTAATTAATTTAGAATTACTTTTAAATTAATTATAATTATGATTAATTATAATTACTTTATTACTAATTATAAATTAAGATAATTAATTTATGGTTTATTTTAAATTAAATATAATCAATTATAATTTAATTTATTATTAATCATAAATTTAAATAATTAATTTATAGGTAATTTTAAATTGAATATAATTAATTATAAATTAAATATGGTTAATTATAATTAGTTTGAAATTAACTATAAATTAAATTTGTAATTAATTTTAAGTTAGTATAATTAATTATAGTTCAAACTATAATAAATTATAACTAATTTCTTATTAATTATAAATTAAATTCAATTAATATATAATTAATTATGAACTAAATATAACTAATTATATGATTAAATATAATTAATTATAATTATTTTAGAATTAATTATAAATTATAAATGCTTCTCTCCCTCGATTTTCAAGCCAACGCCGTCGGCCCCGCGCAGGTATAATCACTCCCAAACCCTAAAACTCCAAGAACCCGTTTTCGATGTTTGCAACGAGACAAAACGACCACATATACACGCTTTTCTTAGCGTGGTGGGAGGAAGTTCATCGCGGTGCTCTCAATGAATTAGGTGATCACCTAAAGTCCCTTCTTCAAAGTTCGTAGCGCACCGGAAAACTGCCTATACACGCTTTTCTTAGCGTGGTGAGATGGGAACCCTGTGTGATGCATACAACGAAGCGGGAACACTAATAAGTACCTGCTTGCGAGGAAACAATTGCTTTTCATTTGCAACAGGTACCGAAAACCCATACACGTTTTTCTTAGCGTGGTGGGGGATCAAAAAATACATGGCCGAGGTGTCCTCGTACGAGGGCACCTACCATACACGCTTTTCTTAGCGTGGTGGGAAAGGCCCAGTTTCCCGTATTTTGCCCCTAAACGGGGGAGACGCCGGGAGGCTGCCGAAATTTCAGGTGAACATAATGCTACATTTGAACTTGATTGAACTCAAAAAGAATAAATGCAAATAACTTTGACTTGAGATTATAATTTTGAACAACTACAAGAGAACTTGAATTTGCAATTTGAACTCAAAAAGACATTAATGAAGTAAGTGCAAATTTGAATAAAAGGCTTAATTCAAACTCAAAACCAAACTTGGACAAATGATGATGGACTTATGTAAGACTTGAGTCGGACTCAAGCTGAACTGAACTCGAACTGAAGTGAACAAGGTGAACTTTGACATTGAACTCAAACTTGTGGATATAAAACTTGAACAAAGAACTTGGACTATAGGGGACTCAAACGAATGAAGAAAACTTTGGTTTGGATTCAATTTGAACTTGAAAGAAGAATGACTCAAGACTGTGACTTGGGACAGTCATAAAGAACTTGACTTAAAAATGATATCAAAACTTCAAATGGAATGTTAAGGAATATGACATAACTCGAACCCAAGTGAACAAATGCAAAGGACCTGATGTGGACTCAAACTTGCACTGAACTCAAAAATGACACAGAACTCAATTGATTCATAAAGAGTTCAATTTGAGTGATTATAAAGATAAACTCAAAGATGTCAAACAATGAACTAGAGTTTAATGAAATGGGAGATGCAATGATGTATCTACAATCAATAGCAGAGTTTCAATGAAATATCAAATGATCATCATACAAATATCAATATGTGAATCTACCACATGAAATATGAGTTCTCTTCAAAGTCAACAAAGGACCCATGATATATGACATGCATTCAAATGAACATCAAATGGAGGAGTGATAAAGAATTTGATTTCTTGAAGAATAATCAAGATTTCAATGAAACTATCTCCCAATCAAAATGCAAGCGCTAAATTGAAAGGTCTCTTATGAATGGTGGATAATCAATAGCATGCTCAATAAATCTCCTAGAATGAAGGATACCAAAAAGTGTGTGATGACCATGATGACGGGTCCACCATCATGTGCAATAAATATGGCAAAGGTACAAGCAGAGAACAGGAAATGTAATTTGATTGCAAACAGATGTACAAAGTCCCTTAATAATAGTGCAAGCTGCATATGAATGACGACAATCAATGTGTAAAATCCACATAAGTCACGCAAGAGAATGTGAAAGTCTCTATGATCAACGTCAAATGTCTTGCAAATATATATAGTAGCTCCTACAAATACTAGGAGATGTATAAGTAAATGTGGTAGTTCACCTCTCCACATACACGGAGAAATTAAGAACAAGTACATGCACCTACAAGCTGTGTAATAGAAGGTAATGGAGGCTATATCACCCTCGCAAAGGCATAAGGATGAATGCATATATCACCCTCGCAATCACATCGAGCTATGGATGAATGCATCTACATGCCTATAAACAACAATAGTAGGTGTACAACAAATATTGAAAAATTGCAGCAAAGGCATAAGGAAGCTCGTCATGCATACAACATACAGTGATAAATGCAAATACCTACAAGTATTTGTAGGGGATCCGATGCCTAGAAATGCAATCGAAGATCAAAGACCCAGAGCAAAGAAGTCAAAGAATTGTGATAGATGCAAGCATTACAATCAAGGCAGGAGATTAGTTAGTGCACTACGATCCACTTGTAGAAAGCAAATAGTGCACGACAGTCTACCTGTACAAAGCAGCGAACAACTCAATTCAGAAGCTGCTACACTAGCGCCACCGAATCTGCAACACTCGTACAAGCAGACAGAAGGCGCTTACAAATATTTCAAAGAACTCCCGTACATGCACTGTAGTTTGTATACACATAGGTACACTAAAGGGGTAAATACAATCACACCCGCATGGGCCCCGACGAGCGTGTTATTGGTACACACGTGACGTCTAGAGATGCTGCATGGGTTATTAAATTTGAACCCGATCATTCTAAGTAGATAAAAAGAGTTGACAGAGTTCAATTATAAAAATGCCCCCAAACACCCGCATGGGCCCCGACGAGCGTGTTATTGGTACACACGTGACGTCTAGGGATGCTGCGCGGGTCGACATGTGAATTCAAGTTCGAACCTGATCATTCTATACGGATCAATAGAAGTCGACAAGGTTCGAACCTTCAAACAAATACTCGGTTGTGGGGACCGGTGAATTTGTTTTAATACATTCATATCAGGTCTTCAAAGCCTATAATTAAGAGAATTCACTCACAAAGGCATAAAGCCTGCGAAACCCGATCTTCTATCGACAGCTCGATAGAGTCGACAAGGTTCATCCATAAAATGCAAATATTTTCAAGTGGAAATGACCCCACGAACACCCCGATGATGGCCGTGTTGAATGTTTATCTCAACCGGAGGGGTTCACAAATACTTTCAAATGCCATCCAAGCTCCACTCAAATATCCAAAATACTACAAATCATCCAAAATCCAAAAATTCTAACTCCAAAATATTTAAAATCAAAATAAATCCATCAAAGTACTTAAAGCAAAATCTATCCACTCTCTGCAACAATTTGTCGGGGTGGACAAATTCAAATTTACTTCAGCTCACAAAGAGTCAAATGCCTAGTCGAAAATATCATTAGGATCCATTATCAAACAAGCTCATGCTAGTAAGGACGTGGTACGTGTCCTCTGATCGGCGGTTTTGCCGCCAAATTACACCGCAGGAAAAACGATTATAACCCGGGTCCCTCTGAACTGAGTGGTTTTGCAACCAAATGGCACCACGAAATACCGGTTATGGCCAGCGCCGATACGCTCCTTATTGGCATCAAATCCTTGAGATATGAATCAATAGGATATGATTGATAGGGCACAAAGACCTCTGTCAGCTAAGGTGGATTCAATTATTCAAATTTGTCCCCTTAGACAAACATTCATCCCAGGTCTACAAGGTACCCTTGGACGAAGCAACCCATGGCTGCCGACAAGGATCCTTCTGTCAGGTTGGGTCGACTACCTCCTCTGACTAAGTAGACCAGGGACCATGATGGCCCGGGACGACGGAACTATGATATCTTGATCGGGTCCATTATCCATTCCCCCACCATCCGCTTTAACTGCAAGATGGGGAAATTTCTATTTTAAATATCCAACTTCACAAATATTTCAAACCTATAAATTGTCTAACATTCTAAACCTATGCTGCTACTATATGTCAGATAACATGTATCTCTATACATATCTGATTGACGACTAGCCTTAATCGAAAGTTCTCTCTCGTTATCGAGAGGGGTAATCAACTATAGGGGCTTGCGCCTATAGGAAACCAGAACTCAGATCATAAAGTCCTCGCAAAATGAGGGCTAAATCTCTGGGTAGTGTCTTATCTACAAAGCCATCTGTCTTCCAAAATTTACCTCGGAACTTATCAGTTAAAACTCCCTCACCGAATAAAAAGAAAAACGGGCGGAGGCCGGGGCCGAATTTTCGTAGCCCACAACAGGAAGGAAAAAAACTTCAAAAGCCCAAATTCACCATCAAAATTTGGTACATTTAGCTTTTGCTCGGACTCCTTGTAATCAGCCCATAATAACAATATTTGGAATCAATCATAGCTTAGGGAAATTATTTAGATGAGCAGCCAACACTAAATGTACTTCATCCTCTTATTTAATTACAAGAAAATATAACTTTCATTCAAGGTGAATTGGTGACAATGTAACCATCAGCAATTGCAAAGATTTGAAGGTTGGGCACGATATTCCCAATAACACTTAACACTAGGATAACACATCCCTTCCATAGATAGGCTCATAATTATTAGTTCAAAGATTTGGATAAATAAAATTATTCAACATGCCACAAAAGCAAACATGATAAACTATCCATCTGTTTGGGGCAACAACAATTTTTTGAAGGTAGTCATAAAGCTATTGTTAGGAAAACAATTTTCTTAGAAGTTGTAGTGGGTTTTTTCTTTTTTCCTTTTTTTTTTTTGAAAAATTTGAAGTTCCTTACAGCTACCACAATAGCAGATTTAGTTCTTAAAACGAGCTTCTCTTCACAATAGTTTTTATGAAACAATAAAAAAGCAGTAGTCAAACATGTGTGATAGCGGACTAAAAAGCAAAGCAATGAAAAAACTGTCCCAAACATACACTATATTTTGCATCATAAAGTGACAGAACTATATTATGCAAACCATTAAATACCTCACAAGCATGTGGAATTTCTTGACCAGTCATCACTAAGCGCATCAGTGCATGGCCAATTTCTGGTTCAGAAGGACAAAGTTCAGCCCATTTCAAAAAATCAGAAAATCTCCATAAAAGTGGTGCTGGACCTTCTTCCTTTTGAGAATCCATATAGCCCCCTCGATGTGCTGCTAATAAACCCTGCACATATCCATAGAGCAAACAACACCCATTTCCAAGGTAAAATGACATTTTGATGAGCTAAGAGTCAACTATAGAGCAATCATTAATAAACAAAGTAAATATGCATAAAACATGCCTTCAGGAATGATTCAGCCAGAATCCTTGCAATACTTGCAGGTGGCATGAAATGGGTCTGTACCAAGAGCCTTGCTTCCTCGAGAGAATCTTGTGCCTTTAAAGAGAGCAATTGAAGCAATTCTATAGGCCGTATTTCGAATGCCTCAGAAAATGCAAGTCCCAAAACTTTGGAAGCTTTTACCACAGCTATTATTCTCCAACATATTCCACGACCACAGCCTTCCCCACATTTGGAGGTCAGGGACTCCAATACCTGCAAATTTTACAAGACAAATTATCATCACAAACGGCAGAGAACCTGCAATAACATATCTGTCCATTAAATCATAATAAAAGCAAGAGAACACACAATACTAAACAAGCCTTGATTCAAAACTGGCTAATCTGTTACTCTCCACAAGAAAGCTGTAAAATACTATTTTTGAAGAAGGCGTCTATACTAAGTACTAGTAATGAACTATATAAAATGATCAGTGTTGAACCAAACCTGCAATGGGTTAATCGCATGACTGTTAAAATGAATATTAAGAGATTGAATAAAAGGAAGGACTTCAGCATCCATCATTGAGCCTCTTCTTCCATCATTACTACTTGAAGATGAAAGGGAAGCAACCTTTAAAGCAGCATCAACAATAGCTAATTCAAAAGGCACATGAGCTGGGGATAGTTTATGCTGAAGCTGCTTAGCAGCTGTTACTTGTCCAAATTCCAAAAGGGAAAGAACAGCTCTTTCCATATCTGCAGGCCTCACTTTTTCCTCCCACCCTGAAACCGATGCTTCAATTTTCACATTTTCTTCTTGAAGTGGGGAGCTTTTAGATATGTCACCAACAATACTCAGAGTTTGTGGAGATTTGGGAGAATCATCAGAGTCATTGTTGGTGTCCATGTTATCCATGGGACGTTTTAGAACCGGATGGTTCTTGGTCCTCCTTTTGATTCTTGTGCTGCATGACATAGTACCAGAATTGGTAGAATCTGAGGCTTGATTAGGGCGGCTAAGTTGCATGCAGTTTTCTCTTGAACCATTCCTCTCGGAAACTTTTAAGCACGTTGCATTTATATGTCCATCCATTTTCTCTATAATAGTGGCAGTTTGCTCTATAATACCAACACTGTTTCCACCGCCTAGATGCTGGATAGAAGACGGCATATTGTAATCACCTTCTATTTTGGCTTGAGCTTCTGATTCAACGGCTAGAAGCCACACTCTAGTTTCAATCTCCCGCAAAAGGTGAAGAGGATAAACTCTGAAAAAACCAATAATAACTTTAATCAATTCAATCACTGAATCATTATCAGACAACATTAATGAAATTCAATTACTGAAACTTTGCCCATCTTAAATTTAACCAGATAACATCTTACGGAGGGATTTGTGTAATATATCCACTTAACCATTGAAGTGCAAATAAGAGCATTTCATGTAATTCTCTAGCCGGAATCCCTTTTTCAATAGCATCAGCATGTCTAAGGAAAAACAACCCTGCCTGTCCAACAAGCAAAAGGTAAAAAACACCATAAATATCTCAGATATGATATCCTAAAGTCTACTTCAGTTCTGTTTTTAAAATTAAAGGATAACAACCTGCAATGCTGGAAACGAATATCTCACAAAAAGTGTGTGACAGTGGGCCCATAAAGCAGCTCTTTCTTCAGGGACATCCCAGAGGAATTCCTTCCATTCTGCCACCATAGCCTCAGCCTTCAAGAGAGAACACGTGCTATTGAAAATATAAAAACAGCAGCAAACTGATACAGATATGTTGTATTGCAGTTATTTATTTAAGGAGCAAATCAGAAATTAAGGTTCGTTTGAGACGGTTTTTTTATTGCTTCTTAAAGTAACTTTTTATTACAAAAATTAAATTTTCGGTACTAAAAAGCTGCTTTAAGAAACAGTAAGAAAGCCGTCCCAAACGAAGCCTAAGTAAATAAAATCTCAAAAGACTCCAATATATTCAACATCTTAACTGTATAGCAGCTGCAGTACATTAAGTATGTACCAATCAGAACATAGCTACAGAAAATTTGGGCTAGATTGACACAGTAGCAATTATAAGTTGCACTATAATAGCATTAGATTGTCTCCAAATAAATTATAAAAAATAAAACCTAAATATTTCAACAAGAGAACTGGGAAAAAACTACACAAGAAGTACCTGTGTTTCCGTAACATGGTGAACAGCACATTTCCAAGATGCACCAGCAGACTCTAGTTGCCTTGCCCAATTTCTTGCTTGGTCCCAGCGACCATTATTTTCTAAAGCTGCTAATAGAGAGTCATCACCTAGTGTTTCATCTCCTAAATCTAAGTCTTCATCCTTGCGTAGTGAGGGTTCAGCTAAATTAATTTTCCAGCGGAGTCTCTGAAAATATATAGAAGTAGATCCTCCATCCCCAAAATCAGTCCCTGCAAGAAGTTGCAACAAACACCTCTTTTCATAAGCTGAAGGGCATGTTGAGAGCATTGCTTCTGCAGCTTTTGCAGCTGTCGAAATAATCCATGTGGCCTTTAGTATCCCATCTCTTTGCATGTTTGCCAGCATATAGAATGATTCATCTTTTATTCTCGTTGAAAAGGATGTTAGGTGCACTGACGCTTCAGACAGTCGCATTTGAAAAAATGCCTTTAATTACCATTAAAAAGACATATCAAACTTATATTTAAAAAAATGATCAGGGGCGAACAAAACCAGACTATAAAAAGAAATTGAAGTTGAGCACAAACATGCTAGACAGGATATAAACCTGAAGGGACCGTATAAAAGGAAGAAGCGCGCATGATGGTAGAAACAATTCAAAAGCTCTTAGCAAAGGAAGAAATAGATGCTGTTCGCAGAGAACAGCTACCATATTTGACAGAGAAGTAAGGGCTTCATCAGGATCACTGGAGATCTTGGATTGCTCAGGAATTGCACTTGTTTCAGACTCATTGGATAAAGTTTCTTCGGAGACAGAAACTACCATAGGAGTAATGTTAGTGGAGCCAGAAGAGGGGCTGCCTGATGAAGGATCCAAAAGCTTCCTTCTCTTAGAGTTTCTCCTATTGTAATGAAATGAAAGAGTTCTACATCCCGATGGCAAAGCATTGGTAGCCTCTACAGCAGCTTTTACATTTTCAGCAACTTTGGAGGAAATATCATTCACCTTGATTGATGATGTCTCTCTTGAAAACATGAAATTTTTTTTTTAAAATGTATATATTTTCCATTTAAAAGAATACCAGTTTATTAAATTAGAAAAGAAACTTGCAAATCAATTATAAAATAACCATTTCCAAGTTGAATGCAGTTAAAAGGAATCAAAACAACAGCAATATACAAATTGCACCCTGGAGAAGCATTTCTAACCTTGCTGCTGTAATCTCAAGCCAAACGGTTAGACATGAAACTGGAGAGACATCAGGAAAGCATGAAGCAATCATAGCCAATAGAGACCACCTGAGATTTTTGGCTTTGATGAGAAGAGCTTCACCAGGATTTTTTTGCCTCTCGCACATTGCAATTAGTCCAAAAAGTTCAACGGGGACCATAGTGTCACTATCATTTGCAACGACCATATGACTGCTCCCTGAGGAAGTATTTAATGAAGAGCTTTGGTTTTTCCTCATTGACGGCATACTTTTCAGTACTGTTAAAACATGCATCTTCAGTCGTGGATTGCTAAACTCCTTAGCCGCCTGAAGAGCCGAAGGGAAACAATCTCGGGTTAATTTTGTAGAAAAAGTACATTTATCCATTCTAGACCTGCTATTTAAAAAGCAGTAAATTCAATGGACACCAATTGATCTGTCTAATGCATCAATTACCACTTTGATAACTGTATCCGTTGGAAACAGTCTGATCTGAGCTTCCATTAGAAACCCAACCTAGCAAAACCATATCATCAGATTATCAGCAATGCTCTTCTAATAAAGTGCTATACAGACAATAGATAGATAAAAAGAAGAAAAAAAAAATCAAGATTACCCAGTCATTGTCATTCGCAAGTAAAGCAAGATTCTTTGTACTCAAAGGAAGATTATGAATCTGACAAAATTCTGTAACCAGTTTCCAGTGCTGGCTTGCATCTTTTTGCTGCGACCTGAATTCAAATCCATCACCAATACCACTGGAAAGCCAAAATCCACATGTCTTGCCTTCTTCTAGTGATGGCAAACTTGCTTTTTCCAAATGTTGTAAAACAATTAAGAGTGGTTGCAACAGTTGTTTACCTTTAGAATCATTGACTTTAACTTCCTTCTGCTTCATTGGCATAAGATTGTCTTGGAATATATAATTATCAGCTAGAGCTCGTGCAAGAGAATAGGTGATGTCACCTTCATGGGATTCAGCATAAATGGAAGAACCCTTAGGTGAAACATCATGGTGAGTATTTTGCCTGATTGAAGTGTAATAATCAGAAATACGCAGAAGTGCAGCAATATCAATACGAAGCATGCTAGCAGATACTCCGCATAACTCCAGCAGGAATGTGCATGAAGCAACTAGTGCAGGATCATCAAAGTGCATAACAGCCAATTGGATGACCTGTTAATTGTATTAAAAGCACAACGAAAAAGCAAATACATAAGAGATTGCAACAACAGTTACATTGGAAAACCATTACTGCTACTATGAAATGCTTAATTAATAGAAAGTTTAATAATTTCAAAGGTCGTTTACAATCACAGATTCAAGCTAGAATTATCCACATGATTCAAGCATAGTACCATTTTGATGACGTACCAAATAATTAACCTTTTGATCGATGATTGACAATATTTTTTAAATCGCATACACAAAGCTGCAATAAATTACATAACCGCAAGGTATTAAGGTTGAAGCAGGAAACCTACGGATGGAAGAAGGGACCACTCTTTAAGGCTCAAGCTTGATAATATTGCTTGGACATCTGATTGAATATTGGTTTGCCTCAAAGGTTCTTGATGTTCAGTAGCCTCTTTAAGTTTTGAAGCTCTTAAACTAAGTAGATGGTTAAATGCTGCCAATGCACGGCCACGATGCAAATGTTGCTCCATGCCCGACCCATCTTCCTGAAAACAGTGAAAGTACAAACTGAAAGGGTAGCGACAGATTTTATAAAAGGGAAAACAAGAGTTGAATCAAATAAATGACATCACCGAGGACTCCTGAATTTTTTTTTTCAAATTCTTCATAGCATGCATTGATTTAATTATCATGAGAGGATTTTCTTAAGCTAAATGGTATATCATATAAAAAATGATTAGTGTTTTCATTCCCAATAGATTTCATGAAAGTGGTGTAGGATGATAGGGGAGTGTATTTGACATAGATTAGGGGTACAATTTCTTGAAATCATTTCAAAGATAAAGAAAATCAATAAGCCGCAAACTGAAAATATTCTTGGAATAACTAAGAAACTTCTTAATTTCAAGCGATTTGCAAACAAGGGCTTCAATTCTAAAATCTGTATTCCATTCATTTTAAGTAAAAACAATGTATTACAACGTTTACAAGGTAACCAAGGCTCAATCCTAATATGTTTTGTTGTTGATAAACGTTAATAAAAATAACACAGAAGGAAATAAGCAAAACCCAAAAAAAGATAAGTGGGGTGATACAGTACTACCAGGCTGCACTACTAGAGTACCGTGGACAGTGCTGGTGAGCAGTGCCATCAAAAGTAACTTTAGATGATAGAAATAAAGCTCCTACAAACTGCATCATGGCATCTGGTTCTCCACCAATTTGGACATATCACGGGGGTCTTTTTAAGTATTATTTTACAATTTTTATGTCTCTGGACAAAATTTATGTCAAATTTATGATTTCTATACACCTGAAGTCCTTGAATAGCCAAAATTTTGATGCTCCTTGGACATAAAAACAACAATTAAAAGAGAAGAGCTGATGAGGACATCGACAGGCGCTGCCGACATGTTTATCGACGACGGAATCGCAGATCGACGGCTGCGATTCAGCGCCTCTACTTTTGATTCGGATTTCATGATGTATTATTTAGTTATTTACTGTTTTCCGTTTTTACCCCTTTGGGGAATTGTTTTGTTATTGTAGCCCAGGGGGCAATTTCATACTTTTCCATTTCATGAGTGGAGACCTATATATAGTGGTCTCATATGTTGTATTGGGTTAATGAATATTTTGAATGAAATCTGGTTTATGTTATATTCTTCTTCTTCTTGTTGTGGTGCACTAGAGAGGAGAACGAGAGCCCAAGGCGAGGGCGAAAGCAATACCCACGAGTCATTGGAAGAGTCCGTGACTCGTGGTCTATCCCCTTCATCCCGCTCTTCTTCCTCTCCCTAACCCGGCGGCCCTAGCCTTTCTCTTGGCCGCCAGCCATCCCACCTCCACCACCCGTCCCCAACCCCCCCCCCCCCCATCTCCCCACTTTTGAAAATTCAAAATTGATTGAGCTCCAAAATTTCCAAATTTGTCAATAGCCAAATTAGGAAAGTTTTCAAATTCAAATCAATTTGAAATTCAAATTGAATTGGATTTCATCATCAAGTTTCCTAAGGCGAAGGAATTAATTTGGAAGGCTCATAACTCGCTCCCACCTCCTCCCCTCTCCCTCTTGAACCCGCCGGCCACCCATGGCTTCCCCTCATTAAATGCCACATTAAACCCCTCCCCCATTTGAAATTAAAAATTAATTTCAAATAAATCTTCCCCCCAAAATTTTCAAATCCTGAAATTAATTTCAGGATTTGTTTTAAATCCCCTCCCCCCCGGCTCCCTCAACTCCCCCATTCAATGCATTTATTTCTTTGATTTGAAATTCAAATTTCCAAATCAATTCCCTCCTAATTTAATTAAATCTGAAATTAAAATTCAGATTTTGATTAAATCCCTAAACACTCCACTTAACCTATTTTCTCCAAACCTTAGCCCCTCCCACCTTGCACCCGCCGGCCTCCCCCTCTCCTCTTGGGAATCTCGCCGCCCCTCTCTTCTCCCTCTCCCTTCCTCGCAAACCACAAGTGCTCTCCCTCATAACTCCATATCTCCTCTCTCGTTATTGGTGCTCTTCCAACACCGGCAAGAATGCATGGCGGATCCCGAGATCGATAGCGGGTTGGTGTTCAACATCTACGGCGATATTCACATCACCCGTTCTCCGTTCTTCGACGTCAGATTTGGCTCCGACGATACCGTGGAAGACTACCTCAATCGCATCCTTCCTATTCTCGTGGACGTCGTAGACGATCAATTCCAAGAGTACAAGTGGATCATCGTCGGCCACCCTCCACCTTCCTCTCCACCGGCTACCGATCCACCAAAGAAGATCTTCGGCGTCGTCTTCCTAGTGGTAATATCCTTCTTCGTATGGTTCATCTTCCTCCACTAAAGCATACAAGTAGTTGAGTGAGAAGGCCCTTGAGGTGAACCTCTCGTTGTTAAACGTTGGATTATGTTATGTGTACTTAGCATTTAATTTTGCCTTGAACTTTGAAAGAATTGTTTGGTTATTCTCTATTGCACGTCTTTTGGCCTAAGCGAGTTGAATATTTCAAATTCATAATTCTCTTTTATATGCTAGAGATAAATTTATATGAGCAAAGCTTTAATTAACTATCTTTCTAATTTCTAAATGTAACTCCTAGTAGTTTTGCATCAAGAACAACATAGGAATACCAAAATATGACAGATTTTCTTATTTGTTCTTCAATAATAAAGCAAGATACAATTGATCTACTATTTGAGAGGTAGTCAGCTCTCCCACAAATCCTAAATGCCGCTAGGAACTCACAACAAACACTAGGAAAATAAACTCAGCAATATTATACCCTAAACCAAAGACAAACTCCCCCTTAAATAGCACTAGAATACAATAACACAATTAGAATATTCCTAATCAACATAAGCATAATTTAAGAAACCTTCCTAAATAATTAAATATGACTTAGAAAACCTTCCTAAAGAATTAAACATGATTTAGGAATTTTCCTAAACAATTAAACAAATTTTAGAAAACAATCTTAAACAATTAAACATTTCCTAAATAGCATAAACACAATTAGAAAACTTTCCTAAATAACTCTCTCCTTGATTATGAGCCTTCCTAAATAATTTTCCTTAATTAGGAACTTTCCTAAATAACTCCTTGATTAGAATACTTTCACTTGATAAGTACCTTCTAAACAATAAACCCGTGATGCTGAGAATGAATTGGCAGCTTTTTTCAATGGGAATAAAATGTATGATGCACTTATGCATAACAGACTTGGTTGGGACATTATCTCGATGGAAGCTGTAAAAGAGCTCTCTAGTACCTATGGTTACATAGAAGTCATGAACTATCCAGGAATGGGTAAAATATGTGGGTCTACATCCATTCTTCCAACATACGAACTAAATTCTTAAGAACCGAGATGAATAGGTGCAGCTCTGATTGCAAGATATTCAACTTGTTTCACATCAAAACTAGAATGCAATGACCCTAGGATTGCCACCATAAGATCGCCACCGCACTGATAGATTCTTCCTCCTCCAGTGCAATGGTTGTCGTGATCCCTCCATGTTTCCCTCATGCATTGAGCATGGGAATGCCTCCTTTCTTCCCTCTGCCTCACATGACCCAATCCCCATGGTTCAGCCCATCATCCTTTTTCTCCGGTCATCCACTCCCCATACCCAAAAGACCTCCCATAGTGGTTGGCCACCATCTGAAAATCCTATTCGGCCCCTTATTAGAGCCTTAGGTGGTGGCTTTTGATCCCCTCCTTCTCTAATGGCCGCTCCCCTTGCCCAAAATATCTCTCATAATAGTAGGACGCACTACCACCTCCACCAAAAAATTATCTCATTGTTGTCCCCTTATCCGGAAACCCTGATTCGCCCCTTATCGTGGCCCTAGAAGGTGCTCTTGAAAAAATAAAAAAAATAAATAAATGAGGTGGCTCTTGATGAAAGAAACTCTCCTCGTCGAACTCCTCATGTCCGATCTCATTTCCCTTCAATTTGGCCTAGGGATCACAGTCAAATCTTGGTTAGGGTAAGCCATCAGAACCACCATTGGAGTTTTTGATTGCATCTCTAAGAGCTTCCTCATCAACTCCTCCAGAATTTCTTTTCCCTTTGGTTCATCCTTGTGAATAACCGTCAAGGCCTTCGATTGCATCTCGGTCAACTTCCTCATCATGTCTTTGTTAGACCGGTCCACGCAGGACCGCCCCAACGGAACAGAGGAGGAGGTTCCGCCTCATCTTGTACGCAGGATCCAACCACCGTTTTCTACAGCCCTTTAGGAAGGTTTTTGAAGAAATTTTATGAGGGAAATTGAATGTAGGGATTGTTTAGGGATTTCCTTTTGATTTGTATGCATTAAATAGTTTGTTTTCCTAGGATTAGGGCATCTTGAATTTGGCTGAAATTTGAGATCTCTTTGATTCAGGATTTCTTTGGCCTCTAGTGATGTCTAGAGATTTGGGAGAGATCGATCCTCCTCTCGAACTCTCGAATAGAGGATCAATTGTATCTTGCTACAAATTATCTCCTGTTTTTGTGGTTTTTAGTGGATTTTGGAAGAGAAAGCTCTCTGTTTTCCAAAGATTGATAGAAAATACTTGAGACCTACAAGTGTTTCCTATCAGTCTTCCAGGTTAAAAAGTCTTCCATCCATGGATAAAAACCTTCGTTTGATGGATGAAAATATCTTCCCCATGTTGGATTTGATTTGCTTCATCTTACTTTCCAACGCCACCACCTTCTTTACTGTCATAGGTCCCAAAAAAATGTTTTGATACTAATTTGATGCGCTTTGGACGTAGAAACAGCAAATAAAATATAAGAAAAGCATATGAAAACCAAGATATGGATGATTTTCTTATTTATTCAATAAAAAATAAGATACAATTGATCTATTATTCGAGAGGTAGATCGGCTCTCCCACAAACCCTAGACGGCTAACCATAAGCCCTAGACACCATTCAGAACTCACACCAAATACTAAGAAAAATAAACTCGGCAAAATTATACCCTAAACCATAGACAAATTCCCCTTAAATAGCCCTAGAATACAATAACACAATTAGAACCTTCCTAATGAGCAAAATCAAAATTTAGGAAACCTTTCTAAATAAATAGAATATTCATAATCAACAGAAACATAATTTAGGAAATCTTCCTAGATAATTAAACATGATTTAGAAAATCTTCATAAACAATTAAACATGATTTAGGAAATTTTCCTAAACAATTAAACATATTTTAAGAAATCTTCCTAAACAATTAAACACTTCCTAAATAGCATAAACATAATTTGAAAACCTTTTTAAATAACTCCCCCTTGATTAGGAACATTCCTAAATAATTTCCCTTAATTAGGAACTTTCCTAAACAATTTCTTCTTAATTAAGAACCTTCCTAAACAACTCCCCCTTCATGGCTATGGCCCCCCAACATATTAAATTTATCATAGTAATTGCCATTCAATACAAAAATTATTTCAAGAGGATGAGAAGAATGATAAGCAGCAAAAAAATAGTCACTAAGGAAGCTATAAAAACAATAATTGCTGGAATCTTGTAATCCGTGAATAAACACCACCCAATACCCGCGGACTAAAAAAAAGGATACCAAAACAAGGCAAAAATGCATTAAAAGTTTGCTTTGATTGAATTACATTAAGTTCTCATGCAATGGAAAGACTGCTTTCATTAGGTCCCCGTAGCTTAAAACTGACGCTAGGAAAATTAAGTCTGCAATATATTAACATTCCTCTTTTTTTTTTCTTCTGGTTTTATATGTTTCAGTTAGAAATCTTAAATTGTCAGCTCTACATTTTGGGCTCTTCATAGTTGTTTACCCCACCCTTCCTACTACATTCTCCTGCATTCCTAAATGACCCAACCATTCTTGCTTGGATTTGGGACTTGCACTTCATTCTTTGCACCATTAGAAGGCAATGTGTAATTTTTAGGAGCTTAAGCCAAAGAAATCGCTTAATTTAGTGGGAAAGTAGGAAAAAGCTCAGTTCAAAACCAATGCTAGTGCATCAATATGAAATAAGATTAGTAAGTAAAGCTCCACTTCAGAATTGAACAATAAACACCAATTATAGAAGTTCAAAAATGACATTACCCATTCATGGAGAGGAATTATACAAGGAAAAAAATTATTCTACAATAGATTCTGGTTCCTAGTGGAGAGCCAAAAAGGTTGACAGCTATCAAGAGAGCTATTTCCGTGCTTAAAGAATGGACAATAACTCAGACTAAAAATGTAACCTGAAAAGGCTATACATATAAAAACAACCTTAACAGCAAAGACTATTGAATAATCATAGGGGGAAGGGACTAGGCAAAACATGGCTAGAAACAGAAAACTTTTAAAATCAGTGCTAGGAGCTCAACAGAGGCAGAAAATGTTTCTCAAGCAACAGCCAAGCCTACACAACTGGTGTTCCCAAAGAAGTGCAGAACCAAAAATAATTCTTGAAAAGTTTTCTTTTATTTATAGGAATTTTAGCAAAGACAAGTATCAGTAGAATAGTATCACACCTTGCACAAAGGAAAGCACAAGTCCTTGCTCCAGCGCTAATATGCTGAGCTTGAGCCTAATAAAAAAACTATAATGCACCGACACTTCTCCTAAAAGAAGTGTGCAGTATCCGACATGTATCCCACACGACACGCGTCCGACAAACTTTTGACACGTGTCAGACATGTCGAAAATGTGTCATATTAAAAAAATATTAAATACAAATTGAAGAGGTGTGTCAGACACGTGTCTTAAATATTTTATAAAATTATCACGGTAATTTCATGTATTTAAAATTTTTATTAATTTAAAATATTCAAACTAAAATTCTTACTTCTATCAATAACACCGAATCAATCGCCCGCACTCAATGAGCGCATAGTTCTTTTTATATGAGTTTTTGCATGCTAGATCCATCAATGTAGGATCTTGGGGAGGGTTGCCTTTGTAGAGAGGTTGTTTCTATGTCTCAAACCTAGAACATCTAGATTCTAAGAGACGCAACTTAACTATTGTTCTAAGCTTGCCCCCTCTGCCTTTAAATATTATATTCTCTCACCCAATCCTTTTAATTTTACCATAAATTAATTTTAATATTCTCATTTATTCTACATTGATCTTTAATAATACCAATTTATATTTTACCCAACACTCAAAACCATGAAATATACAAAATAGTTCAAGAAAATAAAGAGAGGAACAAAAATAAGAGCGATGTAGGATACTTCAATGTGTTTTTTGTCCAAAACATGACACTATTCATATATTTTTACGATAGGTTAAAACAAGAAATGAACCATATCCAAGCACAAAAGTAAATGAAAAAATAAAGCAGCAATTATATTTAAAAACTACTAACCAAAGATGATACATTTCCCAAGAAATAAATAACATACAACACATGAGAGCTCAAAAAATTCGCGCCCCGACCTCTCCACAACCCTTTCTTTTTCGTGTCGACGATAAGTGTTTTAACGAGTTTAGGTTCCGAGGTAAATATTCAGAAGGCAGATTGAGTTTTTAGATAAGATAATATCCAGATATTTCACCCTTATTTTGCGAGAACTTTATGATCTGAGTTCTAGTTTCCTATAGGCACAAGCTCCTATATTAATTAATAACGAGAGAGAACATTCAACTAAGGCTAATCGTTAAAAAAAAAATGTAGTATCTAGCGTATAGTAGCAATAGAATTAGATATGGAATATTGAAAATTATCACCGCACACTTAAAGCAAATGGCGGGGAAAACAATGAACTCGATCAATACCTAATGATTATGTCGTCCCGGGCCATCATAGTCCATAGTGTACTTAGTAAGAGGATATAGTCGACCCAACCTAATCGAAGGATCCTTGTCGACAGCCATGGGGTTGCTTCTTCCAAGGGTACCTTAGACTTAGGGTGAATGTTTGCCTAAGGGGACATATTTGAGTCCACTTTAGCTAACAAATAGCTTTGTGCCTTATTAATTATACATTATTGCTTCATTACTCAAGAATTTAAAGCTATTTGGGTTTCGAGAACATACAAGCTCTGGTTGTTACCATAATTTAGTGGTGCAATTTCGCTACAAACCACATAATTAGAGGGCCCCAGTCATAACCATTTATCTGTGGTGTCATTTGGCTGTAAAACTATCAGTTAGATGACACATACTACATCCTTATTGATATGAGATGATTTTAAAATGAATCTCAGTGTTCTTGACTAGACATTCGCTCTTTGTGAATTGAAGTAATTTTCAAATTTATCCACCTCGACAAACTATTGCGGAGGATGGATGAATTTTTTCTTTAAGTATTTGGGTGTTTTATTTCAATAACGCATTTTAGAATTTTTGAAAAGTAATAGATTTTAAAAAATTTATTTATACTTAACCCCAGACAATTAACTTTGATTGGCGTTGATAGCAAAGAAGCCACCTTCTTTACAACCTCCTAGTTTTTCTTGTTGGTGAATCATGTTCGTTGTAAATCCTGCAACTATTATCATCAATTCTACAGATTTGCTACTTGTAAGCAATGTCGTGCGTTCATTACAAGTCTCCTCCCCTCTTCAACAAGCGAGCCATTAGGCTTATTACAAATGACTTATTCGTGTCCATCATATGTGCATTGTTCTTCACTCAAAGATACATTGATATGCTGATTATAGGTCTTCGCCATTGCTTATAGGCAGCATGTTATCAACATGATATATTTGCCTCTTTTTGTTCAATCTTCATTAGGAAATATTTTATGCAAGGGCTTTTTATTTTGATTTTATTTTATCCTGCTCATTTAATGAAGTTAAGCTCCCTGTCATTATGAGTCCAATTCCATGTAGTGCAAGTTCAGTTCCATGTGATTCATTCAGGCACCCTATATTTAGTTCGTGTGTATTTCATTTTGAATTTTGACAGCTTCTTGACATCTCTCCCGTTTAAGGAAAATTTTAGGAGGTGGGCCTTCCCGCTATACTAGAAAAATGCGTGTATGGTAGGGTGTCAAGTGACATTATGGCCTTGGTCTTCAATCCCACCATGCCAGAGAGAGGCGTGTATGGGTCTTCTAGGGTATATGTTTGAAATTCATAATCCTTTCCCCGCAAGCATGACAGTACATACATGGGTACTTAGGATTAACCCCTCCACGCTAACAAAAAGCGTGTACGAGGCCTACTCGCCTTGCTGCAAGCACCACACAGGATTCCCTCCCACCACTCTAGAGAAAAGCGTGTATATATTATTTTTCGGTGCTCTGCAAACACTGAAAATGGGGTTTTAGTTAAGAACTTTACACTTTCTTGAAGCGACGGCGATGGTATTGTAAATGCACAAATTTTTTTTTATTTTCTTACTTCTCTTCACTTTTTTATTCTCTCTTTACCTTTTTTCCCTTTTTTTTACCTTTTTTCTCTTTTTTTTTTGCAATTTAATAATTATCTAATATTTAAGTATAAAGAGAGATGTGAGAGAGAGAGAGATATATGAGGGATGACCACTGTTCAGGTAACAGGTGTGAGGTCGGTTGGGAACAAGGAAGAAATGTGATTGGAGGCTCGGATGAGCTCGATGTGCGGCGTGGAGGTCTCAATTATAAGGGAGATTAAAGTGGGCTTGGGCTAGCTGATTAGAAGAGGTCGATGGGTGCTAGAGGTCGACAGGTGTAGAAGGTCTGGCAAGTAGCGAACGTGAGGGAGATCGGCACAGTAGCGTGAGGGATTTGGTTATGGTTGGATCAGAGGTTGGGTTTCGGCCGAGGAGGGGGGGCACAGGCTAGGCCCACACGATAGGGAGGATAAGGAGGTGGCTGGGCATCGGAAAAGGGGAAGGGTCGAAGGTTAAAGCCGGGCCGGACAGCAAGAAGGTCGAAGGTAGCGGCTTGTGTGGGTAAAGACAGAGGAAGTGTGATTCAGGTAAGGGAGTATGTTCTGTTGAGTCGATTGGTTGTGAAGAGGTGTTGTCCGGTCATAACTAGGAGGCGGGTGATGGGTTGGAAGTCAGAGTTAACGTCTGTGTGTGGATCATATTGGGTCGGCTGAGGCTATAGGTATTCGATCGGGGAAGAGAAGGGAGTTGGAGTGTTTTGGTGTAAGGGACACGAAGGCTTCATATGCTCTCCCTTTAATAGTGCGAACAGGAGCTTGAAATGGTGTGGAAGTCGTGGGATTCGAGCTGAAATCGCGGGAGGAAGCGGTGACGGCGTCGGCACCGAACACCAAGTACAGGGTTGTGGGCTCCAAAAATTCGGCTCTGGTCTCCGCTCGCTTTTCTTTTTATTCGGCGAGGGAGTTTTAACTGATATGTTCCAAGATAAATTTTGGAAGGCAGATGGGTTTGTAGATAAGACACTACCCAGAGATTTCGCCCTCATTTTGTGAGGACTTTATGATCTGAGTTCTGGTTTCCTATAGGCGCAAGCCCCTATAGTTAATTACCCCTCCCGATCACGAGAGAGAACTTTCGATTAAGGCTAGTCGTCAATCAGATACGTAGATAACATGTGTATCTAGTATATAGTAGCAGCATGAGAATAAGTATTTAGAAATTGGATTTGGATGTTGGAAAATTGAAGGTTTTATATTTAAAATAGAAATTTTACTACCTTGCACTTAAAGAAGATGGTGGGGGAATGGATGGACCCGATCAAGATCCTATGGTTATGTTATCCCGGGCCATCGTGGTCCCTAGTCTGCTTAGTCAGAGGAGGTAGTCGACCCAACCTGACAGAAGGATCCTTGTCGGCACCCATGGGTTGCTTCGTCCAAGGGGACCTTGTAGAACTGGGGTGAATGTTTGTCTAAGGGGACAAATTTGAATCCACCTTAGCTAACAGAGGGCTTTGTGCCCTATCAATCATATCCTATTGATTCATATCTCGAGGATTTGATGTCAATAAAGAGCGTATTGGCTCTGGCCATAACCGGTATCTGTGGTGCCATTTGGTGGCAAAACCACTCGGTTCAGAGGGCCCCGGGTTATAACCGTTTATCCTGCACAGCCATTTGGCGGCAAAACCGCCTGTTAGAGGACACGTACCACGTCTTTATTGGCAAGAGATTGTTTTGAGAATTGATCCTAGTGATATTTTCGACTAGGCATTAGCTTTATGTGAGATAAAATAAATTTTAATTTGTTCATCGCGGCAAACTGTTGTGGAGAGTAGATGAATTTTGTTTTAAATATGGATGAATAATTTCAATTTTTAATATTTTTGGAGTTTTGGGTTTTTTCGAATTTTTGGACTTTGTGGGTATTTGAGGTGGCATTTGAAAATGCCTGAAATTAACCCCTCCGATTGAGATCTTCAATCAACGCGGCCATCATCGGGGTGTTCGGGGTCAATTCTCTTGATTAAACCTTGTCAACCTTATTAACTTGCCGATAGGGGATCAGGTTTCGTAGGCTTTGTGCCCTTATTTAGTGAATTCTTTTGATTATAGGCCTTGAAGGCCTGATATGAATGTATTAAAACAAATACATCAGTCGTCACAGTCGTGTATTTGTTTGAAGGTTCGAACTCTGTCGACTCCTATTGATCCGTATAGAAGGATCGGGTTCGAACTTGAATTCACTTGTCGACCCGCGCAACATCCCTAGACGTCACGTGTGTACCAATAACACGTTCGTCGGGGCCCATGCGGGTGTTTGGGGGCATTTTATAATTGAACCATGTCAACCCCTTTCATTTACTTAGAAGGAACGGGTTCAAATTTAATAACCCACGCAACATTTCTAGGCGTCACGTGTGTACCAATAACACACTCGTTGGGGTCCTTGCAGGTTTTATGATTGCTTTTACCCCTTTTGGTGTACCTATGTGTATACAAGCTGCGGTGCACGTGCGGGGGTACTTTGAAAGTATTTGTAAACGCCTTCTGTCCGTTTATATAGAAGTTGCAGATCCGGTGGCGTGGCGTAGTAGCTAGTGGATTGAGTTGTTTGCTGCTTTGTACAGGTAGACTGTCGTGCACTACTTGATGCTTTTTGCAGGTGGATCGTAGTGCACTAACGAATCTCCTGCTTTACATTTGTAGATGCTTGCCTCTATCGCAATTCTTTTACTTCTTTACTCTGGGTCTTTGATCTTCGATTGCACTTCTAAGCATTGGGTCCCCTATAAATACTTATAGGTATTTGCATTTATCACCATATGATGAATTTCCTTATGCTTTTGCCGCCATTTTTTTATATTTGTTAAACACATATTATTGTTATTTATAGGCATGTAGATGCATTTATCCATAGCTCGATGTGATTGCGAGGGTGATATAGCCTCCATTACCTTCTACTACACAGCTTGTAGGTGCATATACTTGTTCTCAATTTCTCCATGTATGTTCAGAGGTGAACTACCACATTTACTTATACATCTCCTAGTACTTGTAGGAGCTAATATATATATTTGTAAGACATTTGACATTGGTCATAGAGCCTTTCACATTCTCTTGTGTGACTTATGTGGATTTTACACATTGATTGCTGTCATTCATATGCAGCTTGCACTATTATTAAGGGACTTTGTACATCTGTTTGCAAATCGTGCTCGGCTTGTACCCTTGCCACATTTGTTGCACATGATGGTGGACCCGTCATCATGGTCATCACACACTTTATAGTATCCTTCATTCTAGGCGATTTATTGAACATGCTATTGATTATCCACCATTCATAAGAGACCTTTCAATTTAGCGCTTGCATTCTGATTGGGATGATAATTTCATTGAAATCTTGATTTTCTTCAAGAAGTCAAATTCTTTATCACCCCTCCATTTGATGTTCATTTCAACGATTAAAAAGGCGGAAGAGGCGTACGCACTGAGACGCGACTCAAGGCGAGATGAAGCATTTGCGTGTTGAGGCTTACGCCTCATTGGATTCGGCGGAGCGTGCGCTTATTTCGCACGGGGCGTAGGCTTCGGTTCGTAACGCCTCGAAGCGAAACGAGGCACCGCTTCGATTTGTAAGTATATAGACCGAGCGGCGAGAGTCGTATAAGAGTTGAGTATTAGGGTAACATACATGCTTCTGCTTCGGGTGAGAACTGAAAGGCGAACTCCGTCGACTTCGAAGACCACAATTCGGTCGAGTTCGAACATACCTGGAGGCGATCGAAGGTAACGATTTATTTCTTCTTCTCTTTCTTCCCTAATCTTCCCGTCATTTGCTTCATGTCTCGCTTCTTCTTCTCCAGCTTCCTGTAATCGAAGGTTCTTTTTTCACGGCTAGGTAACGATCTTTCTTCCCGTTATTTGCTTCATGTCTTGCTTCATCAGATTGTACATGCTCGGTACCGAGCGTGTACTTGCTCGGTACCGAGCGTGTACTTGCTCGGTACCGAGCCAGTACCGCTCGGTACTGAGTAGTACATGCTCGGTACATGCTTGGTACTGAGTAGTACTGAGCGGTACTGGCTCGGTACTGAGCGGTACTGGCTCGGTACGCTCGGTATTGAGTATATACAACAAGCAGAATTTCAAAATTACTCTTATAATATAATTTTGTTCCGGGGGCGCTGCCCCCGGAAACCCCCGCAGGGGCACTGCCCCTTGACCCTGCGACCTGACCGGCGCCCCCTTGGACCCCCGGCAGACTGGTATATTTTTGTATTCATGTTGTTTTATTATTGGTATTTGGTAGTACAAATAATTATTAAAATATATCCTATCATTAGCATGACTAGTGGCACAAGAAGGAAAGATCCTGCATGGAAATATGGAACTCAAGTTGAAGTGTCAGGCGAAGGTCCAAAGAAGGGATATGTTTACATGAAATGTAATTTCTCTGAGAAACGCATAACTGGTGGCGTCAAGAGATTGAAGGATCATCTAGCCTGCACTCATGTCAATGTGGGACCATGTGCAAAAGTTCCTGATGAGGTGAAGAAGGAATGTACAAATTATTTAAAGAAGTTTGCCACCACAAAGGAGGTCCCACAAAGAAATATGGAAGAGATGATAGGAAACTCTTCTTACTACGGATCACAGCATGAAGGTTCCAGTACTGGAAGCCATCTAGTTTCTTCTGATCGAGGCAGTCGGAGATGCCTTAGTAGTACAGGTTGTTACTGATAATGCAAGTGCATACAAAACTGCAGGAAAAATGTTAATGGAGAAGAGGCCTCACCTTTACTGGACTCCTTGTACTGCACATTGTATTGACTTGATGCTTGAGAGATTGGGACAGTTGCCTCAACATAAATCAACCATATTGAAGGCCAAATTCGTTAGTAAGTTTATATACAATCATTCTTGGGTACTCAGCTTGATGAGAAAATTCACTGACAAGGAAATTATTAGACCTGCTGTTACAAGATTTGCTACTGCATATTTAACATTGCAGAGATTCAAAGAGTTAAGAAAACCTTTGGAAGCAATGTTTGCTTCTGAAGAGTGGGATAAAAGTTCATGGGCCAAAAAACAAGAAGGAAAACAAGTTAAAAAGATTGTTATGAGAGACGATTCATTTTGGCGCAGTACAAATTATGCTTTGAAGACAACATGACCATTAGTAAAGGTGCTTAGAATGGTTGATGGTGAGAGGGCCCCGGCTATGGGATTTATTCATGAAGCAATGAATAGGGCTAAAGAAGATATTGCAAAAGAATTGGGAGGTCAAGAAAGTGCCTACAAAGAAATATGGGATATTATAGATGAAAAGTGGGATCGACAAATACACCAACACTTACATGCTGCTGCATACTATTTAAATCCTCAATTTCATTATGATAAAGATTTTCATGTTGACAAAGAGGTGAAAACTGGTTTGTATGCATGTATGGACAAACTCATTTCTGAAGAAGACTACTTTAAAGTAAATGATCAATTTGAAGATTTTCATTTGAAGAAGGGAATATTTGGATTTAGAGCAGCACAAACATGCTACAAAACACGATCTCCTAGTATGCTTATAGTTTGAGTATTTATAATTTTAATGTTAATATTTATGTTCAAGTATTCTACTTCAACCAATATTCATAAAATATTATGTTTGTCTTCATGTAAAACGTTGGTGGGCTCAGTTTGGAGATGATGTTCCTGAATTGAAGGCTTTTGCAGTTAAAGTTCTTAACTTAACGTGTTCGGCTTCTGCATAGCGTAATTAGAGCATCTTCAATCAAATTCATACAAAGAGGAGAAATCGATTGGCGGCAGATCGAATGAACAAACTAGTTTATGTTATTTTTAACAACAAATTAAAAGATAGATATCTCAAATTGCAAAATCAAGGAAATATTGAGAATGAAATTGATCATTTGCTTGTTGATGAGTTACAATCAGATGATGAATGAGTTATTCCTAACAATGCTGATATTTTTGAAGTTGAAGCATAAAGAGAAACTCGTGTCAATGAAGAAGACAATGAAGCAACTACCCAAGTATATAAAAGGAAGAAACAAAGTGAGATTGAAGCTTCAAAAAAATTCAAAGGTATTCTTAAATATAATGAATTATTTTGTATGTTACTATTGTTTCAATTTAGAGCTAATAAAATATTAACTGATATAGGAGATAAAGGAAAAAATATTATAGATGAAGAAGAGTTTGATGATGACTTTGACATTAATTATGAAGATTCTTGTGAAGACAATCAAAGTGATGATGAACCTGCTTTAGGTCTTGATCCTAAGGGGATGTTTTATTTTTAAGTGAGTTTATTTTAAATCTTGTATTCCAGTAATATTATCTTAAAACAAATTTTTAAATTCATAGTTGACATAATATTTTGTTATTTTTTGTCATTATTTATAATTTTAAATTAATTTATTTTAATCGTTTTGAGGCTTACGCCTCGATCCGCCTCGAGGCTTACGTCTCGCCTCGTTTAAAAAAAAAACGCCTCGATTCCCGATTTCGCCTTTTAAAACCTTGGTTCATTTGAATACATGTCATATATTATGGGTCCTTAGTTAACTTTGAAGAGAACTCATATCTCATGTGGTAGAATCACAAACTGATGTTTGTATGATGATCATTTGATATTTCGTTGAAACTCTGCTATTGATTACAGATACATCACTGCATCTCCCATTTCATTAAACTCTAGTTCGTTGTTTGACATCTTTGAGTTTATCTTTTATAATCACTGAAGTTGAGCTCTTTATGAATCAATTGAATTATGTGTCATCTTCAAGTTCAATGCAAGTTTTAGTCCACATCAGATCCCTTGCATTTGTTTACTTGGGTTCAAGACTTATTATTTGACTCAAGTTTGATTTTGAATTATTAATCACTTGATTTAGAAATGAGTTCCATGTTATCTTGTAAAGTTCAAGCCTTGTCTCCTGCGGTCCGACTCAAGTCCTTACTTGAGTTCAAATGTTCAAATCATGTGCAAGTTCGACTCAAATTTGAATCCAAATCCGTTGTCATTTAATATGAACAGAGTTCGTGTCCTTTGCAGTTTGTTCAAGTCCCCTTCTGTTCAAATTGCAAGTTCATATTCAAGTTCTTTGTTCTTTATAGTCTTGTTGAACTTAAGTCCAAGCAATCTTTTTTAAGTTTGAGTTTACTTAAGTCATTTTGGTTTAATCAAATTAAAGTCCAAATCTTGCATTTACCCAAAATTTCGGCAGCCTACCAGCATCTCCACCGTTTAGGGGAAAACTACGGAAAACTGGGCCTTTCCCACCAAGCTAAAAAAAGCGTGTATGGTAGGTGTCCTCGAACGAGGACACCGCGGCCGTATATATTTTTTTGATCCCCAACCACGCTAAGAAAAGCGTGTATGGGTCTTCGGTACCTGTTGTAAAGAAAAAACAGTTGTTTCCCCACAAGCGGGTACTTATGGGTATCCCTATTTCGTCGTACGCATCGCACCGGGTTCCCATCCCACCACGCTAAGAAAAGCATGTATAGGCGGTTTTCCAGTGCGCTACGAACTTCGAAGAAGGGACTTTAAGTGATCACCCAACTTCCTCCCACCACGATAAGAAAAGCGTGTATATGTGGTTGTTTTGTTACGTTGCAAAAATTGATAAACGGGTTCTCAGAGTTTTAGGGTAAGGAGATTATACTTGCGCATTGGCGATAATGACGAGAAAAGATGTACATGAAATTATTCTTATGATCAATAATAATAATTTATCATCACCGTAATTGATAATAATAAACTAATAATAATAAATTATTATTATTATAATGAATAATAATAATAATTTATTATGATAGCTAATAATAATAATTTATTATTTTTATGACCGAAAATAATAATAAACTATTATTATTATTATAATTAATAATAATAACTTACTATTATTATAACCAGTAATAATAAACTATTATTTTTATTATAACTATTATAATAACAATAATTTGTTACTAAAAAAAACCAATAACTTGTTACTATTATAACTAATAATAATAATATAATATACTTAAACTAAGGGAGACAAAGAGGATCGGGCAGGAGCTTCTTGCGGCAAGAGCAGAGGTGATCGGCTATGGGAAGTTCAGCCAAGTAGAGGAGATGGCTTCCTCTCTCTCTCTCTCTCTCTCTCTCTCTCTCTCTCTCTCTCTCTCTCTCTCTCTCTTGGCTTGTGTAAGAGCTCGACAGTGGAGGTCGAACCGCAAGTTAGAGAGGGTAAAGGTCGGGTATGGTGAGATGGAGTCGTCGGTCTGGTGAGAGCTTGCGGCTAGATGTCCTGGAAGTGGGATTCAGTTAGGACTAGGGCAGAGGTCGTGGCTGCTGGGGTTCCGGCAGAGGAGGGGCGACGGGGTTCGTGAGGTTGCAGCGACGGGAGCTCGATCATGTGGGAGGAGTAGCCCCGAAGGTGTCCTCTTGGTTGTCTTTTAAAGGCGTCAAAAATCAGCGATTGAGGCTGTCGTTGCGGGATTCGCGGGGAAGCGACGCGAACGACGCTGAATCGGCGCGATTTCGGCAAGATTTTGAGGATCCGACAGGTATGAGGTATGTATGCGGGATTCCTATTTTTCTTTCTTCTCCCTTTGGTTCCTTTGGGTATGACATGAGGGTCAACAAGGGTTTGAGCGAGATTTCAAGAGATGACGTGGAGGTCAACATTAAGCTAAAAAAGCATTGTATGTGTTGAAGCAATCTTCAAGGGCCTAGGCTTATAAGATTTGCGAAGGTAATACTCAACATGAAATACAAATAAAGTGAAGATGAGCAAATATTATTTATTAAATACACAGCTTTAGAAGAGTCTCCACACCAAAAGTTTATATTGATGATATTCTCATAATAAGTATTGACTTGGAAAGAAATAGAGAATTCAAAAAAAAAATTGCTCCAAGAATTTGAAATTAACAAGCTATCCACAAGTGAATAATTTGCTGATATTCTTATCAAAGAATTATTAGGGACAATCTTTCAGAAATTATCAACCAAACATGGAATGGATGGCATCCATTCATTCACTTCAATGTCAGTGTGAAATGTTAGCATATTTTACGCTAGTTTTACACTCACCAAGACTTCCGTTCTCGTTCCTTACTCTTTTGTTACCACCTAACTGATTTGTGAGATTCCAACTCCCCTACTCATCAATTAGTGGAAATTTATAATAATTTTGTATGTTTCATATCAAAATCTCTCCAAAGATTGTAAAAATGCTACACAAATATTGGAATAAAACACTTAACCAAATATCGACAATTCTTGTTAGAAATGTTCATGATTAGCATACATACTGCTTAATTTCCTATTATGCTTTTTTATTTAGAGTTGTGATGTCCTCACAGAGTTATTTCATTTCGCTCAACACCATTAATTAATGATTATTTTTCAGGAAAATCACCAATATAGTAGATGGAACATAGAAGTGATTCTGAGTACAACTGATGTGACAACTTCCGTTAGGTACATTTGTAACTATGTTTGATGTATAATATTAAATTTAGACACTTTGGTCCATATCTGTTTTGCGTATGTTAATTTCATAATATTTCAAAAATGATCTGGATCGAAATTTTAAAGTGGACCACATAAATATACATTTGGATGTTATTTAAACACGGTTTGCGTCTTGTAGTTATTTTTATGAAAAGACTGAGGTTTAATGCCTCTATTCAGCTTGGGATGATGGTTTTAAATAGTTAAGCCCTGTTATAAATTGCTATATTAATTGTTTGTGTGTGCATGTAAGAAGTTGTGAATTGTCCATATCTGAGCTCCTAGGCCAACTATTGACATCTATGCTCATTCCATTTGAGTTTCGTAACTTACCTCAATTGAAGAATATAACTCCTCCTCGATACTTTTCTGGATAGAAGCTTCCCAACTTACAGGATTTATTCCATCAATGTTTCCATTAAACACATAATTGTTTTCTCGACATAGAATGGAAGCATCAAAAGTTAAAGCACTTGAAAATGATTGCCATCCCAGAGGAACCTGAAAAAAATTCGAAATAAAACATGATGAGTACCTGGTTCCAAATAATAATAAAAAGACTAAAAGCAGAAATAGATGAGTTGTATTAAGAAATAGAATCCTTGATTATAGTTATGTTGACGATAGCTTTGCCTGGTTCCGAAATCCAAGTAGCTCTCAACTACTTCTAATGTACTATTAATTTGAATGGAAACTAAAACGTTTAGTAATAAGTTCCAAAAGAAGCATACAGATAAAAAAACTCATAAATCCAGAACTAATGAAGTAACGAATAGAAGGAAACGCACAAAACAAAATTTTATGTATGAAATTACGTGCACATTGATGGAAAGATGATAAACCTGGGCAAATAGCCTAACCAATCTCCTTACAGACTTTGGAAACCAACATGGAAGCATTTGCACCAAAGAAGTATCCCTTCCAGCAGACGAAAACAAGCTATCTCGGCATCTCAAGTAGTCTGAAAATGCCGACTTTCCAAAAACTGGCAGTATAACAGAATATGTTAGCATACCCAGTTATGGTAAATTAGTAAAGATATGCAAACAAAAAGGGTAACAAGATCAATAAGAAAACTAATATAACACACAAAAAAAAGATTTAAAATTTATCAACATTTACTTAAACTTGAGCTCGTAGAAATGCCAACTGAATCTGTTCCAAAGCAAGCTGAAACAAGAGTCCTCCACAATGTAGGAAACTTCTCAAGACCTGGCTTTAAGTTTTCCAATGTGCATTGAGAAGATGAAGTGCAATGTCTACTTACACTTCCAGTACAAAGAAATTTCTGCAGTGGGGCAGATTCATACATCAGCGTGGCCAAAGCAGCTAATTCTCCTCCCCCTTCAGCCATATCATCCACAGTCTTTATTATCTCATCCACTTCATTGACATTGAGCTTGTTAGAATTGGCCATTTGCTTAGATAAAATCGAACGGGCATTAAAGAATGATGCTTCATGTTCATAGCCCCTCACCCTCAAAAACAGGAGCCATTTTGCCCATTGACAATCCCCCTGGTAAGCATACAAATAACAAACAAAAAACATTCACGGGACATTATAAGATGATGAAGATGCATACCCATCAAATCAACCAAATTAAATAATAATGATAATAGTAATAATAATAATAATCAGGAATTTGAAGGTTACAAAAATTGAGCCCTAAACAACAAGGATTGTTTTGCATGTAAGAAGAACAAACAGCAAATGACGGAAGCGGAATTCTTAACTTTCTGGTTGTAGGGAGAAGTAACTTCTTCCCCGAGAAGTTTTAAAAAAGTTTCTTAGACATTTGCCTTCAAACTCTCATGTTTTAAAGTCCCTGAGTCATCTATAGACATTTAAGTAATTCTAAATGAGATAAAAACTTCTCATTTAAAAAATTAAACATTGAGGGAGAATTCAAACTACTATATAAAACCTCTGCTTTTAAGAAAATTTTATCTTTGCTGCCAAGCTTTAAGATCACATACGGACTCAAAACTATATATATATATATATATATATATATATATATATATATATATGCATGTAGCAACAAACAATAGAAAAGATAAAGAAAGAAAGATAGAGAGAGAGAGAAATCATAAGTTTGTTGAACCCTCCTCATTGCTCCCTCATGCTGATCATCAGCCTCTAGTTCTCTTGTGGTGTTCCTCGGGAGCTCCTTCAGAGTACCTATAGCATTATCTGGATTTTCTCTCTTGTTAATGCCCTCAATTGCTATGGATCCTCAAAATTCACTCCAACTGATGCTCCACAATTACCTATATATATATATATATATATATATATATATGATACTAATGAGATGTAGGTGAGAGAATAGGAATAACCATTAAATTTTACCTAGAGCATTAATGAACCCCATTGTAAAAGTTGTATCATCTCCACCTATGAATGGCATCAAGTTTTTTCACGATAAACAATATTAGCAGAGAAACCCTTAGAAATAAAGTGAAAATGTCATGCTCCTCCAAGATGAATGGCATTGATAGTGAGCCTAGTGCTCATATCCTCAGCACTAGCATGACCACCCAATGGATGGTGATGTCTCACTAGTGTTCAACACAATAATCATCCTCCATATCTCACTATACCTGGGAAAAATTATATGGTATGACATAGAAGCTTGTAATAAGAAATAGTGGAGGTGAGCCAACGACAAGTTGGCATCCCCAACCCAAATAGCACCAAGATTTTTGACTCTACAAATCAATCAGTTTGCCTCCTTTTATATGAGCATTGATGATGTTGCCTTAGCATTGACATTGTGACCTGCAAATTCTACCGCAACTTCCTTCAGCAAAGCAAAGGCCTCACCAGGACTTCATCTCGAGTCAAGCTATTAATCCTGAGAAGGAATTGATGAGCCTAGCTCAATCTTGTTTTCTGGGCTCAACTTGAGCATGAGCTCAAGTTTGAGTTGCTTTTCTGAGCAACGAGTCGATCAGTTTGCTATGACTAGAGCTCCATCTAACTTATTTAAACCCCTAGTCAAAATTTTTTAATGAAAATATTGGAAATCACCACCTTCATTAAGTTCTCAAACACTTCCTCTTCCCTCCAAAATGAGGAAGTTTAAAGGTCTTTTTTTCTTATAAATAGGAACTAATATAAAATAAAATTCTCATTATTGACTGCTATGTTTTTGTGGAGAATTAATCTTCATTTTGCTTGTTGCTTGGCGGCATAAAAAATTGGCCTCTTTTTTTTTTTTTGTGAATTAGGTGGGCTTTTTTTTATATTTAGTTTTTTACTTGTCTTCTCTAAACACTTGGCCTCAATGTTTTTCACACTACCTCTACATCCTAATCACCCTCTACGATCAACTAGCACCCAACCCAAACCTCACTACCACTCCAAACCACATATATGGTTATCAACCAAAGTGAACGAAACGAGAACGTAGTCTTGTTTCCTACGAATCAACAGCCACTTGAACTCCATATATATCATTCAAAGGAATAGGGTCATTAACATTGCGATGGTTGTATGAACGAATCATTTCCCTAATACCATTAAATTACATTTAAGTACACTAGCACTAGCCTTCCACTAATCAAAACATGCATCAACAGATGGCTGATCAGAGGGTTGTCATGTTTAAGGCCTTAGAATATTTGAGTTCTGTGAGCAACTTTTCCCATTCAATCGTGCTTTAGCCCAGGAGGAGTTTTACGGGATTTGTGGGGTTGAAGGGAGTGGAAGCAGGAGTTTTATAGGGTGTTGGAGTTTGGCTGATGCTGGAGAGCCATAGAAGCAGGGAAAATTTTCGGGGAGGCTGAGTTGCTTGTTTCGATGGAAGGAGAAGAGAGAAGAATGTAATAGGGGCAAAAGGAATCCTGTGGCAATATTTTGGAAAGAAAAGCACCGAGTTATGTATTGTTTTCTTATTGTTTTTATGCAAGCATTATATATTATACCAAGTCATGAGGCATGTAATTTTCAGTCAAATAAGAGTTCAAAAATTTTAAAGTATAATATCATATTAATTGAGGGTTGGCAATGAAATGTCATAATACCTATACAGTGGGACAAAAAGAGCCTTGTGGGGCAAAAAAGGACTTCAATGTAGTTCAATGACGATAATGCTTGGTTTTTACTAGGGCTCCATTGAATAATATTATGAAGCTATAAAAGCTAATTTTATGTTATACATATTGCCAGAACCTAAGATATTTAATTATGAATTTATGATATTATTTATAGGCTTCAAAGAAAATGTAAGATATGTATAATTCTAAGTGCAAAGTGTGATGTTTCAATCATTAAAGGACATGATCAATGTCTACATATAATACTGTAACAAATATGTTGTAATTACTAATTCACATGAGCATATATATATATATATATATATATATATATATATATATATATATATATATATATGTTCAATTATGTTGCAAAACCTTATAAGTTTAGTTCAGTTAGGAATGCAATCATATTGTTCACTATATTGTTCATAGAATTATTTATTAGAATTGTATATCTTTCGGAGCCTCATAGCTCACCAGATTTTTTGATGGTAGTTATTATAGGTAGGGGCTAGGATACAGTGAACACGGAATAGCCTCAGATCAATATAGAACATTATGTGTTGTTGTAAGCTGTATAAGTAAGTCTATAGCCAAGATATGTCGACTGTTTATTATTGTAATATTTTGGGATTCTTAGTGGCTATGTAATTATATATACATGATGTAAATGAGACAATTTGGCTACTTTTATTTATAGAGGAATGTGGTGAATTGTGGCTTATATATATACATAGAGAGAGAGATGACTATGAGTTATAAATGTTAAAGAAATTGATGTTTTCTCTGTTGCACCCTACATTGCTGATGGGGTGTCACAAGATGTGTCAACACTAGCCACCAATTAGTTATAGGTAATAAATTATTTAATAACTTTCATTATCATTCAAAAATAAAAAATATTACACAATAGTAATTATAATTTTATTCAAACCATATTACATGGTGCTCAAGTGATCATTTATTCTATAGTTGAAGGAAAACCAAAAAGTCCTTCACCTCTGATGTATACACTCAATTTAATACTAATTTTGTTTTCTTCATTGACAATGCATGCATATAATCCACTAGTTATTTCATTGCTTTTGCAATATCATGATTACTAGAAAAGTATTCGGGATTTTAAAAATATGTAGCTACATGCAAAAGCCAATGGTACTATATTTCTCATCTTCTATCAATATATCAAAAAATCTATTCACATTCATGATTGTTATTAAAACTTATAGCAATTACTTTTGCGGCCCTATCCCTCACTCCATATATGTAACCTATTAAGAGTTTTTTCTCCATCAGCCAATCTAAGAACCATTAACAAAGAGCCACCTATTTTGAGGTAATATATAACTCTATTTCAAGATGATAGCTTTGAGATGATTTCTTGTGCTTGTCTTGCCTTAGCTTTCTTGCATAACGGCCCAAAACAAATTTGTTGCACAAACATTTTCTTCAAATGCATTTGTTGTTGATGAAATGTTTTAATGCCAAGAAGAAAAGTCTTGGCAAGCTTGCCTAGTGATCTTTAATTTGCACCATGATTTGAAATTGCACAACTAAGTACGAAAATGTTTTGTTTTTGTGAGCCAAGATGTAAGCCTTGTGATGTGAAACAAAATCCATGCGAAGGTGATTTGCTTAATGACGTTTGCACGCTTAGATTTAGAGGCAATAATAAGTAAGATCTAATGCGGAATTGAACGATAAGATAAATATTAAGTGGCACTTAGCTTAGGTTAAATCACATGAATAAAAGTTAAGTTCAAAAGATAGCCAACTTGATACGACATTGCATACATGGATCGTTCCAACAATAAATTTCAATACTAACAATAAAATTAGTCTATGAAAGATCTCTCACACAACTCTTCCTATTACTAGGTTCTAGCGGCGAATAATTGACATGATCTTCATGAATCCATTAATAACCATAAACGAAAAGTAAACTAGGAAGATAAGAGCGTTAGGGAAAGAGTTTCACCCAAGGAATGAAATAATACGACGTTCCGGTGGTGTTTTGTTGGTTGGATCAGAAGTAGGGGTTGTTTGACAGCTTCTTGGATGACTTGGACAGCCACAATCCACGAACAACTTCTTGGGCAGCGAGTTTTCTACATGGGAGAACGATTTCCAGCCGTCTGGCCTTTAATGGTTGCTCCCGGAGTGGCTGGGACAACAGCAAACTGCTGCGGGAATCTCTGGACAGCAGCTTTGACAGCAGGAACAGCAGTTTGTCTTGTAGAAAACTTCAAGACAGCATGTAGAATCTGTCCGGAATGCAGAAATCTGTTCTGTACAGCAACCTATATTGCTCAGAAAAGCTTTGGGCAGCTTCTTTATGATGCTGGAAAACTTTGGACGGCAACCTGTGATCCTCAGGGATGCAGGACAGCAAGATGCTCTAGCTGGACTGAGGGAACAACTAGCAGGAATTTTAGGAAAAGAGGAAGGCAGCGTGGGGAGAGAAGTAACCCAAGAGGCATTAAATGTTTCAGCCAACAGCAGGTTGGCATTCCAATCCTTTCCCAAGATGTGCACTGTCCCGTGGACAGATGTGGAGGAAATTCAATAAAGGAGGCGGGAAGCTGGGAGAAAATTGGTAAGTATTTCCTAATTCTAATTCTCAAAGTTTGAAATATGGAATAAAAGCTGAAGTTTCGTTTGCGAGGAAAGGTATTTAGGAGGCATTTAAGAGGTATTTAAGTGGTGGTGAGGTGGCAATTAGAGAGAGAAACAATGAGGGTGAGGTGGCCGGCCACATGGGGAGAGAGAAGGCTTGAAGGTTTTAAGTAGGTGGGGACCACTAGTCTTAATTTTAGGATTTTAATAAAATCTGAAATTAAATTTCAGTTTTATTTGGGAAGAGATTCCTAAATTAAAGACATTCAATTAGATTGAATGCATAATTTAGGGAAGCAATTTAGGAAACAATTAATGACTCATAACCATTTGAATCTCAATTTTGAAATTCAGAGGGGCAAGAGGCGGCGGCAGGAAGGGGGAAGAGAGCCGGCGGGCTGGTGGGTTGAAATTCAAAGGAGGGGCAAGAGGCGGCGGCAGGAAGGGGGAAGAGAGCCGGTGGGCTGGCCGGCGGCTGCTGGCCGGCGGGTTGGGCTGGCTGGTGGCTGCTGGCCGACGGATTGGGTTTGCAAGCCGGTGGCCTGGACAATCCAGGGAGGGGGCGGCGGCAAGAGCAAGGGAGGGGAGATTGTGGGGAAAATTCTCGGGATCCAAAGCATGAAACTCCAATCTCCCACTAGTGGCTTCAATCCAAATCTTCACAACAATGAATTGATCAAGATAACTAAAAGAAAACGAAAGAACAAGAAAAAACCTAGAACTCACAAAGAGATCTAGCTTCTCCTACGAACTCACTAAGAGATCGTGGAGGTTTGCACTCACAAAGAGAATATGAAATGTAGAACTCACAAAGAGATCAAAGTAGAAATTTTCATTTCAATAATCATCATCCCCTTCCAAGAGGAAGAGGAGGGCTTAAATAGCCAAATACATGAAGTAAAATAAAAGACACAATTGCCCCTAGGGCAAACATAAAACAAAGCACTCAAGTGACTAAGTGAGGGTATAAATGGAAAAGTACAAATAACAAATAAAATACATAAAAATAAATAGACACGATCGTAGCTGTTGATCTTCGATGTCCTCATCATTCTCCCCAGATGGGAGAAAAACTCGACTCCGTCGAGTTGGTGTCTTGAAACTCCTCGTGCATATGGGTTTATCTGTTGTAGCTCCTCGCACTCTGACCATATATCCTCTGACTTAGGTTCACCTCTTCACCTAGTCCAGTATCTTCTTCGTCCACCCTCTTTTGTGGAAATAATATCATCACTAGGAATCATGTCAACCTTCTCCGCTATAGGAATTTTGGGAATAATTTTGGGAGTGGAGGTAGGCTTTGGGGTTCTCACAAGGTGGGGTCACACAAGACTTAATTTGAATTGGATTTCGGGGTTTAACTCCGGACCTTCAAAGTCTACTAAATGTTTTATGTTAGAAAAGGAATAAATGTTGAATTCTGCAAGCAGATCCACCACGCAAGCATTGTTATTGATTTTATTGACTATTCTAAATGATCTGCACTTCTAGCATGTAATTTCCCGGACGAATCCGCACCATTACTGAGTTACCAACTTTAATAGATTTAAATTGTCGTTTAGAATCAACATAAAGTTTATACTTATTATTGCTCTATTCAGTTAGGCGTGCAATTTTCTTAAGAAAGTCATGCATATGTAATGTAAATGCGGCATGTGATATGCGAATTCATATGTCAAAATTCAAGACTCAACAAGATGAACATGAGGTGGTGCAAGAGACTTGATATGCAAGATGAAAGAAATATGGATTCGCACATAACTTTTAAACAAAGAAAATTTTGGAAGACAACAGACTACAAAACACACGCAACAACAAAATAACTCACACGAACACATAGCTAGAAAAGGTGGACGATTCGCAAAAAGAGGGGTTTTAAAGTGTTTGGTCTAAGGGAACTGGTGTAGGGGGAGGAATGAAAACACTCTTAGCTACCAGGGCACTTCTATAGGTGGTTTCAGTTAGGGTCGACAGCAGTCTCCTAGTGGTTGTAGTGTCATCTAATAAATTCATCCAACTAGGATAGAAGTGGTCCTTATCCTGGTAGGACGAGGCTATAACAGGTAAAATGTATGAATCAAGAATGACACACTCGGCAAAATATAAATCCAATTGAGCAGCTCTAAAGTTAGACTCTAATGAAACAAGAGGGGGCTCATTGCTCAAATCAGGCTCAAAAACTTTCAGACTCAAAGTACTGTCTTCCGAAAGAGACTCAGGTTTGGTTGCAACCCTAAGATCCATGGGTTCCGTTTCACTTAAATCAGGTGATAAATTCAATTGACTTACTTCTAACTCGAGATTATCTAAGTCGCCATCAGAATTATCCAGAATTAAATCAGAATTATCCGGAGTCATCTCAGTAGGTGTTACAACTAAATCAGGATCTTCCAAATTTAATTCCACAGGGTTCAAGGTCAGATCAGTGTCGTTCGAGATCAAATTAATATCTTCCCGGCAGACCTTATCCAAAGGGATATCCATTTTGAGATTAGGATCAGGATGGGCTAAGATATCAAGGTTTGAGGATTCTAGATCTCCTAACTTAGGATTTACATCATGTAGGGAGTCTAATGTAATCACTTCAATCTCATCCTCAAAGAATGCTTCATTATCATTGATATCATTAGCATCCACGAAATAGATACACTCAGCTTCAGGTTCAGGAGACCTTTTCTTTTTAAAGCATTTCTCTATTAAAATTACGCTTGCAGGGTCAAGGATTGGGGAGACTAAAGGTTGACTGGGATGGCTAGTAGTAGGTTCAAGTGGGGTGTCATAAGAGATTGGTCCAACAGAAGACCCACTAGAGGATCGGCCATCAAGGTTAGGTGAAGACCTATAGGGTGGGGCAGCAAACCGGATGTTACTAATGGGTGGGTGGTTTTGACCATAGTAAGGTCCACGGGTTGTCCCAACAAAAGAGGTAAGGTGATGCCCTAGATGACGGTCACTAGTAGAGGGTCGGTATTTCAAATTAAGTTCTCGCCTCATGTCTTTCCAAGTAAGGTACTCACCGCGAGACTCTTTATGATCTTCCAATTTTATCCAAAATTGAAGAGCTCGAACTTTAAGGTGAGACTTAGCGATGCTAATCTGGTGGGACTCAGGGATATGACATGATTCAAAATAGTCATCTAGTTGTCTAGCCCATTCCCTAAAGTAGTAAGGGTTTGATGAACCATCAAAGGTAGGTAAACGGTAATGTGACTCTAAGTGAGGTCGTGAAGGCTTAGGCTCAGGTCTCGGGTGATAAGCTGAGTGGGGCATGTAATTAGAGTGGGGATAGTCAACGGGTTTCTCCGTCATAATTCTAGTTATATTTCCCACTAGGTTAACGATGTCATCTAAACTCTTTTGAAGTCTTATCGGGTCCATTGAAAAGTGTCAAGTGAAACCTAGTGAAGATTGGGTACAAGGTACCACACTCTACAAAGGGAAAACACCATTTCGACTTGCTATAAGGTGCAGGAAAAGTCCTGGACAGCAAGCTTCAAGAAGGGTTTAAGTCACCCGGTGTTTAGGGAGGTTGCTAAGGCTTGGGCAGCGCCTAAACACTAAGTTAAACTCTTCTAAAATGACACCACAAGGTGTAGATTTTGTTTGGACAGCAAACTAAAATGAGGGACGAAGTTATCTAAGCAATTTAGATGGACTCTAGGGTGTGGACAGCAAGTTATCACAAATTTTCTAAGTGGCCTCGACAAATATAGATGATATGGAGATGATGGCAGCACTCAAACAAGGAGATATGCTCATATAAAATGAAGTAACTACTGCAGATGTTCGGGACAGCACAAGGAAAACAGAAGTTAAAACTATTTAAATGATGTTATGCAAGCAAACGATTAAGGACAAGTCAAATTAGACTCCTAGGATGCATCTAGCACATGTAAAGCATGCTAGCCATGCTCTGATACCAAGATGATGTGAAACAAAATCCATGCGAAGGTGATTTGCTTAATGACGTTTGCACGCTTAGATTTAGAGGCAATAATAAGTAAGATCTTATGCAGAATTGAACGATAAGATAAATATTAAGTGGCACTTAGCTTAGGTTAAATCACATGAATAAAAGTTAAGTTCAAAAGATAGCCAACTTGATACGACATTGCATACATGGATCGTTCCAACAATAAATTTCAATACTAACAATAAGATTAGTCTATAAAAGATCTCTAACACAACTCTTCCTATTACTAGGTTCTAGCAGCGAATAATTGACATGATCTTCATGAATCCATTAATAACCATAAACGAAAAGTAAACTAGGAAGATAAGAGCGTTAGGGAAAGAGTTTCACCCAAGGAATGAAATAATACGACGTTCCGGTGGTGTTTTGTTCGTTGGATCAGAAGTAGGGGTTGTTTGACAGCTTCTTGGATGACTTGGACAGCCACAATTCACGAACAACTTCTTGGGCAGCGAGTTTTCTACATGGGAGAACGATTTGCAACCGTCTGGCCTTTAATGGTTGCTCCCGGAGTGGCTGGGACAGCAGCAAACTGCTGCGGGAATCTCTGGACAGCAACTTTGACAGCAGGAACAGCAGTTTGTCTTGTAGAAAACTTCGAGACAGCATGTAGAATCTGTCCGGAATGCAGAAATCTGTTATGTATAGCAACCTATATTGCTCAGAAAAGCCTTGGGCAGCTTCTTTATGATGCTGGAAAACTTTGGATGGCAACCTGTGATCCTCAGGGATGCAGGACAGCACGATGCTCTTGCTGGACTGAGGGAACAACTAGCAGGAATTTTAGGAAAAGAGGAAGGCAGCGTGGGGAGAGAAGTAACCCAAGAGGCTTTGAATGTTTCAGCCAACAGCAGGTTGGCATTCCAATCCTTTCCCAAGATGTGCACTGTCCCGTGGACAGATGTGGAGGAAATTCAAAAAAGGAGGCGGGAAGCTGGGAGAAAATTGGTAAGTATTTCCTAATTCTAATTCTCCGAGTTTGAAATCTGGAATAAAAGCTGAAGTTTCGTTTGAGAGGAAAGGTATTTATGAGGCATTTAAGAGGTATTTAAGTGGTGGTGAGGTGGCAATTAGAGAGAAAAACAATGAGGGTGAGGTGGCCGGCCACATGGGGAGAGAGAAGGCTTGGAGGTTTTAAGTAGGTGGGGACCACTAGTCTTAATTTTAGGATTTTAATAAAATCTGAAATTAAATTTCAGTTTTATTTGGGAAGAGATTCCTAAATTAAAGACATTCAATTAGATTGAATTCGAATTTCAAATTCGAAATTTAAAATCCAATTAAATTGAATGCATGATTTAGGGAAGCAATTTAGGAAACAATTAATGGCTCATAACCATTTGAATCTCAATTTTGAAATTCAAAGGAGGGGCAAGAGGCGGCGGCAGGAAGGGGGAAGAGAGCCGGCGAGCTGGTGGGTTGAAATTCAAAGGAGTGGCAAGAGGCGTAGGCAGGAAAAGGGAAGAGAGCCAGTGGGCTGGCCGGCGGCTGCTGGCCGGCGGGTTGGGCTGGCTGGTGGCTGCTGGCCGGCGGATTGGGTTTGCAGGCCGGTGGCCTGGACAATCCAGGGAGGGGGCGGCGGCAAGAGCAAGGGAGGGGAGATTGTGGGGAAAATTCTCGGGATCCAAAGCATGAAACTCCAATCTCCCACTAGTGGCTTCAATCCAAATCTTCACAACAACGAATTGATCAAGATAACTAAAAGAAAACGAAAGAACAAGAAAAAACCTAGAACTCACAAAGAGATCTAGCTTCTCCTACGAACTCAATAAGAGATCGTGGAGGTTTGCACTCACAAAGAGAACATGAAATGTAGAACTCACAAAAAGATCAAAGTAGAAATTTTCATTTTCAATAATCATCATCCCCTTCCAAGAGGAAGAGGAGGGCTTAAATAGCCAAATACAATAAGTAAAATAAAAGACACAATTGCCCCTAGGGCAAACATAAAACAAAGCCCTCAAGTAAGGGTATAAATGGAAAAGTACAAATAACAAATAAAATACATGAAAATAAATAGACACGATCGTAGCCGTTGATCTTCGATGTCCTCATCACCTTGAGACATATAATTTAAAATTAAATCATTAAATTAATTTTAAAATACAATATGTCAATTAACATACTAATATCAAAGTAAGATGTTAAAGTGCAATAAAAAAAGTAAAAGTATGACCATTATAAGTCATATAAGGCTACAAATAGCACTAAATAAATAATTTATCTCACTCCAAATCAACGTAAACAAATAGTCTAAGGTAATGATGTATCAATTCAAAAGTCTCCCTCGCTCTCATTACTTAGAGGGTCTTCATTATAATCATTATTGTAGCTAATTGATTTCTCTTCTCCCAAAATAAAAAAATGGGTTTCTAACATTAAGAAGAGAGGCAATGGAAGAGAAGAAGCAACGGTGGACCAACAATGATGTCTATGCAGTAGGTCAAGTGCCAGCATGAGGGTATTGTGGCAACAAGGTTCAGATCATATGGTTCTTCTCAAGTTTAGTTTGATTTAGGTATAGTAAATTAGCTTTATATATATTAAAATTTAAAAATTACCTGCACACCAATTTTCGAGGCTCATGCCTATTCAAAATTACACTAAAATTGTAGTGAGGCATGCTTCACCCCCACTAAGCATAAACCTCATCTGACAAGCTTGTATGCCTCATTGCCTTTTTTTTTTAATTCTGTTGAGAAAAGCCTTATGGAAGATCTCTAATTGCATAATTTTAAACCATGATTTGTACATATCCTCATTAAGTCCAACAATCAAGGCCTTGAATAAAAGAAACTATGTTCTACCACCACCTTCTCAAAGCATCACCTTAGTCTTTTAATCTTAAAGATATTTTCAATAATTAAATCCAAACAATGATTGGCACAATGAGTCATCCTAGGACCAAATTGTCCAAATGCTTTTACAACTGTAGGATAGCTATCATACTTAACATTAAAGAGAATGCTGGCATCATACATCCAATGATAAAATACATATATTGCTCTTTCTCTTACCTCTTTCCTAGCAACATTTATCTCTTTCTACATTTTACCTTTCTTTTCTTCATCAAATCAACAATATATGGCTTAAGATAAGTATCCAACATTCATTTAGCCCTACTTCTTTAAGCATATAAGACATTGAAGTTTCACTAGATGTATTATATTTTGCTTTATGGTATATTTTGGATGATCCAGCATATCAAATATCATCATCCAACATCCCATCAAAATCATCACTTTCATCAAAATTAATATGTGGCATTCCATTAATACTTCCATAAACTTCTAGTGTAATGGCCTAAAAGAACTATTTTCAAAATCTACAGTTGTCTCACAAGCTTCCAAAACTATGGACTACTAATACGGAGCATTTTCTTTCAAAAATTAAAATATAGCATCAAAAGCTCACTGCTTGAGTATACAATGGCTGCAATCTACAGCTTCAGCAAAAGAATCATGAGTATGAAAGAGCTATTAAGTTCAATTTCCATTCCAATCTTGATTCATCAAGCCAAAGGTAGAATAAAGAGAAGCTTAGCACATATTAGCCACAAAATTCTCTAATTAAAATTTGAGTGAAAGAAGAATTGTGGAAAGAAACTCACCTATGAAATGACTGAGTTGATCAACGCACGATACTTAAAGTCGGTGGACAACATTGGCTAAAGAGGCATTTGAAGGTTGTAATGACAATCGTGCATGACAACAATGGCGGTTGCAGCTTTTTGGATGCAGCTCACCAAGGGGATGAATAGAGATGAAGATGCGAGATGTGGACTGTGGCGAAGATAGAGACATGAGAGTAGCAGCATGCCTTGCCCAATTGCTCTATTCAAAGCTGAAGATGAGACGAGGCATGAGAGAATTACAATATGCCTACTCTATTCGAAGCTAGAGACACCAAGATGAGACACGAGAGGGAGATGACAGTCAAGAAACATGGGGACTTGGAGTTGGGGATGGGAACCGTACATGCTCTAGTAATAGAATCTCATAATATTTTAAATTAACATAATGCACACTATGCAATATTTGTGATGTGCATTGTTGCCCATGTATGAGGTAAATAATGCACGCCATGTTCACCTCACGCACCAAGCCAAACAAATGATGTGAAGAGTGCACCACACCGTGCCATGCTCCATAGTACATGCAATTTTTATCATTTTGTTCATCAAGCTGTCCATTTATGTTCATGCCCATATCAATATTAATCTCGGCAATAATTCAAATATAACACCCACATGATGATAAGAAAATTTGTCTAACTGTACGAATTTGCTAAAAAAACTAAGAATGCTTTCATCTCACTCATGTGAGAGGGTTGGAAAGGAGATTATCTGGCCTAGATATCACACTAACAAAAGTGTGTATAGGATGGTGCATAATGCACCACAACCACAAATACACCTCCCCCAATGCTACCAGAAGCATGCATGGGTCTTAAGAAAGGATCCCTTGCATATGCAATGGTAAAATAAACATCTGGAACCTCACCACCATGCCTGCAAAGACATGTGCAAGCAATACTTGTGACACCGGACAAGAGAGGGCACGACAACTAGTTGATCCGGTGACCGTAGCCGAGCACAACTCCAAGAACTCCTTGGAAAGAAACCATTACCTGAATACACTTCATGATACATAAATGAAACAAAGCTCAACTCAAATCTTATTAATACTCCCCTATTACAAGTATTAGATATATATTTATAGACAAATGTAACAACATAGTAGGATACAACTAACATAAGGAACATTACACATATATAACCATACTAACTACCATATGGAATTAATCTGGCCTGAAACTAACAAAATTAAGCAGCTCAGCTCCAGCATCATACTACCGGGATAAGAGGAACTTCATACCCATAGTAAGATGTCCGGTTGGGAACAATAAGGAGGCGGGTTTGGTTGGCTAAATCGATCTGGATAGGTCCACCTTGTGTCATTCTCCTCGTCTAGGAGAGACTTCAATATAAGCTGGAGTCGATGACAAATTGGATAGCTAACAAACTCAGAATGTGTCTTTATTAGCACCTTCAAATGGCACTCTTCAAGAATTGAATTGAACATGACACCAAATGGATCACTCATGCAAATATTAGCATCCACACCGAGCGCCTTCATGAATTTTGTGTCGGAATGCACGAAGGTACCAAGGTGGTTGTCATGTTCTAGTTTGGTCATACAAGGTCCATTATCAATGATGGAGAGCGCATTCATTGCCTTATCAAGAGTGATATGCATTAATAACTCCGGCCGGGCATCCACCTTGCTCTTGTCATCATCATATGCGGGCTGATTGATGCAACCAAACTAGACAGAAGAGACAAACTGGAGAACACCAGGACAAAATATAAACCAAACTCGATTCAATTATAGCTTGCAAACAACCAAACAAACGTTCGAAGAAACAAAAGCCAAACCAAACGAAACAAAATAAAAATATAAAAACGCTATCCTCAGTATAACCGTCTAGCGGTTTCCTCACATGCAATGAGAGTAGGAAATTTAATAAAATTATGCTTAGGCTTGCAAATCAAGGGGCCACCACTGCAAAAGAGTCTAACGTCCTTCCAAACTCCTCCGACAGATGTCTCCAAATTTCAGCCAACAAACAACTTCCAAAGCTCAAGAAGAAGGATACAGGTGGAGTGAAACTTATGTAGAGAAGAAGGGGTTAGAAGCCAAGACGAAAAAGAGAGAAGAAGAAGGGGATGGAACCTCTCAAGCTTTTCCAAGAAGAAACCCTCAGGTTTTGTAGAGACTTTTCTCAGATTTTCAACAACATTTTTCATCCCAAAACAACTCTTTTTTTATAGGCAAAAGAAGGTAGACAAACAACCATAACACCTCCAACCAAACCCAATCAAATTTGGGGAAATGAAAGGCCAAAAGTCACCAAATAGAAGGCCAAAAGATAGCAAAACAGCAGCAGGAATTCTGCACAGAAAAACAAGGAAACAGTCCACGGAAAACCCACCAGTAGGCCACGAGAAACCAGCCAGCAAGGGCCCCGAAGAGCCAGCACAGGAGACAAGGCAGCAGGCATAGGAAACCAGCCAGCAAGGGAAAACCGAGAGGGAGAACCATGGGAACATCAACAGACAACAGAAACTGAAAAGGCAAAGGGAGGGAAAAAGACACAAGTCCACTCCATAATAATGAGCTTGAAATAATAGTACCTTTTTTATTTAATGAGCTAGGAAGTGCATTTATCCCCCAATCATTGAGCTAAACTTCAGCTCAAACATTTATGAGCTAACACCAAGTAAAATTCAGAATTTTGAGCTCAACACCAAGCAGCCAAGGCCCACCCAAGAGCAACAATATCACCAAACCGAAAACAGCAAGCAGCCCAAGGACAAAATGGACTCAAAAGCAAGAAAACTCAATGCATGCCATGCCTAAGCACCTTCCTACCATGATCATTGGATGCCCAACCATCATAGGATAGCTAAACTTAAAACATAGCAAATATTGTTCAAAATACATTGAAACAAAATAGACTAAAAACATGAATGCATCAATTATCCCCTGGTGGGAAAATCTCATCTCCTGATGAGAAAGCTTCCACGATTCTTTTATAAAGCTCCAGATGACACTTTTCAAGCTCTTTTGCATCCATCCAAGTACAGTCAGTCAAATGACGATTCTTCCATTTTGTTAAGAACCTCATGTGTTCATCATGCTGAGTTTTAGTAACCTTGACATCATGTTGACCTCTGAACAAAAAAAAAAATCTCTCGCATACGAACCTTGCACCCGGCAGATCCAAGAAATCTGCCTGAAATCCCGCCGAATCGCTGTGCAGTCGACGCCGCTCCGAAAATCCTGCTCAAAAACTACGATCCTCTCCTCGATCGACCCCCATTCGTCTCGTTAAATACCGACCACAAGCCACGATCGCCTCCTCTCATACGAACACCTAACCCGAGCTCTTCCTCCTCTCTTCCTTGTCCGACTACAGCTCCGACCTCCTCCTTCCATTCCCGTCACTGTGTCGACGCCCTCAGCCCGACATCCAACCTCCCGATCTCCTTCAGCCGAGAGAGAGAGAGAGAGAGAGAGAGAGAGAGGAGAGGAGAGATCCACCTACCTTGCCGAGAGCCCTTCTCCGCCTCCTCCTCGACGTTCCCTTCTCTGTTGGATCGGAAGACAACAGGAGCTCGTGCTGTGAAGGTAACTTGATCCCTTTCACGCGCAACTTCAGCCAAATCCTGTAACTCCACCGAGCTAAGAGGGTAAAGGGAGGATTTAACTTGATGTGGGGTTGAGTATTTAATAAATCCTGCTCAAATCTTTTTAGATTTTGTTCAATTAACTTGATTATAAATGATTATAGTTAATTATATTTAATTATGATTAATTAAAATCAGTTATAATTAGTTAATTATTTTAATTTATAACTAATTTTAAATCAAATATAATTAGTTATATTTCAAATATAATTAATTATGATTAGTTTTAAATTAATTATAAATTGAATCTAACTAATTTATAATTAATTTTAAATTAAATATAATTGATTATACATTAAATATAATTAATTATGATTAATTTCTAATTAATTGTAAATTAAATCTAATTATTTTATAAATGATCTTAAGTTAAGTATAGTTAGTTATATATTAAATATAACTAATTATAGTTAATTTATAATTATTTATAAATTAAAAAAAAAAAGGTTTCCCCTCCACTCACTTTCCTCGGCGTTCGCGTCGGACCGGCAAACCACCTAAGCACGCCTTTGTTGGCCGTGGTAGGAGGGAACCCGGTGCGACACCTACGACGAGGTAGGCGAGTGACCTCTCGATCCATGTGTCATCCATGACGACCCCGCAGAGGTATGAATTTTTCTAAACTCAAAACCTTACTTCAATGTTCGTGGCAAATCGGAGAACTGTCACATGCACGCCTTTGTTGCGCTTGGTGGGATGGGACCCCGGTGCGGCACGTACGGCGAAGCGGGGTCACTTATAAGTACCCTCAAGCGGGGGGAAATCAAAATGTCCTCTTTTCAAATAAAACGCTTTTTAAAACCCCATGCACGCCTTTGTTGATGTGGTGGGAGAAAAAATAAAATACAACTGCCGCGGTGTCTCAACAACACCAACCGTGCACGTCTTTGTTGACGTGGCGGGTAGGCGGTCTCTTGGTTTTTCCCCTAAACGGGGGAGACGCCGGAAGGCTGCCGAAATTTTGTCTGAAATATAGACAAGGACTTGGAACCATTTGGGACTTGTGGACTTGAATCAAATGGACTTAAATAAACTTGAATCCAAATAAATAAAAAATGTGCAAGTGATGAAGAACTTGAACTTGCAATGTGAACTTTGACATTGAACTCAAGCTTGTGGACATAAACTCAAACTGAACTCAGACTTGGATTTGTTTGGACTTAATTTGAATATCAAATGAATATGAGCTTGGACTCTCTTTTGAACTTCAACTTGCCACTTGAACTTAAACTCATCTTGGACTCTACAAGACAGCAGGGGACTTGAACTGGACATTAATGAACTAATTATAAACTTGAACAAACTACAAAGAAACTCATCTCGGACTCTAATCAAATGACATTGGACAATGAATTTGATTGAACATTTTTGACTCAAACTTGAACTTGTATCTTGAGTCTCATTTGATTCAAAATCAAGTAGAACTTGATTTGAATGATGGCATCAAAGCTCCAATGAAATGATAAGGAGTTGTCACATTAATTTAAAGGTAAAGTACTCATTCAAATGTCATGCAATCAAGTGCAAGTTAGTGATCAAGTGGAATAATCGCAAACTTTCAACATGACATGTTTACAATCAATGGCAAAGGAAGGATAATCATCTCAATTTGAATGAAGACACTAATAAACATGCAAGTGGGATGATGATATGCTAACAGAATATGCTTGGGGGAGTTGTAATGAGTATCACTTAAATACGACAATCAAGCTCCAAGAAGATACATCAAAGGAAATTGTCATCACAATATTCTAGTAGTCAACATCAACTAGCTAGTGAAGGAAGAATGAGAATCCCTTACGAACAACTATGGGATACTTGTGATCGTTCATGAGCGATAATGGCATGCTTGAAGTCAATATAAATAGAACTGGCAATCCACTCATAAGTAACATCGATTGAAATGATGTAGAAGTGATAGGTTCTATACAAATATAGCCATACACTCGTATATTCGACAAATTGTTCACAAGGTGGTGATGAAAGCCATGTAAATCAAGAAAAGATCATATGATGCAATATACAATGAAAAGAGCTTTTATAGATTATAGCAACATATATGCAGTGGGTATAATATCCTCATATAGTCAACACCAATCAGTGTGCATAGAGGGGTTGGTGACAGATGCATACTCCTATAAACTACTGTAGAAGACCCATAGTGTACCCAATATAATGTCCACAAGCAAAGTGCCAAAGAGTTACAACGAATACAAGCATCTACGAATGAAACAGGAGATTCGTTAGTACACTACAGTCCACCTATAGAAAATAACAAGTAGTGCACGACAGTCTACCTGTACAAAGCAGCAAACAACTGATCCAGAAGCTGCTACGCCACGCCACCGGATCCGCAACTTCTATGCAAGCGGATAGAAAGCATCTACAAATACTTTCAGAGTACCCCCACGTGCACTATAGTTTGTATACATATAGGTACACTAAAAGGGATAAAAGCAATCATAGAACCCGAATGGGGCTTGGCGAGCGTGTTATTGGTACACACGTGATGTCTAGGGATGCTGCGCGGGTTATCAAATTTTAAACCCGATCCTCCTTAGTATGTAAAAAGGAGTCGATAGGGTTTAATTACAGAGTGCCCCCAAACCCGCATGGGCCCCGGCGAGCGTGTTATTGGTACACACGTGACATCTAGGGATGCTGCGCGGGTCAACAAGTGAATTCAGATTCGAAACCAAACCTTTTATACGGGTCAATAGAAGTCAACAGGGTTCGAACCATTAAGCAAATATAAAGTTGTGGCGACCGGTATATTTGATTTAAAACATTCATATTATGCCTTCAAGGCCTACAACAATATGAATTCACTAATAAAAGCACGAAGCTTACGAAACCTGATCCTCAGTCAATAGCTCGACTGAGTTGACAATGTTCAAGCTACAAATAGAAATGACCCCAAACACCCCGATGATGGCCGCGTTGATCGAATATCTCAACCGGAGGGGTCCATTCCAAATATTTTTAAATGCTATCCCAAATATCCAAAATTCCAAATATTTAAAATTGAAATCAAACCATTCAAATGCTTAAAGCAAAATCCATCCACCCTCCGCAACAGTTTGTCAGGGTGGACAAATTAAAATTTACTTCATCTTACAAAAGAGTCAAATGCCTAGTCGAAAATATCACTAGGATTCATTCTCAAACAATCTCTTGCTAGTAAGGATGTGGTACGTGTCCTCTAACCGGCAGTTTCGCCGCCTAATGGCAGTGCAGGTAAACGGTTATGACCCGGGCCCACTGAACCGAGTGGTTTTGCCGCCAAATGGTACCACAGATAGCGGTTATGGCCAGCACCGATATGCTTCTTAATGGCATCAAATCCTTTAGATATGAATCAATAGGATATAATCGATAGGGCACAAAGCCCTCTGTAAGCTAAGGTGGATTCAAATTTGTCCCCTTAGACAAACATTCACCCCAGGTCTACAAGGTCCACTTGGACGAAGCAACCCATGGCTGCCGACAAGGATCCTTCTGTCAGGTTGGCTCGACTACCTCCTTTGACTAAGAAAACCAGGGACCACAATGGCCCGGGACGACGGAACCATGGCATCTTGATCGGGTCCATCATCCATTCCCCCACCATCCGCTTTAAGTGCAAGATGGTGCAATTTCTATTTTAAATATCAAATCTCTCAAATTCCCAATTTCCAAACCCAATTTTCAAATCCAATTTCTACCAATACCCATTGCTGCTACTATATGCCAGATAACACGTATCTATACGTATCTGATTGACGACTAGCCTTAATCGAAAGTTCTCTCTCGTGATCGGGAGGAGTAATTAACTATAGGGGCTTGCACCTATAGGAAACCAGAACTCATATCATAAAGTCCTCACAAAATAAGGATGAAATCTCTGGGTAGTGTCTTATCTGCAAACTCATCTGCCTTCCAAAATTTACCCCGGAACTTATCCGTTAAAACTCCCTCGCCGAATAAAAAGAAAAAGCGATGGGGAGGCCGGGGCCGAATTTTCGGAGCCCACACATCAATAATATCTTCGACCTGTTCATCATAACTCAAAACAGATATGGAGAGTGGTAAAGTTTCAATTTCCACTTGATTTTCATAATTTCCTTCATATAAAGAAACGTCAGAAACATTAAACACAGGAGAAGTGCCAACAGTAGAAGGAAGATCCAAGAAATAAATATTTGAGCCCAATTTTTTAAGAACACGAAAAGGCCCAAATTTCTTCCTGCTTAATTTCCCAAAAGTACCAACAGGAAATCGTTAGCGACGAAAGTAAGCCATAACCAAATCTCCTTCTTTGAAATAAATTTATCTACGATGTTTGTCAGCATCAATTTTGTACTTCATATTAGTCATTCGGAGATTTTCAAGAACTTGCTGTTGGACAGTTTTAATATGGTCAAAGGTTTCAAAAGCTTCAGCACTAATTTTATTTGGCAAAGGCAAACAGTTTCTATCTAAAATGTGAGGTATAGGTTGGCCATAAATGATTTCAAATGGAGTTTTACCAGTGGAGCGATTAACAAAATTATTGTAAGTTAACTCAGCTTGGGGCAAAATTAAATCCCATTGGGATGGTTTCTCACATGCCAGGCATCTCAATAAATTTTTCAAACTTCGATTGACAACTTCAGTTTGCCCGTCAGTTTGTGGATGATTGATGCAATCAAAATTTGGGAGAGGACCCCAAATTTTTTATTACAAAAAGATATTCTTCCTAGATAATAAAAATACACAACAAATGTACCAAAAAAGGATGCAAATTACAACAAATAAACCAAAAAAAAATTATTTTTATAAAATTAAACGACACCTTACAAACGACGCTTACAAACGACTCAAACAAACTTATATAATAAAAATCTAAATTTGCTTTCCTTGAGAAGAATGATACAGGTGAGGTGGCACTTGCGGGTAGAAGAAGAAATAAGAAGTCGAGAAGAAACGGAGACAAGCTCGCAAGCTTTCTCAAAGAGGGAAGGAAAGAGGGAAGTTGGACAAAGCTCGCAAGCTTTCCCAAACAACAAACCCGCAGATTATGGCTTCCAAAAATCACATTATAAACTCTCTCTAAAACAGCCACAAACTCTCTATATATAGGCACAAAAGAGGAGCTAAACAGCCACTTAAAACTTCATTTAAAACTAATTAACTAAGGGGACAAGGAAGGGCAAAAAGTTGTCCAAATTCTGTCCAAAAATAGCTCCCAAAATGCTAGCATTTATTACAAAAACTGCAGCAGAAAAATTCAACCCCCAAACTGCACAAGAAACAGAGCACCAAAGCCATGGAAAAAGCCCCCAACAGCCACGGGAAAACAACCCAGCATGGGACCCAAAGAGCCAACACAAAAATCTGGAAAAGGGGGACCATGGGACAGCAAAAAATAGAGAAAGGAAATCTACGGAACCAAGCAGGGAACCGCAGAACCGAGCAGCCCAGCACGGAACCGAGGAGCCAGCCGCAAAAACCAAAGGGGCAAAGGCACGGGAATTCTTCCCAGCACAGGAAACCAACAGCCAACCACGGAAACCCAAGAGACAAAGCACGGGAAACCATCATCCATACTCAGAAACGCAAGGAACAGAGCACGGAATTCACCCAGCACAGAGAAATCAACAGCCATTCTCGGAAACCCAAGGGACATAGCACGGGAGAAGAAAAAGGGGGGAAAGGAAGAGACAAGTCCACTCCAAAATAAATCCATACCTTTTTAGATTAATGAGCTAGGTAGTTCAATAAATCTCCCATTTTAGAACTAAAAAACAGCTCAAAGTATTAATGAGCTAGAGAAGTCAAAATCAAATTTTAGGATTTGATTTCACCCCTCCCCCCCCCCTTGCCTACATCAATGATATGCACTGCTAAATTGAAGAGTAGTTCCTAATTTTGCCCAAAGTGTTCTCCAAAAATTACTCAAAAATCTAGTATCTCTATCAGAAGTAAAAGTGCGAGGAATGCCATGAAGATGAACAATTTCCTTAAAGAACCAATCAGCAATATATGATGCATCAGAAGTTTTTTTGCAAGGAATAAAATGTGTCATTTTGCTCAAGCGATCCACCACCACAAAAATAGAATCAAACTTTATAAAAGTAACAGGCAATCCCAAAACTAAATCCATAGAGATATCCTCCCAAGGTTTATTTTGGAATTGGGAGAGGAGTATACAAACCAGAATTTTGAGAAGTTCTTTTAAAAGCATGTCAAATTTTGCATTGTTTCACCAGCTTAGCAATTTGTTTTCTTATATGAGGTCAGAAATATTTTTCTTCAACTAAAGTTACAGTTTTTCCCTGCCCAAAATGTCCACTCAATCCCCCACTATGAAGTTTATTCACAAGTTGTTCTCTTAAAGAATTTTTTGTTATGCAAAGTCTAGATCCCTTAAATAAAAACCCTTGATGAATAACAAACTGAGCAGAAGGATCAGTTCCATAAGCAAGACAAGAATCCCAAATGTTCTTAAAATCAGGATCATTTGCATAAGTATCTTTCAAAAAATCAAAAGAAGTAATAGTTGGATAAACAGTTACCAACAAATGAGATCTCCGACTTAAAGCATCAGAAACCTTGTTTAAAACATCAGTTTTATGTTTGATATAAAAAGTATACTCTTGTAAAAAGAAAACCCACTTAGCATGCCTCTTATTCACATTTTTTTGAGAGCCTAAAAAACGAAGTGCTTCATAATCAGTATTTAAGATAAATTCTCGTTGAAACAAATAACATCTCCAGAATTTTAAAGCTTGAACAATATCATAAAACTCCAAATCATAAGTAGAATATTTGGATCGACCATCATTCAATTTTTCACTAAAGTAAGCAATAAGTTTTCCTTCTTGACTAAGAACAGCACCAATACCAACATGACAAGCATCGCAATCAACTTCAAAAATGTTTTCAAAATTTGGCAAACTAAGAATGGGGGCTTGACTCATTATTTTCTTAATGAATTCAAAAATTTGTTCAGCTTGAGGTGTCCACCTAAATATTCCCTTCTTTAAACAATCAGTAATAGGAACAATCAGAGAACTGAAGTTCTTAATAAATCTTTGATAAAAAAAAGCTAAACCATGAAATCCTCTAACCTCACTTATGTTTTTAGGAGTGGGACAACTTTGAATTACCTCAATTTTTATCGGATCAACTTTTATCCCCTCAATAGAAATAATAAAACCCAAAAATATTAATCTCGAAGTCATAAAGGAACATTTCTTAAGATTAATGAATAGCTTTTGTTCCCTTAGAGTTTGCAACACTTGTCTCACATGATTAAGATGCTCAGAAGAGTGAACACTATAAATCAAAATGTCATCAGAATATACAACGACAAATTTGCAAATAAAAGGTCTCAAAACATGGTTTATAGTTTTCATAAAAGCACTCGGAGCATTTGAAAGCCCAAAAGGCATCACAAGTCATTCATACAAACCTTCTTTTGTTTTAAAAGCAATTTTCCATTCATCTTCAGGTCTTTTTCTTATTTGGTGATACCCACTTCTCAAATCAATTTTAGAAAAGATTTTGCACCGCTTAGCATGTCTAGCATGTTATCCAACCTAGGAATAGAAAATCGATATTTAATGGTGATCTTATTTATTGTCATACTATCAACACACATTCTCCACGTTCCATCTTTTTTTGGAGTTAATAAAGCAGGCACAACACAAGGACTTGAGCTTTCTTTAATCAAACATTTTTTTTAGCAATTCAATCACTTGCTTAAAAAGCTTAGCATGTTCAGATGGACTCGTCCAATAATGAGGTAAATGAGGCAATGTTGCTCCAAGAATTAAATCAATACGATTTTGAATATCTCATTATTGGAAGAACCTACTGGAAGTTCTTCAGGGGATAAATCAGAAAATTCATCGATTAAAGATCGAATTTCATTAGGAATTTGAAGAACATAATCAGTTTCTTTTCCCAAAACCAAGTAAGCTACTTCATAGTGTTTCAAATCATTCGCATTCAAAAGCAGTTCAGGAGTGCTTATTTGGGCAACTTTGTTAGCAGGCGAATCAGGCACATGTTTTTGAGGATAGAGAGTGAATTCATTATTGTTTTGAATCAAAGAGTAAGTGTTCTTTTTCCCGTTGTGAATAGTTTTGTTATCAAATTGCCAAGGTCGACCCAACAGAATGTGACAGACTTTAAGAGGCACAACATCACAAGTAACTTGAACTTTAAAAGACCATTGTTAAGTTGACAACACATTACTTTGTAATAGGAATTTCACCTCCCTCCTTAAACCAAGAAATTTTATAAGGCTTAGCAAGCGGTTTGGATTTTAATTTCAGCTTATCAACCATCAGTTGTGATACAAATATTCTTGAACTTCCACTATCTTTCATAAGAGTATAGATTTTCCCTTCAACTGTACAAGTTGTTTTGAAAATATTTCTTCAAAGCCACCTGTCCCCGTTGTCAATTTTTGTTATTAAGACTTGTCTGATTACAAAAAGTTATTCACCTTCATCCCCCTCGACATCATTTTTTTTAAATTCTATGTCATTTTCATTTTCACATTCATTTTCTTCATCTTCCTCTAGTTCTTCGTCGTTTTCAATGTTGTTATTTTTAGGTGGATTATTTTTCCTACAGGCCGCAAAAAGATGGCCATAAAGCCCACATTTGTAGCATGGTCCGATTAATTTAGGTTTTTCAGAAGGTTTAGGACCTATAATTCCCTTTCCCTTATCAAAATTTTGATTTTCAAAAGACTTTATTTTCACCCCCGATGCTCCCATAGAAGTTTGAGATTGATTCTTAGACCCACCAATTGATCGTCATTTGTATGTTTCCGTTGTCTTGTTATAACCTCTTTCTCTTTGATGTTGTTTTTCAAGTTTTAATGTTATTCGATATGCCTCAACTTTTATTATATGATGCAAGTTCAATTGATCCTGAATTGTCCACTTAAGACCGTTAATGTATCTTGAAACAGTTCTCTTCAAACTCATCTAAATCATTTCTTGATTGAAGTTTGTAAAACAGTTCAGTGTATTCTTCCACAGTTTGAGTTCCTTGTCGCAAATTATTGAATTCTTAAAATAGAGTTTGTGCATGATCAGACGGTAAAAATTTTCCTCTCATTTTTTCTTTCATCTGTTCCCGGTTTTGTATCTTTTCTTTCCCACGCCTAAGCCAATTGTTTTGTAAATTTTTCCACCACGTAAGAGCATGAACGTTTAATTTTAAACTTGCAAATTTTACCTTTCGATTTTCTGGAATTTCTTTCCAATCAAAAAATTGATCTATTTTCTCAAGCCATTCAAAAAATAAATCAGGTTGAAATTTACCCTTCAAATTGTGAACATCAATTTTAATCCCAAAATCCTAATTTCATTGTCGCCTATTTTGAATCGTAGGGACTTCTTCGCTTTCAGATGATTGAACATGTTATTGATTAATATTAAGATTAGCAAGGGTATTAGCCATTTCATCAATCTGATTTTGCAAATTCGCTAATTATTGCATTATATTTTGTCATTCCCCCGGATTATTAGCCATTTTAGAACTTAAAAGAAAAAAGGGACACACAAACCAAGAATATCCTAACTTGCTTTAATACCAAACCTGATGCAAGCAAACTAGACAGAAGAGACAAACTAAAGAACACCAAGACAAAATATAAACCAAACTCAATTCAATTGTAGCTTGCAAACAACCAAACAAACGTTCGAAGAAACAAAAAGCTGAATCAAACGAAACAAAATAAAAATATAAAAACTCTATCCTTAGTATAACCGTCTAGCGATTTCCTCACATGCAACGAGAGTAGGAAATTTAATAAAATTGTGTTTAGGCTTGCAAACCAAGGGGCCACCACTGCAAAAGAGTCTAATGTCCTTCCAAACTCCTCCAGCAAATGTCTCCAAATTTCAACCAACAAACAACTTCCAAAGCTCAAGAAGAAGGATACAGGTAGAGTGAAACTTGCGTAGAGAAGAAATGGTTAGAAGCCAAGACGAAATAGAGAAGAGAAGAAGAGGATGGAACAAGCTCTCAAGCTTTTCCAAGAAGAAACCCTCGAGTTTTGTAGAGACTTTTCTCGAACTTCCAAAACAACTCTTTTTTATAGGCAAAATAAAATAGACAAACAACCATAACACCTCCAACCAAACCCAATCAAATTTGGTGAAATGAAAGGCCAAAAGTCATCAAATAGAAGGCCAAAAGACATCAAAATAGCAGCAGGAATTCTGCACAGAAAAACAGGGAAACAGTCCACAGAAAACACACCAGTAGGCCACGGGAAACCAGCCAGCAAGGGACCCGAAGAGCCAGCACAGAAGACAAAGCAGCAGGCACGGGAAACTAGCCAGCAAGGGAAAATCGAGAGGGAGAACCAGGGGAACATAAACAGACAGCAGAAACTGAAAAGTTAAAGGGAGGGAAAAAGACACAAGTCCACTCCACAATAATGAGCTTGAAATAATAGCATACCTTTTTGATTTAATGAGCAAGGAAATGCATTTATTCCCCAATCATTGAGCTAAACTTCAGCTCAAACATTTATGAGCTAACACCAAGTAGAATTCAAAATTTTGAGCTCAACACCAAGAGCCAAGGCCCACCCGAGAGTAGCAATATCACCAAACCGAAAACAGCAAGCAGCCCAAGGACAAAATGGACTCAAAAGCAAGCAAACCCAAGGCATGCCATGCCTAAGCACCTTCCTACCATGATCATTGGATGCCCAACCATCATAGGATAGATTAAAAAAAAAATTAAAACATAGCAAATATTGTTCAAAATACATTGAAACAAAATAGACTAAAAACATGAATGCATCACTGATCAAGATCAAGAATTCCAACGAATATGTCGTCATCATATACGTCATACACGAGCTTATCATAGGCAGGCAAAGATGATGATTTCGGTCATGCATCTTTAAATCAATCAAAACTAGACTCAATTGAGGGTGGGGTGGAAGACTGGCAAGGTGACCCTTCAAACACATCTTCGTAGGTAGAAAAGATCTGAGCATCTGAGATGCCCTCTTCGTCATTATTGGTTTTTAAGGATCTAGTTAGGACGAGGGATCTTGAAGCCGTCATGGAAGCATACTTGCCCCATGGTCGGATGCTATCAAAGTTCCGGGCAAAGGGGCTCAAGTCTTTCCTTCGTTCAATACTTGACAATCGCTGATTGAGTCGGGCAATTTCTTGTCATTGATCTTCGATTTGTGCTTCTTAAAGTGGTCACTGCAACGTCCATCAAGGCCACATCTTCCTCTATTCTTCAAGAACCTATTCTTGAAGCCTCACAACACACTGTTAACTGCAATCTATTGAAGGCTAGAAGATGAAAGAGGGAGTAGAACAGCTGAAACTACTGCAACAAGACAACAGGAACTACTGCTGAACTCCTGCGGTTGGAGACGTTCGAGCGACTAGAGAAGCCGATGCCTGAAGATGCTCCTCCTGGGATGATCTGCCTAGAGGGCTTGGAAGGGACGAAGATGACTTCAGCTTTCTTGTGAGCCTAGCAATTGACGCCAAATCACAGAGGAGATCATGGCCAAAACAGAGAGAGCGTGAGACTCACATCGAGCACCAACATTGATGAACTCCCAGACTAGAGGAACCACTACCTAAGAGATAACGTCCCTAGCATGAGATTGTGTCAGCCAGAACTTCTGCTCGTATAGAGCTTTCAATCACACTACAAGACTATGGCGGACTGACCACTCTATACGAAGAAGATCTGGTTTTTAAGAACACAAAATCTTGCCTTCAATCTATTACAGTGACCTGTAATTGCAATCCAACCACTAGAAGTTGGTTGTTAGCCAACCATCTAAACTCAGGTCAGGATACAGACAAGAGCAAACTCTGTTTCTTATTAGCTTCTCTCATATTGCAGATGATAACGACGATCTTCCAGTGAGCGGGATGATGTCCATCACGTAATAGATCCTCTAGCGATGGTCCCTTGGCCTAAACCTGAGCACCCCTCATCACCACCTAAGCTAGGCTCAAGATATAGAACACCGAAGGTTCTTCTGGCTTGCCCCGATCTACCTTACCCTGATCCAAAACAGGGTGCCCAAAATCGATCCTCTAAAGAGAAAGAATTGCCCTTATGGCTGGAACTTACGACCTGGATGAAGAACAATCTCCAGTAGGGACTCAAATGAACACTTACACACAAGCAAACCACCACCCAGAGGAATTAAACAAACAAAACTCTCTTTGGCATCTTGTCGGCTCTGATACCAAATGACACCGGACAATAGGGGGCTCGACAACTGACACCGGACAATAGGGGGCTCGACAACTCGTTGATGATCTAGTGATCGTAGCCAAGCACAACTCCAAAAATTCCTTGGAAAGAAACTACCACCTGAATACACTTCAGGATACATAAATGAAACAATGCTCAACTCAAATCTTATTAATCATCCCCTATTACAAGTATTAGTTATATATTTATAGACAAATGTAGCAACAAAATAGGCTACAACTAACATAAGAAACATTACACATATACAGTCATACTAACTACCATATGGAATTAATTTAGCATGAAGTTAACAAGATTAAGTAGCTCAGCTTCAGCGTCAATTTTTCAACTTTATCTTTATAGCGGAAAAATGCATAACCTCACAAGTTAGCAATGAGAGGACTGAGGCGAAAACGTAAAAAACAAAACACACTATCTCTCCTTATTTGAGTACACTGCAAATTTTATTAAATACTTTGCATTCCCTATGAGATATTGTACCTATCTTAAAAGCTAAAAACAATTAACATAATCTGGGATCCGTTTAAAATCCAGAATCTATGAAGGGGTCTTCGGCCAATGGAGATAAAGGATTAATCATACTTAATGTTATTGTTCTACCAAACATTGCTTTGTCCAATCACACTTCCATATTGAAATCAGTATCTGTTATAAACCCTCTAATAATAATGCTACGAGAACCTACACAAACATAGTTATCCATGATAATTTTTCCTCAAGAATACAATAGTAATCCATCCATAGCTTTTTCAAAACTATTTTTTCAACCTTACATCCAATCTAACTTAAAAAGCATAATAACTGACTGACTGAATATAATGTCCTAAATAATTAATTTAGTAACGATCACCCTATGCTAACCCTATTCACCAGGGAAACAACTACCTTTCAACTCTTAATCAAATATTATTCTTGCCTCATTCTGATTGTCTTCTCCACATACAATTACTCATAAACCTTTCCTATATTTTAAAAATTCACACTTCTTCAGATAAATTTTTGCAAGAAAGTTAAATTCATTTTTCTTTAAATTATTCTACATAATTATCTAATCTTTTCATTCAAAGACCACAAATTTCACGCAAAAAATTTAGTCCGAACATTAGACTTAACAATTACTCCTTTTAAAGGCAAATCATTTGCTTAAGACATCCAAGCCAACTCTTCCAAGCTTCACACCACAATTTGATAAAGTTATGTCGCATCACCTAAAGGTGACATCCTACCCAAGCGAGCACACTACTCACCAGTCACCATTGTTAGGTCTTGATGCATTGAATCTAAGAGAACACCCTAGCATTATCAAAGAATGAATAGTTCAATCAACGAAACCAAAAGATATTAGAACTTTTTGAAATTTCATCACAAATTTTTGTTTTAAAAGAATAACTGTAACATTGCCAACAGAACAAATATTAGCTAAACAACTAATGTGATATACTGATGACTATTTTTCTTGTTGGGTATAAATAACTTGATAAAAGAAGAAAAGTTCATTGTATAGCCCATGGTTTTAACATTAACTGGGATAAAAAGCAAACAAAAGAGTAAAGCTAGCCAAGGACGACATCTAATAGTTTAACTCATGGATTTAAACTTCACCCTTAAAACAATTGAATATACACCTTCAATAATGAATGATCGCATAAACGATTGTGAATGATATGCATGAAGACATGTAAAGAACAAGGTAACAACGGTAAAAAGCTCTACAGGCAACATCTCACATATAATATTAACCTTCACCGAATGCTGGATAACTTACTGCAGCTTCACGGAGAGAGCAGAGAGTATCGTCATCTAAAACCAGATTATGATGATCAAGGTATAGATCTAGAAAGTGTGGAAAGTTATGCTGAGTGCAATAGCACAAAATTAGCCTGTGTAATGCCTCGGCAGTGTCATTGTGAGCATGATCAGTAACTCTCTCCGCATCAAGACCCAGAGAACTATCAGAGAATTGAGAACTAGTAGAAATTTCTGATGCATTGATAATTAAACCGGCACGGGTAATAAGAGGCATAAGCTCAGCAGTACTTTCCCAGTAATCTTTCAAGAAGATATATTTTCTGGCCAATTCCTGCTCCACAAGCACTTTTAACCAAGACGAACACATATAAACAGCAGAAAATCTGAAAACTTTGATATTTGGAATAAACAAGCAAACAGGCTCCACTTCTCCAGAAGCACAAATATCTAGTAAATAGCCCATAGCCATGGCATCATTTCCAGAATTAGAACTTGAATGCTTAAGATTAATTTTAAGGGTTTCGTCAGATAATAAAGTTGGAGGTATGATGCCAATGAGTTTGTGGACCTCCTCAAAATTGTTGTGTGATAAATGGAATTCCAACTGAGATTCCCATGACACAGAGACGCTCATATCAATAGACTGATCAAGAACTACCTGCAATAAAAACCATAATGCATGTATCAGTTAAGGAAATTCCAATAAAAAAAAGCCAAAAAAAGAAGTATTACCAAATCCATTTCGTAATTGATACAATATATTGAGATCAAAAATTACGAAATCCAAAGCACGTAAATGCTCAGAAGTTATAAGAAAATGAGGAGAAAGGCAATTTTTATTTAAAAGTTAAGTTGCAAAATATTAAAGACAAACACGAGCCTGGTAAAGTAGAAAAAGCACAGATTAAATAGCTTTAAAGATATAAGCCTACAATTAAAAAGGAGACAAACTACTAAATGACAAAAAAAAAAAAGAATGTTAGTCTTCAAACGAGACAACACGCCTAATATAAAGTTTTACCAATTTATAACACATTTGGTTAGTAGAAGACACATGGAGACTTCGGTAACACCGACTAGACCAATATGTGCTGTTATTCAGTGATAGCAATCCAGACTGCAACCCACCCTAACTCCATAGAAATTCAGTGCCCAAGAATAAAGATATAAATGGACCACTTCTGCCCAGTATTTCTCAAACCCCTTGCTGGCAGAACTGATGAGTGGGTGGTGAGTCCACTTGAACCAAACTTAAAATTCGTAGATTCAATTAATAGGAACAAATGTAAACTTAAGACAAACTATTAGTGTCTATTACACCACCAACTTGCAATTAAGTGCTCACAAAAAAAATGTATGATGTAGCAAATGATATATTTTAAGAGATAAGGATCAAAATGATCCCACGACTTTTTACGAGAGATCAAAATAATCCTCAACTATTTGAAAATCTCATTTCGTCCTTTTACTTGTCAAATAGGAAACTAAATGGTCTCATAGAAAGACAAACTTAGTCCCTATTTAAAGCGTTAAGGGACGAAATTAGTACACTTTATATAGTCGGGGACTATTTTGATCCTTCAGAAAAAATTAGGTGACCAATTCAGTCATTGTCTATATATTTTAATGACAATGACCTGGAATTCATTCTTTTAATTCCCAGTACCAGAAACAAATCCCTTTTATTAAGACCAAACTGGGAACTCAATAAACAATTTTTTGGCTAGAAATGCAGAATACAAGACACAACTATGGGTTCTTCAAAGTACAAGTACGAAACTGTCCAAATTTCCGTATAAAAGCAGGAAACCAACATAAGACTTATTTAGGAAAAATTAACATCAGAACGCTTCAGCTATCAATTGTGCTCCCCATAATTTTTAAAGCCAATATATAAACTATATAAGCAATAAAATGGCAAATCAGGATCTGACATTTCTAATCAGATTTTAAAAATAAACCATTGGTTAACATAAACTTTTATAACAAATAAAATCAAAAAAGAAAACCACAGAAACAGTCAAATGAATCTCCCCATAAAAACTTCCAAGAATAGGAAGCTAGAGACGTATAACTAAAGCCTAGGGCTGCAAGCGAGCCAAACGTTCGATGAGCTACTCATTGTTCGGTTCGATTAAAGCTTGTTTGTGATCGTTTAATTAGTTAAATAAACAAACTTGAACAATATTTTAAATACTCGATACTTAAATAAACAAGCTTGAACACTAATGTGTTCAGGCTCATTTATGTTCATAACAATATCATTTAAAGCTTGTGAACTAGCTCGATTCGTGTTCGATTCAAAACACGTGAATAAGCTTAATAAAAACTCAATTAATATTTGATTATAAAAATGATAAATATACTTAATATAAATATTATATATTTATTATAACTAGTTATATATGTTAATGAAATTGCTCATTTGATAGCTCAAAAATACTAGTTAGATTTGTTCATGAAGGTGATTGATTCATAGATCAAAAAAATTTGCTACATATGTTCACAAACATGTTCAATGTAATTATTAGTTATGAGGCTCAGTAAGCTTAATGAACATCTAGAAGTAAAACTCGTTGATGCTTGTTTGTTTAAAGCTTGATAAGCACTAAACGAACCAAACATGAACCGAACACGAACACTCATTAATTTAAACAAACAAAACATAAACATAAATAGTAAAGCTCGAATCAAACACAAACCAAACTTGAACAAGCTGATAATAAATAAACTCAAACATGAACACTCACATACTTGGCTCGGCTCGATTCTTTTGCAGCCCTACTAAAGGCAGACATTATATAGAAAACAAGGGGTTCCTCAAATGCAGGGTTAAAGGGAGGTATGATTTATGTAATGTTGGCTTGTCTTAGAAGAAAAGATGTTTCTTAAATCAAACCCATGACATCCAGTTCATAGTGGAGGGAACAAAACCTTGCTGCAGGCCAGCCTTTCAATAACAAAATAACACCTAAGGTCTTATTTGGTTGCTTGAAGTTAGAAAACATATTTGAAAAGCAATGAACTTTGTTAAATTTATCATAAGTTGGATGTAATCAGATAGTAACATTATTTCAAACTCCACAAACCCCACTCCAAAATCCGTTAAATGCAAAAGTATTTCATTTTAACATTCAAAATAAGTGAAAATGAAATCATTATTGAATATTTGAAAGTCAAAATTAAGAAATTTATTTTAGAAAACTATTTTAGAAATAAAAGGAGAGATCAATTGTGATCTTCTCCTATATATTTGTTTCCTAAATTTTATGAAAGTATCAAGCTAGTTAGTTATTTCCTTTATTAGACACTTTTTAAATATATATATATATATATATAGTACCATTTTTTAGTAAGAAGATGAATAAATTAAAAATTATTTATGGCATCAGAACTAGTTCTCTGAACTCTAATCTCTCCGGCAAATTCTTTCTGGCCGTCTCTTCTTTGTTTCTCAGACCGATTCTTTCTAATCGATCCTCACTGGTTAGTGTCGTCTCAACCTTCTTCTATATTTCCAACAACCTTATTCGTTCTTCTCCCTCATCTTCTTATTCGCAATATGAATGGCCTTATCACAAATATGTGACATCACGGCCAGAATCATGAAGAAGTTCAAAAGCTCCAAACCTTGGAGCCAATGATTCTTCTCCTATTCTCATAACAGGACACAAATTAAATAGGAATAATTATTTGCAGAGTTCCAATTCGTGTTGTCCATTTGTGATAAGGGAAAAAATGAGTATCTCACAAGAGCAGCACCCATGCCAAACTACAAATATGGGTTTCAGAAAGTGGAAAATTGAGAATAATATGATTGTATCATGGCTTATCAATCAATTCCATGAAAAATGGCATAGGTAAAAATTTATTGTTGCTGGGACTATAAATAAAATATGAGATGCAACCAAAGAGACTTACTGTAGTTCTGAAAATACTTCACACATGATGCGGGCAAAAGATATAGGGAGCCTATACCCTTCGCCCACAAAAAACACGACGGACTTCTACGGACGAAATTGAGAAAGAGACGAACAAACTCTTACATTTCAATTTAAAGAAATAAAAAGAAATTAAAATTACATAAACTCGACTCGATCTCAAAGACACCCTAAAGTTGCTTCACTTAGAGAAGAAGGATACAGGTGGAGTGGCACTTGCGGAGAGACGAAGAGATTAGAAGCCCGAGAAGAAAGGTTGGAAAGAGCCCGCAGGATTTCCGGAGGGGATGAGAAAGAAGGGTGGAAAGAGCCCGCAGGATTTCCAAGCAACCCGCAGGTTAACAGATTTTTTCCAAAAATCAAATATCATTCAACTTTTTTAAACAATACATAACCCCCCATATATATAGGTATGAAAGGGGAAGACCAAAAGACACATAACATAAATTTAACACTTAATTCAAAGCATTAAACACATAGAAAACTCCCCCCCAAGCTCACGGTTAAACACCCAAACCAGGAACCAAGGAGACAGCCACGGGAGACGAGGGGAACCGCATGGACCGAGAGCCACGGCCACGGGAAAAGAGGGACGGACACGGAAGGAGCCAGCCGTGAGACCCCAAGAGGCATACACAAAAATCAAAAAGCCATGGTGGAATTCAAGGAGCCACACATGGGAAGACTAAACAACTATCTTGGATTCCCAAAAGCCTTATTTTGGAAATCCAAGAGACAACTTTTAAGACATTAAAAACTATAATAAAAGTGCATTTAAATAAAGATAAATATGAACTAAAATTCATAGTTAATAATGAGCTAGTCCCTAGTTCAATAAATGAACTAAAGCCTAGCTCATAAATGAGCTAAAATTCTAGCTCAATTATGATAAACTACTAGACTCAAGGGAAGCCAAAATATGATCTATTTTGGACAAGTGTTGACCCCCCCTTTGTCTACATCAACACACTACAAGAAAACAAGTGATTTGCGGCTGATTTGTGGAGGGCTTTGCAACGGAAAAATTTTTTGACAAAATTGTGGCGGAAATTTCCGTCACAAAATGTGACGGAATTGTGTTGGCTCAAGAAAAACGGCATGAATACATAAATCCCTCTTTGGAGCTGTAGGATTTCATTTCAATTAAGTCAGATTGCAATTAACCAGATAAATCCCTCTTTGGTTAGACCTGCAATGCTTTATGGCGCAAAATGTTGGCCATTAAAAGAGATGCATAATATTATGTTAAGTGTTGCATAGATGAGGATTCTCAGGTGGATGAGTGGCTTTACTCTTAGAGAGGATATGAAATGAGCATATGCATGAAAAGATAGGAGTAGCTCTAGTGGTAAATAAGATTAGAGAGAGTCGTCTTAGATAGTTTGGTCACATAAAACAGTGGCCTTCCGATGACCCGGTTAGGAGAGTAGATGTATTAGATTTGAACTATGTTAAGAAAGGTAGAGGTGGACCTAAAAAGACTTGGTTAGAAAATATTAGAAATAACCTTTTTTATTAGATGTAAATAAGAATTTGACTCTAAACAGAACACAATGGAGAAAGAGGATTCATGTAGCCAACCCCACGTAGTGCGATAAAGGCTTGATGTTGTTGTTGTTGTTGTTGTTGGATTCATGATCTTATTTTAACTTTAAGTGACACTTAAGGACAACAATTAAGGTGTATGTAGAATGTTGGCCAGTAAAAGATAAACATAATATTAAGTTAAGTGTTGAATAAATGAGGATGCTTAGGTGGATGAGTGGCTTTACTCTTAAGTTAAGAAAGGTAGAGGTGTAAACCTAAAAAGATCATAATATTAATTGAAGTGTTGCAGAGATGAGGATGGGAAAGTATATGCATGAATGAGCAGCACAACTATCCATGAAAACTCTTAAAATCATTATCATTACACATTATTTTAATTTTTTTTTTAAATTGATACAAATCTCATTATTTAGTTGTAGGAATTTAAGCACAAATCTATTATAGATATTCGAAATTATAGAAGTTGGATATATAATTGGTTATTGTTTGGACGCAAGACATTACCGAATGAATTTCTGAACATAATGAATTATTTCATTCAGGCAGCCTGTCAATCACCTTCCTTCATATGATCAGAGGAAAAGATTTGTTGTTCATATTCCAAACAAAAAAATCAAGCTTACCTCACACCAAATGAGATTCATGTTGATCTATATCGCAGAAGATTTATACCAGAAACTTGGTATTGAACTTCACAGAGTGAGTACGAGCCTTATTTCGACTCTCAGTGCGGGTCGTCTACAAATTCCAACATAGTTGAGGAAGATAGAGTTAGAATGATTAAGGATTTGGTTTATGATGCAATTGAACAATTTCAATAATATACAAAAGAACCATGAATAAAGAGGCACAAAATTTTTATGATTTGTTGCACGCTACGCAACAACCAATTTGAAATGAGTGCACTACTCACTTAGTGTTATCTGTTGTTGTGAAGATGTTAAGCATTAAGGCATAATATAATATATCCATATAATGTTTCAAAAAATTTATTGGCCTACTTAACGAGACCAATCTGGCAGATAATTTAATTTCAATAAACTTACATCGGATAAAAAAATTGGTTTCTAAACTTGGTGTTGACCTCAAAACAAAGAAATAAAAAAATCTCACATACAAACCTTGCAACCATCGGATCCTCAAATTCTGCCGAGATTTACGCCGATTCGGCGCCGTTCACGGTCGCTTCCCAGGTATCCCGCGACCCTGCAGCGCCTCGATAGCATCTCTTCAGCGTCGTTAAATACCAAGCCAAACAGAGCATTCGGGGCTGGCACTTCTCCCATTCGCTCTCCACGCACAAGCTCCGAACTAGAGCTGCTTCTCCGACTTCGCTCCATGCACGACCAAGGCTCTCCCGCTCTTCTCCCGTTCGCTACCCTCTCCCTATCCCGATCCACCTCCGTCTGTGCCGACCCCGAGAGAGAGAGAGAGAGAGAGAGAGAGAGAGGGGGGGGGGGAGAACCTCAAACCGAGCCGAGACCCCCATTCCTGAACTCCTCTGTTTCACTATGCCGGCCTTCTTCTTCAAGCCGAGAGAGAGAGGGAGATAGGTATATGTTATATATATATATATATATATATATATATATATATATATATATATATATATATATATATATATATATATATATATATATATATATATATTATTTCATTTCTATTAATGATTAATTATGATTAGTAATACTAATCATAATTAATCATTATTATTATTATTATTTAATTATTTTAATAATGGTGATTATAATCTATTATAATTATTATAATTAAATATTTTAACTACATTTAATTAGTATAAATATTAATTAGTTTTAATTAAAAATAAATTATGATTAATTTAAAATTATTATGATTAATGATAATAATTAATCATAATTTATTTAAATTAATTATAATTAAATTTTAATTTAAATTAATTATCATCATTTATAATTAAATGTGGTTAATTATTTTAATTATATTTAATTATTTATAAATTGTAATTAATTATTATTAATTTTAATTCATTATAATTAATTAATAATTTAAAAAAAATAAGTGCTCCCCTCCACTATCTTACCTCGACATTCGTCTCGGACCAGCAAACCACCTAAGCGCGCCTTTGTTGACCGTGGTAGGAGGGAACCCGGTGCGACACCTACGACGAGGTAGGCGAGTGACCCCTCGATTCACGTGTCAACCACGACAACCCCGCGGAGGTATGAAATTTTCTAAATGCAAAACCCTACTTCAATGTTCGTGGCAAATCGGAGAACCGCCCCAGCACGCCTTTGTTGCGCGTGGTGGGATGGGACCCCGGTGCGGCACGTACGGCGAAGCGGGGTCACTTATAAGTACCCCCGGACGGGGGGAAATCAAACTGTCCTCTTTTCAAATAAAACGCTATTTTAAAACCTCATGCACGCCTTTGGTGGCGTGGTGGGAGAAAAAAAAAATCACCACCGTGGTGTCTCACAAACACCAACCGTGCACGTCTTTGTTGACGTGGCGGGTAGGCGGCCTCTTGGTTTTTCCCATAAATGGGGGAGACGCCGGGAGGCTGCCGAAATTTCATTTGAAAATACTGAGGACTTGGACAAATTTGAACTTGCATTGAACTCTCATTTGAACTCAACCGGACTCCAAGGACTTTGAACAATGTTTGGACAATAAAATAAACTCAAATTTGAACTCAAATGAATGTGGAGAACTTGAACAAGCCAAAATTACAGTGAACTTTATTTGAACATGCAGAAGACTTGTTTTGAACTTGAATTCAATCAAAATATAAGAGGCTCAAATTCCCAAAGGGGTTCAAAAGACTAAACTAGAACTTTAATTCAACATGATCACAAAGAAGCTTGGACATAGAACTTGAATTTGCACTTTGAACTCCAAAAGAATGAGAACTTGGGTTGGACATTTGAATTCAAGTACTTGATCATATGCTTTGAACTTGGACCATGTAATATCAAGTGGGTTTTTTATAATGAATCATGAATTGAATGATCCATAAGAATTCAAGTTGAACCATAGCACAAGGAATCCAAATGAGCCATAAGATGTTTGAACTTGAACGAACAAATCATATAAAACCAAACTCTTAATAGTGTAGAGTTGGAACCAAGCATGAAGGAGCTTGATATCATGCTTAAAGTGAAGTTATGAGTGGTGAGATAGCAATTCCTAAATAAATGCAAGAGGTACACATTGGATATAATGGTAGAGCCTCATGGACAACAACAATTCATATTCAATGAATGTAGTACCGTACACACCAATGCCAGAAAGAAGTGGAAAGGGGATCGTCTATACTCTTGATGCAAGAAATCTCCAATGGAATGATAAAGAATTATCACTTTAATTTGGATGCAAATCCTAATTAAGAAAATGTTTGAGTTATTCAAATATCATACAAATAAACAATGACTTGCAGTGGACAATGAAACTACAAACACAAATTGCTTACAAGCAATACGAAAGTTATAGAAGATGCCTCATGATTTCATAGAATGCCTTTGACAAATAATGAAGCTTACAAATAGAGGACAATAATTGATTCACGATGTTCATCCCAATTATGCAAATCGATGATTTGAAATAATTGTAATAGATGTGGGGTGTTTGTGATGAATAAAAGGCGATCTCTTACGAGCTATCGTAGAAAACCTATTACATACACACAATCTTTAAGTAAATGCCCAAAGGGCTTCAACAAATACATGCATCTACAATCAAAGCAGGAGATTCGTTAGTGCATTACGATCCACCTGCAGAAAGCAACGAGTAGTGCACGACAATCTACCTGTACGAAGCAGCGAACAACTTTATTCAGAAGCTGCTACGCCACGCCACCGGATCCGTAACTTCTATGCAAGCGGATAGAAGGCATCTACGAATACTTTCAAAATACCCCTGCACGTGCACTGTAATTTGTATACACATAGGTACACTAAAGGGGAAAATACAATCTCAACCCGCAAGGGCCCCGGCGAGCGTGTTATTGGTACACACGTGACGTCTAGGGATGCTGCGCGGGTTATTAAATTTGAACCCGATCCTTCTAAGCAGATAAAAAGAGTGGACAGGGTTCAATTATAAAATGTCCCCAAACACCCGCATGGGCCCAGGCGAGCGTGTTATTGGTACACACGTGACGTCTAGGGACGCTGCGCGGGCTGACAAGTGAATTCAAGTTCGAAACCGATCCTTCTATACGGGTCAATAGAAGTCGACAGGGTTCGAACCAACAAATAAATATATGGTTGTGGCAACCGTCATATTTGTCTTAATACATTCATATTAGGCCTTCAAGGCCTATAATAATGAGAATTCACTATCAAGGACATAAAGCCTACGAAAAACCCGATCTTCGATCAATAGCTTGGTCGAGTTGACAGGGTTCAATCAAAAAAGATAAATGATCCTGAACACCCCGATGATGGCCGTATTAATTGGTTATCTCAACCGGAGGGGTTCACAAATACTTTCAAATTCCATTCAAATGCCCGAAAATCTAAACTCCACAAAGTCCAAATCCAAAAACCTAAAAATTCCAAAGATCATCCAGAATCCAGAAAAATCCAAAAATATTTAAAATGAAATAAATCCATCAAAACACTTGAAGCACAAAATTTATCCACCCTCCGCAACAGTTTGCCGGGGTGGACAAATCAAAATTTACTCTAGCTCACATAGAGCCAAATGCCTAGTCGAAAATATCACTATGATCCATTCTCAAATAATCTCCTGCCAGTAAGGATGTGGTACGTGTCCTCTAACCGGCAGTTTCGCCGCCAAATAGCACTGCAGGTAAACGGTTATGACCCGGGACCCTCTGAACCGAGTGGTTTTGCCGCCAAATGGCACCACCAAATACCGGTTATGGTCAGAGCCAATACGCTCCTTAATGGCGTTAAATCCTTGAGATATGAATCAATAGGATATGATCGATAGGGCACAAAGCCCTCTGTTAGCTAAGGTGGATTCAAATTTGTCCCCTTAGACAAACATCCAATCCAGGTCTACAAGGTCCCCTTGGACGAAGCAACCCACGGCTACCGACAAGGATCCTTCTGTCATGTTGGGTCGACTACCTCCTCTGACTAAGTAGACCAGGGACCACGATGGCCCGGGACGACGAAACCATGGGATCTTGATCGGGTCCATCATCCATTCCCCCACCATCTGCTTTAAGTGCAAGATGGTGAAGTTTCTATTTTAAATATCAAATTTTCCAATCTCCAAAATTTCCAAACTTTCCAAATACTCAAATTTAGACACAAATTCCAAATCCAAATCTATGCTGCTACTATATGCCAGATAACACGTATCCCTATACGTATCTGATTGACGACTAGCCTTAATCGAAAGTTCTCTCTCGTTATCGGGAGGGGTAATTAACTATAGGGGCTTGCGCCTATAGGAAACCAGAACTCAGATCATAAAGTCCTCACAAAATGAGGGCGAAATCTCTGGGTAGTGTCTTATCTACAAATCCATCTGTCTTCCAAAATTTACCCCGGAACTTAATCAGTTAAAACTCCCTCGCCCAATAAAAAAGAAAAAGAGCGAGCGGAGGCCGGGGCCGAATTTTTGGAGCCCACACTTGGTTTGACAGTTATGAAAATATATTGTTGTGTTAACAAATATATGTTATACTATGGGGTTAATTTGTTAGATATAGCATGTCATCATTGTAACGCAATAAGGTTTAAATCAAATTCTGGGAAAAAAGATGGGAGAAGTATATGTCAGTCAGTCGATTGTTCTACTTACCAAACATTCCTATATTACAACATTTATATGCATTTATGAGCTCTAAAGCACACATGCAATTGCATAAATAACATACCTCGCAAGTAGGTGTCCTAATACATCCGTCAGAAGTAGAAGTATGGAAATACTTTGACCGTACACATCCTACCTTCACCGCAAAACTAATGAATTTAAGATTATGTTTATATGCAAATGATTTTACTTCATTTTGCTAATCTGACTCATTTTAATCATATGGGCATGTGATACTCACCTCCTAAATCTTCCTCCAGAGTTATGTATGACTACACCCTACATGTTTCAATCACTTATCATTCTAGTCCCACACAATCTAAAGACAAAGATAGATGTGTTTTGCAATCTTTAATTGATGACTTAAACTTATTGTGGAATGAATGAGTTACTACATATGATGTTTCTACCAAACAAAATTTCACATTAAGGGGAGTGCTATTTAGGACAATTAGTGACTTTCCAACATACAGTATGATTTCTGATTGGAGCACTGCAGGCAAGCTAGTTTGCCTATATAGCATGGAAAATATTAAATCATTCACTCTAAAGCATGGGTGCAAAAACACTTAGTTTAACTATCACTATATGTTCTTACCTGCAAATCTTCCATTCAGGAAAAATAAGGATGCTTTCACTAAAAATAAAATTGATACAACACAACCTCCAACTAAGGCTAAGTAGTGAGTAAATATTTGAAAGAGTAAATTTCATACCTACAATAATTAATTCTCCATCATTAACTGTTTATAAAGTGCCCGGATATGGAAATATTCACAATTAGACAGAGAAGAGTATTTTCTGGTCATTGTCATATTGGAGAACAAACTTGATCAAACATAATTTAGATGTGATGCATATAGAGAAGAATGTTTTTAGTAATGTGTTCAATACATTAATGGACATCAAGGGCAAATCTAAAGATAATAGACATCAGACATAAGTTAGAATAGATTAGAAGGATGTTTGCAGGAGAAAAAAGCTTGAGTTGAAGGATGGTGAAAATAGTAAACTTCTAAAGCCAAAAGGTTCATTCACCTTCACTTTAGAGCAGAGGCGAGCGATTTGTAAATGGATGGAAAGCCTAAAGCTACCTGATGGATATGCTTCCAACCTCATCAAATGTATTTATATGAGATCGGGTAGATTGTTTGAATTGAAAAGTGATGATTGTTACGTCATCATGGAATAATTGCTACCCATTGCTTCCAGTTCTCTTCCAGATTCAATATTACATCCCTTGACTGAAATAAGTAACTTCTTCAAGGGCTTATGCTCATCAAAACTAAATGAAGAATTTTATTGTGCATCATGATAGGACTAAACTCTTTGAAATTGACAGACAGTCCATCACAAAGAAGGTGACTAGTGAGACTGTTAAATTGAAGCACATCCCTACCAAGCATCAAACTAAAGACATCCTCACCAAAGCTCTCCCTAGACCTAACTTTGAAGACTTAATTTGAAATATTTGATTATATGATATATGTTTCCAGCTTGAAGGGAAGTTGAATATTTTAAATTCAAAGTTAGGGAATTTATTTCAGGAAAGTATTTTTAGGAATAAAATGAAAGATCGATTGTGATCTTCTCCGATAGTTTTTTGGAGAGAATTAAGCTAGTTACTTATTTCATTTATTAGAAATTTTTTAGCATATATATAATATTGTATTTTAATAAAAAGAATAAAAAATTAAGAAATTCTTCAATCATCATTTACTAAAACATATGTTCTATCAACAAGGAGCAAAATGAGCCCTATTACCATTATTCCTTGACATCTTCTAATAGGTGCTATCCCACAACATCTAATAATAGCATTTTTCACTATAATTTCTAGTGTTACTGCACATTAAAATTTATCAGGCATGCTCAACTTGGCTTTTAGTGTTTATTCATCAATGCATTCCTGAGTCAATAGATGGCTAATTGTTATTTTATAAGATCCAAAATTAATTAGTACGTAAACAATGGTTTAGTTAGGTTTACAACATAAATTCAAACCTTATTTTCAGCATAATTTAAACTTTAATTCAAAACCGTTTGAGAGCAACCAGAGGCCGTGGCAGCTTTTGAATGACATATGGGGTTACGGACTAGACCTAAGCCTATTAGGGGCCCGATTTATACCCATACTCACTAGTCCTAACCGTTTATGACTCAGTAAATGACCAGACTTACTTGGCTTATGCACCAGTTCAAACCACATGACAGCCCTAATTTTTAGTACGTATGACATTTTAAGAAGATAGAAAAGCAATAATTAAAATTCAAGCCAAGAATAACATGAAAACACACTAATGGTAATTGTTTGAACAGATCCTAGCAATTATCGAAGTTTTGATCATACACGGTCAATAGTTCTTTGATCCCAAGCATCAGCCCAAGTCGCAGCACAAGCCCAGTATGCAGCATGGACATTTTCTTCATCAACCACAGAAAAGGCAGGGCCATCATCCAAATTAGCCCACGAGCCTAAAATGACCCCATCAATATCTCCACATTCGATGATGAAACTGTCATTCACATGAAATTTCAATTCAGCTTTTGAAACCTCCCAATTAGCGCTTGACACAATTCCGTCTTTCTGCTTCCCATGATATGCAAACCAGAAGCTGCTGCTAGGATACAACCGCTATTTTAAAACATTGAAATGAAAGAGTTAGCCATCAGATAAATCGAATGCAATTGATAGATTAAAATTAGCAAAATAAATCATAACCAACACAAAATTAACAAAAGAATAGACAATGGAAAAATAAAGGAGAAACCTCAATAAGAGAAATTCTCTCCAATATTTTCATCTCTGTTCTTCTAAGATATCCATACGATTCCATTTCTTTGGCAATTTGTGCTCGGAGTGATCTTCTGACAGTACCAAGCAACAATTGCCGAAGGGTAAGTTCTAAATCCTCACCAAGTCTTAGTAATGTCTCCACAGCTAGTGTGCTTTCACCCTGAACAAATGCAAGTAATTTTTGTTCACAAAGAAAGTTTGGACAATCTCATTATGTTAAAACAACATACTACCTTTAGAAAAAGATCATAAGCAATAGCTCGACCAATTTCACAAACTTCAGTAAAATTATCATAACAATGTTTTTCATCCATCTGATCCCCATGGCGTTGAAGATGCACATGAAGCACTGCTAATGGGAGGCGGTCATAACATAAAGCTTCCTCTACAACAGTTTTCAGGTCAGGACTATCTTTTTTCCAACGTGTGATGGTCTCCTTAGGATTTTCCAAATGAAGTATTTTACTCCTTGCGATGGGATCAGCTTCAGGAACATAAATCTCATTCAAATTCACTTGACTAGAAGAAGGTTTTGCTGAAGATAAGGCCTTATCTTCAAGTTCATTGAACTGTAATAATGATGCCTGAGCCTGAGATTCCACGGAATCTAACACGCTTAATGAAACAGACTCAGCTAAAGCAATTGGAAGCATTGAATTATTCTGCAAGTTTTCTCCATTAACCATGTCTCTCATATCTTTTCCATCTCTCATCTACATAAAGAAACATTTTTAAAGGTATATTTTTATATAAGCATAACCATTAAATCAACATAGCAAATCCAGCACCATACATCAAGAAGCAGCCTTCTGTCCTTGGAACTCAGTTGGCTTTGAAGATTTCTAATAACCTCCAACAGAAGGGCCATCCCAGAAAGCATTCGGGAGTTACTTGTCCCACAAAACTTCTGGAAATGCTTACGTTTCCACATATGTACACTCTTAAAATCCTTCCGAGGAGAAAGGACTTTCTCTCCCTTATGTTCAGCTGAACCATATTTCCGAATCATTTTAGTTGCAAAACAGGCAGCCAGAGCTAACAACCTGCATTCACACATAATATGTAACAAGTTTTGAACCCAAAAAAGGACATTTAAAGGACAAACCTTCAAAAATGTCTTCAATAATAACTTTCTACATTTATTGCACGCTGAAGATTTTCAGTAGTAAATGTAGCTTAAACTTTGTGAATAAATATTTATTTAATTATTAAAGATATCATGACGTTTATCTGAGCATACTTAATCTTAGAGCACCACTATCATTAATGTAGTTATAACTGAATCATTTCTTTGGATTTTGAAGGATAAAAAACAAAATAATTCAAAAAACAGTTCAAGTCCTGATCCATCCCTCAAAGAGCAGACCCCAAATACATGGGAATATGGGATAAAGCTAATGATGATGATAGTAGCATGATGACAAGGAATAGCATGCATGGCGCCAAACTGGTCCTCATAAAATAAAAGCTAAACAAAATCATCCAACAATAACAAGCCAAAAGAAGGGAAGGCCAAAATGGGCCTGTCCAAGGGCAAACACAAAATCACTAGGTTTAGTTGCACAGAGAAAATACTGCTAAGTATTGAAGGTGCTCATTAATGCGGTATAGTTAACTTTCTAAAGAGCAAAACACGTAAATAAAAAGACAAGACTGAAATGAGCAACCCACATCAATAATGTTACAATGAAAATCATCATCCACATCAACCTTATCTAACTATTTGGGTGCACTTCATGTTTCCTTTAGACGACTTCTTTTAAAAGCTCGGTCTACATTTTGTCAGCATGCCAATAATCAATTTCAACTAAGGGTGTCAATATATGACATGACCCAAAAATCCGACTCAGACCCGACACAAAAATTCTGGGTTCAGGTCGACCCATTTAGAAGACAAGTCAGGTTCAGGTTTAAATATCTGAACCTGGCCCAATTTTAATTTCAGGTCAGATTCTAGTCAACTCGAAAATCCCAAAATGACCCGAAAGAAACCCAAATCATTTGATTAATAGGGCAGGCCGTGGGCGTGAAGTGTTTCAGTGTTTCTTATTATGCTTGCCTTGCCTGTTTCGCACCATGCCCCTACCCCTATTCTTGTATATGTTCTTCAAGTTGCAAAGGTTGCCTACTTGTCTTGTAGCAGTAGAGGTCTTCGATCGAGATCGCCCACTAGCTTTCTCGCAGTTCATTCCACCAAAGCAATGGTGAAACGCCGCCTCTCTATTACTTCCCGTTCTTCTTGCGATACATTCCAAAACCTTTTTTGTTTATCCATTGTTTCCTCTCAATGTGCTGAATCTATAATCAAGAGCATCGTTCCTTCCCAGCTTATTGTTCCAATCTGCTAGTCATCAATCCAGGTATAAAACCCATAATCTAGTCTAAAACCCTTGGAACCATATATAAGAAACAAAGACATAAATTTATACCTTATAGATATTTCATTATTTTGCAAAATCAATTTGGATTCATACCGGGTAGGTCTACTATGGAAGTCATACATTTATTGAGAGGTTTGATGGAGAAATATAGAGAGAATAAAGAGGATCTACATATGATATTTATTGATTTAGAGAAAGCATATGATAAAGTTCCAAGAAAAGTGCTATGGAGAGTTCTTGAAAACAAAGGAGTTAATAATGCTTATATTCAAATCATTAAAGATATGTATGCAGGGGCTATTACTTGTGCTCAAACACAAGGTGGTTTGACCAAGTATTTTCCTATTTCGGTTGGATTACATCAAGGATCAGCCTTAAGTCCATATCTTTTGCTTTAGTCATGGATGTTCTCACTAGACATTTGCAAGAGGATATACCTTGGTGTATGCTTTTTGCTGATGATATTCTTCTTGTTGATAAGACTAGAGAGGGAGTTGAAGGTAAACTCGAATTATGGAGGTCAACTTTAGATTCTAAAGGTTTTCGCTTGAGTAGATCTAAAACTTAATATATGGAGTGTAAATTAAGTAGCGATAAACCTACTGATGGAATTGTGACTTTAGGCGATCAAGTCATTAATAAGTGTACATGTTTTAGATATCTTGGATCTATTGTTCAGAGTGATGGTGAAATTGATGGGGATATTATCAGCAGAATTCAAGTTGGATGGTTGAAGTGGAGGAATGCATCGGGCTTATTGTGTGATAGAAAAGTCCCCCTCAAACTTAAGGGAAAATTCTATAAGATGGTGGTGAGACCTGCAATGCTTTATGGTGCCGAATGTTGTCCATTAAAAGAGAAGCATAATACTAAGTTAAGTGTTGCAGAGATGAGGATGCTTAGGTGGATGAGTGGCTTGACCCTTTGGTGGGGGCAAGAAATATAGGGAGCCTATACCCCTCGCCCGCAAAAAAATAAGATTGGACCTACGACGACGAAAACACTAAAAGCACGAAGAAGGACAAGGAAGAGAGAGATGAACAAACTCTTATATTTCAAATTAAACTAAAAAGAAAAACATTACAAATGACGACGGATTACAACTTTTGACTCGAAATCAAAGACACCCTAAAGTTGCTTTACTTAGAGACGAAAGATACAGATGAGATGGAGTGGCACTTGCGGGGAGACGAAAGAGATTAGAAGCCGAGACGAAAGGTTGAAAAGAGCTCGCAAGATTTCCGGAGGGGATGAGAAAGAAGGTGGACAAAGCTCGCAAGCTTTTCCAATGAAACCCGCAGGTTTACATTTCCAAAAATCACATATCATTCACTTTTTTAAACATTACAAGTCCCCCCATATATATAGATATGAAAGGGGAATACCAAAAGACACCTAATAAATTCCCATAGGAATTCCAAAAGACAAACATTAAAAACCTAATTGCTTTTCACGAAAAAACAGCCCAAGTCAAGGAACCGAAAAAGCAACCACGGGAACCAAAGGAACCGCAAGGAACCGAGGTGCCAAAGCCACGGGAAAACTCCCCCAGCTCGGAAAACCAACAGCCACCGTGAGAACCAAGGAGACAATGCACGGAAATCAGCCACCCGTGGAAGCCAAGAAGCCATGGCAAGGGAAAACACATTCCTTGGGATTCCAAAAGCCATTTTGGAATCCCAAGAGACAACATACATTAAAATATTAAAAACTATAAAAAGTACATTAATTAAAAGATAATTAATGAACTAAAATGTTAGCTAATAATGAGTTAACCCTTAGTTCAATAAGTGAACTAAAGACCAGCTCATAAATGAGCTAAAATTTCAGCTCAATTTTGATTGAGCTTGTAAACTCGGGGGAAGCCAAAATTAATTCATTTTGGACATTAGTTGACCCCCCTTTGTCTACATCAGATTCTCCCCTTCTTAAAGAACTCATCTCCCGATGAGTTAGCTTTGGTTTCTTTTGAGGAGGCAAAGGCGTCACATCCAGCTCTTTGATCTTATCTTCATATTTCTGCAGGATCTCATCTCGCTATTTCAGGAATTGATCTTGTAAATGCTGCTTTTTTCTTCATGTACCTTTCTGTACGTAGGTGCATCCATACTTGAAGCTTGTACAGTTCATATTCCAGAGGATATATTGACTTTGATGGGATCCACCTATCCATAGAATCTTTAATTTCAACTAGCATGCTTTCTTCTGTCTTTTTGTCTTTTTTTCATTTTTTTTTTTACGACTCAAAAAAGACTCAAAAAAATAATCTAAACTTAGACTCAAAATACTCGAACTAAAAAAAATTAAGACTCACAAAAAAGGCTCACGACAAGACTTGCCAAAACTCACACTTGACTTGACAAAACAAAACTTGACAAACTACAACTTGACAAACCACAACCTAGGATTTCATAACTTACTCTGACACCAAATTGGTGGGGGCAAGAAATATAGGGAGCCTATATCCCTCGCCCGCACAAAAATAAGATTGGACCTACGACGACGAAAACACTGAAAGCACGAAGAAGGACTAGGAAGAGAGAGATGAGCAAACTCTTACATTTCAAATTAAACTAAAAAGAAAAACATTACAAACGACGACGGATTACAACTTTTGACTCGAAATCAAAGACACCCTAAAGTTGCTTTACTTAGAGACGAAAGATACAGATGGAGTGGCACTTGCGGAGAGACAAAAGAGATTAGAAACCGAGACGAAAGGTTGGAAAGAGCTCGCAAGATTTTCGGAGGGGATGAGAAAGAAGGTGGACAAAGCTCGCAAGCTTTTCCAATGACACCCGCAGGTTTACATTTCCAAAAATCACATATCATTCACCTTTTTAAACATTACAAGTCCCCCCATATATATAGGTATGAAAGGGGAATACCAAAAGACACCTAATAAATTCCCATAGGAATTCCAAAAGACAAACATTAAAAACCTAATTGCGTTTCACGGAAAAACAGCCCAAGCCAAGGAACCGAAGGGGCAACCACGGGAACCAAAGGAACCGCACGGAACCGAGGTGCCAAAGCCACGGGAAAACTCCCCCAGCTCGGAAAACCAACAGCCACCATGAGAACCAAGGAGACAATGCACGGAAATCAGCCACCCGTGGAAGTCAAGGAGTCATGGCATGGGAAAACACATTCCTTGGGATTCCAAAAGCCATTTTGGAATCCCAAGAGACAACATACATTAAAATATTAAAGATTATAAAAAGTACATTAATTAAAAGATAATTAATGAACTAAAATGTTAGCTAATAATGAGCTAACCCTTAGTTCAATAAGTGAACTAAAGGCCAGCTCATAAATGAGCTAAAATTTTAGCTCAATTTTGATTGAGCTTGTAAACTCTGGGGAAGCTAAAATTGATTTATTTTGGACATGAGTTGACCCCTCCTTTGTCTACATCACCCTTAGAGATAGGATACGAAATGAGCATATACATGAAAAGGTTGGAGTAGCTCTAGTGGAAGATAAGATTAGAAAGAGTCGCCTTAAATGGTTTGGTCACATTAAACGGAGGCCTTCCGATGACCTGGTTAAGAAAGTTGAGGTATTAGATTTGACTTATGTTAAGAAAAGTAGAGGTAGACCTAAAAAGAATTGGATAGAAAACATTAGAAATGATCTTTCTTTATTACATTTAAATGAGAATTTGACTTTTAACAGGACACAATGGCGAAAAAGGATTCATGTAGCCGACCCCACGTAATGGGGCAAAGGCTTGATGTTGTTGTTGTTGTTGTTGTATAGATATTTCATTATTTTGGATAATTGTAGATTTGTTGGGAGCTTTTTCTAATGCTATACATGCATCTAGAGTTATTTCATTTTCTATTTTTTGAAGAATCTACAAATGTTAGAATCCGCTTTCCTCATCAAAAAGTGCCCTAAAATATACCACACTGAATTGCAAGACGTGTGAAGTCAGACCAGAAAACAAATGTTCAGGATCAAGCATGAATGTTGAAATTTCACATCGTGGCGGAGAAATATAGATTACTTGTTCATGAGTGTGAAATTCTTGCTGTCTTGCCAGTTAACTTTTGGCAAAATCATGATATTTTTTTTTGTGAAAAATTTAAAATATAATCTGAATGAGTCAAAATGGGTGTCTGGCCATTTTGACCGGGCTAGACCTAGGTCGGGTTCAGGTCAAGGGTGTTGAAGGCAGGTGATGCATGCATATTTTGGCTTATTTTCGTTTTATTGCAATTTGAATATTATAGTTGTGTTTTATGTTTTTTTATGCTATCCAATGATGGAAAACATCCAATGATCATGAGTAGGATGTGTTTGGGCATGATAAACCTTGAGTGTGCTAGCTTCTTGGGTTCTACGGTCTTTGGGTTGCTTGTTGGATGCTCTCGAATTGAGCTTTGGCTGCTCACAGGTTGGGCTTTGGCTGCTTTGGTTTTAAGCTATTAAGTTGGGATCTACTTGGTGCTAGCTTACTAATGCTTGAGCAGATGTTTAGCTCATTATTTGGGGAGTAATTGTACTATTTAGCTCATAAATTTGTAAAGGTACTCTTCTGTTAGCTCATTATGTGGAGTTGGAGTTTGCCTCTTCCCCTTCTTTGTGTCCCCTTGATTTCTCCCTGGTGTTGTTCCCGTGGCTGGTTCTCTCCCCCTTTTGATGGGTGTTGGTTCCAGTCCCCTGTGTGCCTTCTTGGTTTCTTCCCTGGCTGCTTTCCCGTGGCTGCCTCTACCTGGTTCATGTGCTGTCTTTTCGGGTGCTGTTTTATGTTGCCTGCTGGCCTTCCCCTTCCCCTTACCTGATTGGTTCGGTTGGAGTTGGAAGTTGGTTGTTTGGCTACCCTTTCTCTCCTATAAATATGAGGTGATTTTGTGATGAAAAGGTTGTTGATTAACTTGAGATAAGTTGGTAAAAACCTGAGGGTTTCTTCTCTTTGAAAAAGCTTGAGAGCGTGTTCCAAATATCTCTTCATCCTCTCTATTTCATCTTGGCTTCTAATCTCTTCTTCTCTACACAAGTTCCACTCCACTTGTATCCTTCTTCCTGCACTCACAACTTCGGCTTCGTTTCTTTCCCTACGTCGTCTCCTTCCGACTTCATCTCCTACACTCACGGCTTCATCTCCTTCCCTCACGGCTTCGCCTCTTTCCCTCACGGCTTCGCCTCTAGTTCGCCTTTCAATTCTCACAGGAAGCCCTAATCCTATACTCAAATACACGAACACGAATCGGCAGCGTCGTATTTACATATAAACAGAAGAAAAAATTTCGAGGCGGTGCCTCATACTGCCTCGAGGCGTTACGCTCTAATGCGTACGCCTCGTGTGAAAAAATCGTAGGCTTCGCTAGATGGTTCGAGGCGTAAGCCCCGATTCGCATGACTTCCGCCTCAACTTGAGGTGCGACTCAATGCGGACGCCTCGTCCGCTTTTTTAATGGTTGGTTGCAGTAAATACATGTATTCACCTTAAACAAATGTGGTAATATATTGATTATTCTTTTACTAAGATATCAAAGCATGTTGTAGTTTTCTTTCTTTGAGCCTAAATTTATTTGAATGTCATTTACACCTATTGAGGTGTGACTCATCCATGTTGTGGGACACTTTTCAAGAAGATCTGCTAAAGGATAAATGGCGGATAGACCTCCCCTCATGTACCGTCGTAGGGAGACGACGGGCAGCAGGTTCCTTTTTTGAGTTTTTGATGTTTTGGTATAGATGGTTGTATAGGATAACTTTGATAGTTAGTTCTATTTTAAACACTTCTTTTTGTAATGAATCTTCTGGAATATGTTAATTTTTGTTTATAAATGAAATGAAAAATTTTACTTTGAGTTCTTTAGTAGCTCTTTCATCATGTTGAGAATATTTTGTGTATGTTTGAAGACATGTTAATAGAGAAATGTAATTTTTTTATTAATTCCTACTGTCCAACTTTCGTTCCCGCCTCGCACTTGCGAGCTAACCGGGCCGGGTCGTCACAAAGAGTGGTATCAGAGCAAAGGATTTGAGAATATTGATTTTTATGAAAGAGCCAATAGGATAATCCTATAGGTTAGAGTAGGTATAAGATGCATGTGTTATAAATTGCTTAGAATGTTTTGTTGCATTATGTCTCAGGGCTGAGGAACCTGAACCTGATGCCACTTATGCCAATATTTGAGAGGTCAAGAGAGATTTACCAGCAGCAGCGGAGCCTCAAAGCAATAGCATTAATGCTACTATGGACTCTTTCATGCAGATGTTCTGAGCCATGACCCAAATGATAAAGAGCACTCAAATTCAAGCTAGAGGCAGTGGAAGCACTGTAATGGACAAGAATTAAAAGTTATTACAAAACATGAAGCCTCCACCATTCGTAGGAGGTGGACCCATAGCGGCGGAGGACTGGTTAATGAGAATTGAAAAGATATTGGAAGGAATGTTATGCCCTCAAGATAGAAAGGTTAACTTAGCTGCATATGCCTTTAATGGGGAAGCAGAGAGATGGTGAAGAAGTCAATTAGAAGAAACTTTTGCAGGAAGACCTAGCAGCCAAGTGACCTGGGAGGAGTTTGTCAATGTGTTTAGAGACTGCTATGTTCCGATGACTGCTAGGAGGTCAATGCAAGACAAATTTAATAGATTGATGCAAGGAGATAGAACCATTACACAGTATGAAGCTGAGTTCACACACTCTCTAGGTATGCCTCTCATTTAATTTCCCAATGCTGAAGAAAAATGACATCTTTCTAAGTGGCTTGAGAGATACTATTAAACATTCATTAATCCCTTTTGGCATTGAGGATTATGCTACCTTGGTTGAGAGAGCTAGGAGAATTAAGAGTGATTTGCAGAGTACTCAGAGGAAAAGAGATTTTCAGAAGAGGAATAATGAAGATAGATCAAAGACCACCCAATTCTTTCAATCTGGAAGATCTAATTGGAAGAAGCCCAAGCCCAATACTTCAGAGAGCAGCACTCCTGCTATATGCAATAAGTATGGGAGGGCTCATAAGACACAAATACCTGTTTCTGGTGCCATCAACCAGGGCATATAGCAAAATCTTGCCCTATCTTGGGGCAGAAGTCTTCCACAAAGGCTAGAACAGGTAGTGCTCCTCAGAGGACAGTTGGAAGGCCAAGGATGGTGGAGTCTACTGCATCAACTCCATCTCAAGGCCAAGCTCGTCAACCTGTTCAGCCGAGGGCTTATGGTCTATCCCAACAAGAAGCAAAAGACTCTCCTGATGTTATCACACGTATGGACTTTATTTAATGTCAATGATTTCCTTAATAATGTATGAGTAAAATAAGCTTTATGTTATGTTACATGCATGGTATTTAAGAACAATCTTTGTATGTAACAAACCTATTAAGGTGTTATTTGATACAGGAGCATCACATTCTTTCATTTCTGAGAAGTTTGTTAAGTCTGTTGATTTGTTTTCTTCAAGTATGCTCAAACATTTATCAATTTTGATGTCCAATGGGAGTCAGTTGGAAATCAAGAGGTGTCATGTGGAGTTGATTGTAGGTGATAGAAACTTGGGAACATATCTTATGATATTGCCTTTAATGGAATTTGATATGATCCTAGGTATGAATTGGTTGTCTTGCCACTTTGTGATCATAGACTGTAATAAGAAAGAACTTAAATTTTATATTCTAGGAGAGAGAATTTAAATTCATAAGGGAAAGAGGCATAACTTCCATAATAGTCTCTTCCTTGGTGGCATACAAATTGTTGAGGAATGGTTATGATGGCTTTTTAGCCTATGTTAAGGAGGAGAAGAAAAAAGAGAAGGGATTAGAGGAGATACCTGTTGTGAAAGAGTATCCAGAAGTGTTTGCATATGATTTACCTGACTTACCTCCAAGCAGGGAGATTGATTTTACCATTGAGCTGGTTAGTGGAGCGGATCCTATTGCTAAAGCCCCTTATCAGATCACGATAAAAGAGTTGAAGAAACTGAAAGACCAATTACAAGAGCTGGTTAATAAAGGATTCATCAGGCCTAGCACTTCTCCATGGGGTGCTCCTTACTTTTTGTGAAGAAGAATGATGGAAGTTTAAGGCTTTGTATATACTACAGAGAATTGAACAAGCTGATTATAAAGAATAAATACTCTCTTCCGAGAATTGATGATTTGTTTGATCAGTTGGAGGGTGCATCTGTGTTTTCCAAGATAGACTTGAGATCAGGATACAATCAGCTTAAGATTAGAGAAGAGGCATAACAAAGACAACATTCAACATTAAATATGGGCATTACAAATTTGTGGTGATGCCTTTCGGACTTACAAATGCCCCTGCTGTGTTTACAGACCTCATGAATAGGATCTTTAAGTCATTTATGGATCTATTCGTGATAGTATTCATAAATGATATACTGGTATATTCCCCAAATGAAAAGATACATGCAAATCACTTAAGAATGGTGTTACATGCATTGAAAGGAAATGAACTATATGCTAAGTTCTCCAAGTGTGAATTTTGATTGAAGAGTGTGAACTTTTTGGGGCATGTGATCAGTAATGGAGAGATTTTTGTGGATCAGCACAAAGTACAAGCTATAGCAGATTGGCCTCGACCATCTACAGTGATGGAGATCAGGAGCTTTTTGGGTTTAGTTGGTTACTATAGAAGGTTTGTTGAGGGGTTTTCTCGAATAGCTATGTCATTATCTAGATTGACCCAAAAAGCAGTGAACTTTGTATGGACAGATCAATGTGAAGAAACTTTTCAAAGACTAAAACAGTGTTTAATGATTGCTCCAGTGCTTACTATTCCTTCAGGGACAGATGGATTTCAACTTTATAGTGATGCCTCATACAAAGGGTTGGGTTGTGTACTGATGCAGAATGGAAGGGTCATTGCCTATGCTTCTAGGCAACTGAAAAATCATGAAAGAAACTACCCAACCCATGACCTAGAGTTAGCTGCAGTGGTTTTTGTCCTGAAGATATGAAAACATTACTTGTATGGGGTTAAGTGTGAAGTATTTGTTGATCACCAAAGCTTAAAATACATCTTCACATAGAAAGAGTTGAATTTGAGGAAGAGGAGATGGTTGGAGCTTATCAAGGACTATGATTTGGATATCCAATATCATCCAGGCAAAGCAAATGTAGTAGCAGATGCCTTGAGCAAGAAAACTTCTAGTAGTGCCAGTTGGATGATTACACAACAGCATGAGTTGATAAGATATTTGGAGAAGTTAGAGATTTCAATAGTCCAACCCAATGATGCAGAGTTTGTGGCTTTGAATCAGATGATTATTCAGTCAACATTGAAGGATAGGATAAGTGAAGCTTTGCCAGAAGATGCAGAATTTGAGAAAGTCCTAAATATGGTGAAGGTAGGTCATGTGGAGTTTGAGCTTGATGAGGATGAGCTACTACGGTATAGAGACAGAATTTGCATCTCTGATGTTGCAGATTTAAGGAAGGACATTCTTCAAGAAGCTCACTATTCAAGTTATACCATTCACCCAGGTAGTAACAAGATGTACCAAGATTTGAAGGAATACTTTTGGTGGTCAGGGATGAAGAAAAGTGTAGCAGAAGTGGTGGCTAAATGTGCAGTTTTCCAAATGATTAAGGTAGAACATCAAAAGCCAGGGGGTTTATTGCAACCTTTACCTATACCGGAATAGAAGTGGGAAGGCATAACCATAGATTTTGTAGTTGGTTTACCCAGGTCCAGAAATGGTCATGATGTCATATGGGTGATAATAGATAGGTTGACCAAATCGGCACACTTTTTACCTATCAAGCAATCTGATGCTGTTGAGAAATTGGCAAGTATTTATGTTAATGAGATTGTTAGACTTCATGGTGTACCAAGATCGATAGTATCAGATAGAGATGGGTGATTCACCTCTAGATTGTGGAGGAAGGTTCAAGAGGCAATGAGCACTAGACTTACTTTCAGTACAGTCTTTCACCATCAAACAGATGGTCAATCAGAAAGGACTATTCAGACCTTGGAGGATTTACTCATAATATATGTACTAGATTTTGGTAGCAAATGGGAGACACACATACCACTGATTGAATTTGCTTATAACAATAGTTTCCAATCAAGTATAGGTATGGCACCTTATGAAGCTTTGTATGGAAGGAAGTGTCTAACTCCTTTATGTTGGGCTAAAACAGGAGAAAGAAATATCATTGAAGCTGATTTAGTAGATGATGATACTAAAAAAATAAGACTGATCAGTGACAGATTGAAGGTTGTGCAAGATAGACAGAAGAAGTACTATGATACCAAGTATAGATCAATTGAGTTTGATGTTGAAGAGTTTGTATTTCTCAAAGTTAGTCCTATGAAAGGTGTAAAGAGATTTGGCAAAGTGGGGAAACTGAGTCCAAGGTATGTTGGACCTTTTAAAATATCAGAGAGAGTTGGAAGTGTGGCCTATAGATTGATTTTGCTATCTCATATGAGTGGAGTACATAATGTATTCCACATCTCTTCTTTGTGGAAATACATTTCAAATAAAGCTCAGAAGATCCATATGGAATCAATAGATATCCAACCAGATCTGAATTGTAGAAGAACCTGAGAAGATCATAGATTATGATGTTAAGCAGCTTTGAAGCAGATAGATTCCTTATGTTAAAGTTTTTTGAAAATATGAATCTGAGAAAGATGCTACATGGGAGAAAGAATCAGAGATGAGAGAGAGTTACCCTCACCTATTTAACTAAGGTATGATTTCTTAAGCTTGTCTAAAATTTCGAGGACGAAATTTTTATAAGGGAGGGAGAATTGTAAAACCCGCAAAAATGCTGTTTTAGACCTCGCTCGCTTTTCGATGCTTCGCGGCGAGTTTTAAGTAAATTTTTCAAAGTCGTCGGAATACGACGCAATAAATTTCATAAAATAGAGCGCAAAATTCTGAGCGAAATGATGTATAAAACCCATATCGGATTTTAAGTATTTTGGGAGTTAAAATTTCCAGAAAGTTCTTAATGACAACTTTGCCTTTTATGACCTTTGAATAAAGAAGATGTTTAAGTAAGGGCTTTTAGGTAATTAGGCTTTTAATAAGAGGATTTCACTCTAAATAGGGGATCGTATGTTCTGGTCCCCATTCTTGCTTGCGGCCCGAACCGAACGAGAGAAGAGGGAGGGGCGCCGGGTAGGAGGCGACTCCGGCGATCCTAGAGGCGTTTTTCCGCGGCTGTTCATGGAGGAGCTTGTAGGGAAATCTAAGAGGAGGCTAAGGTAAGTTGTTTGCAAGTATTTCCTTTCTTTTTCCTTGAGTTTTCACTAAGGGAAGGAAATTAGGGTTTTGAGAAAATTTAATATTTCTTTAAGATAAGTTTAGGAAAGGGTAAAGGGATGTTTTTAAACCAAATATGAGTTGATTTCAAGAGGAATGTGGATTTTGAAATTTAGGGTTTTATCCGATTTTGATTTTCTTTCAAAATGTTTTTAAAGGAAAATTTCTAATTGAGGTTATGAAGCTAGATTCTTTTTAGGGGACATTTGTCATGCCCCAATAGTTAAGGTTTTCCAAAATCATGAAAAACCCTTTGAGTGTGTTGTTTCTTTTTTTAACTTAGGGAGGTTTTAATGCAAGAATTTTAGCTTTAGCATTAATTCTTGTTTTCTAAAATTTTAAATTATGACTAGCATGTTTTATTATATAAGCTTATGATCTCTTGATGCAAATGTAAAGTCCTTTCTATGCAATATTAGAACTCATTAATGAATCTCATGCTCTTTTCTTTATATGTACTACACATGTATTCCTTTTAAATGCAAATAAACATATGAGCATAGCAAACATGTATATCCTTATGAAAACATACACTTGAGTAGTTTACAAAAGCCTCTCTTATGAAAATGTAAGAATTATGTGCATGTGCATGTTGACGCGGAAGTATCAAATGGCAAAGAAGCTCTTTTGAGCAATGGTAAAGGAGGTTTTTTTAAACCAAATGATAAAGGAATGACCAATTTTATATACCTGATCAAAACAAGTGATACTTCCGAGACGGGTGTTATATATATGTTAAGATATTATGAACATTTCATATTTATGTTATATGCATTTTAGGCTATTATTTGAGGCAAGAACGTTTTAAGAGGAAGAATGGAAACTTTATGAAATGAATGAGACATTAAAGGTTGTAATAAAGACATGTATTCACCTTAAACAAATGTGGTAATATATTGATTATTCATTTACTAAGATATCAAAGTATGTTGTAGTTTTCTTCCTTTGAGCCTAAATTTATTTGAATGTCATTTGCACCTATTGAGTTGTGACTCACCCATGTTATGGGACACTTTTCAGGAGGACCTGGTAAAGGATAAATGGCAGATAGACCTCCCCTCACGTACTGTCATAGGGAGACGACAGGCGGCAGGTTCCTTTTTGAGTTTTTGATGTTTTGGTATAGATGGTTGTATAGGATAACCTTGATAGTTAGTTCTATTTTGAACACTTCCTTTTGTAATGAATCTTCTGGAATATGTTAATTTTTGTTTATGAATGAAATGAAAAATTTTACTTAGACTTCTTTAGTGGCTCTTTCATCATGTTAAGAATGTTTTGTGTATGTTTGGAGACATGTTAATAGAGAAATGTGAAGTTTTTATTAATTCCTATTGTCTGACTTTCGTTCCCGCCTCGCTCTTGCAAGCTAACTGGGCCGGGTCGTGATAGCTAAGGTAGCTAATTTGGATTCCTTCGATTGGACTGAAATAAATTTTAATGTTCTTCTTCTAAATAACTGGAATAATTTTACATAATATAAAGAAAAGAGATTCCTATTCTCTAACATAATGTCGTATATTTTCCAGTCAGATTGTGGGGCCAATGGCTCTTACTTTTGTAGTAATTATTGACATTTAGAATATTAGTAGGTTTGAATTCTATTATTAAGAGGGGAATTGTTAGAGAAGACATTGAAAGAGAAAAGCTCGACATTATTTGTCTTTGTTGACCTGTGCTTAAGATAGACAAAAAATAATAATAAACAACATACTTGCTCCGTCCATTTCCCACGACCTACGCACGAACCAGCGCCGCTCTTCCCACGACGACGTCGCATCTCGCCATACCTTTGCACGTCGCTGCTCGTCGTTAAATGACGAGGAAACGAGGCATTTGGGACAACTCTCGCTCCCGTTCTGCTCTCTTTCTCTCGCTCCCTCCAGCAGTCGATCGGAAGCCACGACACCTTCGATCGGAAGCAACCGCAAGACTTGTTGGCTTTGAAGATCCGACGACTTCCCTTTTGTCGGATAGGAGGCAAGACCGAGAGCTCGCTCATTGCCGCATGCTCCTTCGACCTCCTTCGTGGCTGTCGTTCGACTTCGCCCCTTTGAACGACTTTCCTTCCTGTAGGATCGGAAGTTAGACATTTTGATCGGAACCAACAACTAGAGCTCGCCGACTCTCAAAGCAACGATCTCCCTTTTAAACCCTTCTCTGGCTCCTCTTGGTTGTACGACTTTGCTCCTTCAACGGCCTTCCCTACCTATCGGACCGGAAATAACCACGAGAGCTCGCTGGTGGTGAAGGTAACTTTCTCCATTCGCGAACTTCACCGGCCAAATCCCGCAAACCTGCCGGACCAAAGGGATTTTAAAATTTTTTTATTATAAATATTTTATTATAATTATTTTAATTAATTCTAATTAATTAATTATTATAATTAATTATATTTAATTTTAATTAAAATTATTATAATTAATCTAATTAATTATAATTAATTTTAATTAAATTGATTTAATTAATTATAATTTATAAAATAAATTATTATTAATTAATTAAAATTAATTAATATTAATATAATTAATTACATATTAATTATAATTAATGATTTTAATTAATTTTAATAAAATTTAATTAATTATCTTAATTAGTTATAAATAATTAATTAAAATAATATGCTAATTAAATTTAATTAATTAATATTAATTATAATAAAAATAATATTAATAAAATAAATAAATATAAACAAGAAGAAAAAATATTTTGCCCGCCTCCATTTTCGTGCCCTCCACTACCAGTACACCAGCCTCTAAGGTATAAAATTCTAACTTAAATCCCTCTCTCGACACGCTTGACGCGTTTGTGGACCCCCTATACGCGCTATTGTAGCACGGTGGGGGGGAATCCGATGCGAGAGGTGCGGCGAGGCGGGTAAGTCCTATACACGCTCTTGTAGCGTGGTGGGGACTGTCCTCGACCTCGACATCGGCACCAAATCTCATTCTCGACGTTTGTGGCGGACCGAAGAACCACCTATATGCGCTCTTGTAGCACGGTAAGAGGGAGCCCGGTGCGACACATACGGCGAGGTGGGTAAGCCCTATACACGCTCTTGTAGCGTGGCGAGGAGAGCTACTGGTGTTCTCGTACGGGTACTGCTGAAGGCCCCATACACGCTCTTGTAGCGTGGTGGGATGAAAAGATGTATGGTTGAGGTGTCTAAGGACACCTATCATACACGCTCGAGTAGCGTGGTGAGAAGGCCCAGCTCCCTACATTTCCCCCAAACGGGGGATATACCGGGCTGCTGCCAAAATTTTTACTGAAATGCATAAAAAGCTTGAGCAATATAAAGACCTCAATTGAGCAGCGATGCAAAGAACTTGTACTTGAACAGAAATGCACAAAACTTGAACTAAAATGTGCAGAGGACTTGTATGAACAACAAAGAACAAGAGCCTGAACTCCAATGAACAAGTGGACTTGTGGACTTACATTTAATCAAAATCTAAACGATTAATCAAGATCAAAACCAAATGAAATAAAATCAAAATGTAACCAGAAATCAAAATCAACTTGAGAATACAAATGAACTTGCAAAGACAGCAGGGGACTTACACTTGGACTTGCACTCTGAACTCAAACTAGAACAAGATATGGACTACTTGAACTCGAACTTGGGCTTGGACTCATATTCAAGTAAATGAAAAGAGTTTTGACTCAACCTGAACCTAAGTGAAAATTACAAGGGACATGTGAATTTGAACACTGGGACTTGATCTGGATCAAGCATAGTGGATATGAACCCGGATTTGAACCATAATTAGATAATCAAATTTAATGAATGCATAATTACCTGAATATCAATCATTAAGTTTGATTATGCAAGCGGAGGTCAATGAATGAATGAAAGTCATTCATTAAAATCTCAAATAGAAATGAATTGTTGGTTCACTCACAAGCAACAATACAAGCTCTCAATGATATCATAAAGGCCCATATGCATTCAATTTACCGCCCATAAATAAAATGCAATATAATTATCCAAATATGAATGCCTACGAGTGGCACCAAGAGATCCATATTCAGCATCTCAGTTGCGGCCAAAGGGGTTCAAAATGCAGTGGAAGTAACCACGTGATATATCTAGATGCACTCAAGTAGATGTCAACATACACTGCATCATGCCCACTTGAGCAAATGATCAATATTGACAAATGTAATGTCAAAGAGCAATGTAGAATCTGGCGACCTAAACTCATCTTGAACTTGATTCAAACTTGACTTGAGTGATAAGAACCTGAACCCAATAAAACCATAAAGGACTCTTGGACTCAAACTCAAATAGGCAGGATGAATTTGAGCTCGAACTTGAATGGACCACGAGGAACCCGCAGTGGAAGATCTTCAAGCATAAGTGACAACGAGGAACCTGTAGTGGAAGATCTTCAAGCATAAGTGATATGCAAGAAGACTCATTGGTTCCCTATACTGAAATCAGTCAAAATGAACGAGCATAATGACTTATCAAGTATCAACAATCATGGCAATGATACACAACAAATGATGTCCCTTGCAATCAATGCCCTATCAATGGTCAATAAATGTGTTCACCTACCACAAGTGGAGGCGGATGATATGAAGTGAATTCAGAGCTCACATGAGGTCCATCCTCACAAACAAGTACATCAAACCCACCTGAGATTGGTGAAAGGTGGATGCGATGCAAGGACAATGGGTCTCTTACGAGCATTTCCAAAAGGTTGTAGTAGATGCAACAGGTTCCTACAAACAAATGCAAACTACTTGTAGATAACAACAGTGGGTATCTTGTAAGCACAATGAACCCTTGTGGACACAAGTATTGATGTCACCTACGACAACGGTGACTAAGATCTACAAGTACGTCGGGTATAAGGGCAACTCGGCATACAGAGAAGGACACCTCCTGGCAGAATGAAAGAGATGTTTGAACAAATTAGAACTAAACTTTCGGGTGTTCCAAAGTTTTTTTTTGTCCTATCCTTAAGAAGAAAATAGTTCTGGAGTCCACAAATACCGGAAGTAACAAGTCCACTATACTGAAGATTTTAAAAGGAGTCCCTTCCAAATCAGTGGCCATTGGCTTCAAAGTCCCGAAGACTCCCCGGGTAATGAGAAAGGGGAGTCAATATCAAGATGAGGAGATTCCTCATAACATCAAGATCATAGCGCCACCGAATCTGCAAAACTTATACAAGCAGACAGAAGGCGTCCACAACCTACAACGCCCGCCAACGGATCCGCAACACTCGTATTAGCGAACAAAATGCGTGTATAAGCTCTCAAATACAACGTTGTGTATTCAAAAAGATATTTACTTACACAACTAAAATATTCCAAAATATCACTGCACGTGCATTGTAATTTGTATACACATAGATACACTAAATGGGTAAATACAATCTCGACCCGTATGGGCCCCGGCGAGCGTGTTATTGGTTTACACGTGACGCCTAGGGATGATGCACAGGTTGATAAGTGAATTCAAGTTCGAACCCGATCCTCTTATACAGATCAATAGGAGTCGACAAGGTTCGAACCAACAAACAAATATAGGGACCGATGTATTTATTTTAATACATTCATATCAGGCCTTCAAGACCTATAATCAAAAGAATTCACTATCGAAGGCATAAAACCTACTAAACCCGATCCTTCTAAGTAAATAGGAGTAGACAGGGTTCGAATCATCAGATAAATAGGCGGTTACGAAGTCGATCGGAATATTTATCTTATGCATTCATATCAGGCCTTCAAGGCCTTTAATAAAGAAAATTCACAAACAAAGGCACAAAGCACATGAAACCCGATCCTCCTAAGCAGGTAAATAGGAATAGACAGGGTTCGAACTATCGAAGAAATATGTGATCACGAAGTTGACCGGGATATTTATTTTATACATTCATATTAGGCCTTCAAGACCTTTAACAAAGAAAATTTACAAACAAAAGCACATAACCTATGAAACCCGATCCCCTATCGGCAAGTTGATAGGGTTGATAAGGTTTAGTTAAATGAATGACCCCACACCCCGATGATGGCCGTGTTGAACGAAAATTTCAACCGGAGGGGTTCACAAATACTTTTCAATGCCATTCAAACTCCACCCAAATACCCATTTTGATCCAAAATTCCAAGAAATTCCAAATCCCAGATATTTAAAATTGAAATTCAACCATCCAATGCTTAAAGCAAAATTCATCCACCCTCCACAACAGTTTGCCGAGGTGAACAAATTCAAATATAACTTCAGCTCACAAAGAGTCAAATGTCTAGTCTAAAATATCACTAGGATCCATTCTCAATAAATCTCCTGCTAGTAAGGACGTGGTACGTGTCCTCTAACCGGCGATTTTGCCACCAAATGACACCGCAGGATAAACGGTTATGACTCGGGGCCCTCTGAACCAAGTGGTTTTGCCGCCAAATGGCACCACAAAATATCGGTTATGGCCAGAGCCAATACGTTCCTTATTGGCATCAAATCCTTGAGATATGAATCAATAGGATATGATTGATAGGACATAAAACCTTCTGTTAGCTATGGTGGATTCAAATTTGTCCCCTTAGACAAACATTCACCCCAGGTCTACAAGGTCCCCTTATACGAAACAACCCATGGTCTGTCAGGTTGGGTCGACTACCTCCTCTAACTAAGTAGACCAGGGACCAAGATGGCCCGGGACGATGGAACCATGGGATCTTGATCGGGTCTATCATCCATTCCCCCACCATCAGCTTTAAGTGCAAGATGGTGGAAATTTCTATTCTAAATATCAAACTTTCCAAATTCTCAAATCCATGCTGCTACTATATGCCAGATAACACGTATTCTCTACGTATCTTATTGACGACTAGCCTTAATCGAAAGTTCTCTCTCGTTATCGGGAGGGGTAAATAACTATAGGGGCTTGCGCCTATAGGAAACCAGAACTCAGATCATAAAGTCCTCACAAAATGAGGGTGAAATCTCTGGGTAGTGTCTTATCTACAAACTCATCTGCCTTCCAAAATTTACCCTGGAACCTAATCCGTTAAAACTCCCCCTCGCAAAGAAAAAAGTAAAAACAAACAATCAATGCGGCGGGGAGGCCGGGGCCGAATTTTCGGAGCCCACAATCTTCACAAAATGAAGCTTACTAATTCTATTGTTTCAACTAATATCTATTGGCAGTGATGAATTCAAGACTAGAAATCCCTGAATTCCAATTGACAATTAGTGGGGTGTTATTTGCAGCCAAAATTCTAATGTTGTTAGAACCATCAACTTCTCAATTGATAGATTCTCCTTTTTTTTCTTCTAAAGAGAATAAGCTTCATTTCATAACCTGAAACTGAAAATTATAAAATAGTTAAACCTTCCATAGTTATTGACTACTTTGGCTTTCTACATACCCAGTAATAGGAATCATACCAAACATAGTTCAAAAAGAGAAGTGAAATACAAGAAAGCTCACTTTAACAATTTGGAGCAGTCCTTAAAGTAGTACGATTGTAGATAGAGAATGAAAAAAATCTCAAAAACTTTACCATTACCTCTAAAGCCCGCTTAATCCAAATCATCACTAATCACCCCTCAAAATCAATCTCACTATATCGAATCATTCAAGTAGGTTGTTTTAATTGGTTGTCGAGTCAAGTGAGTTCTAAATCTCTCATACATCATGAATGACCATCAAATCTCATGTACTCTCTAATTTTCTCAAGGACTTCAACTGCTAGAGGTAAAGGAGCTGACAAATGACAAAGACAAGGCATAGAATATTTATGTGGATGGAGCAAAAAGGAACCGTGAAATAGGAGCAAGATGGTCTTGAAAAGTCTATATGGGATCATTTTAACATAGACAATTCTTATCGAATTTAAAATAACTAATAATCAAAAGGAGTATGAAGCCATAATCACTAGATTAATGTTCATAGTCGGAATAGACACCAAGAATTTAACTGTGTACCCTAACTCATAATTAATAGGGAGCTAAATCAATAGCAAGTATAATGCATAGGACAAAATCCTAAAGGGGTATCTTTCCACTTTCCCGTATGAGCATTCGGTACATGTATAAGTCCGTGGAAGAGTCAAAGGGTCACCACTACTGAGGATCTCCCCCCTATATCTTAGATGGGTCGTCTGAGGGTTCGCCGCGGTTCATTGCTTTGCTGACACACTAGGCTACCCTTCTCCGAAAGCTCCGCGGGACCACAAATATAGTCTTCTTCAGGCGAAGGGGTTTATTGCATTCACAAAACCGTCGGGATGCTAGCTCCTACTAATAAAATATAAATTTAAGAACATCATACAAGCTCAATTTCGGGTTTATTGTTCAAAGTGATATTGAAATAGATGGGGATATTATCAACAGAATTCAAATTAGATGATTGAAGTGGAGGAATGCATAGAGCCTGTTGTGTGATAAAAAAAGCACCCCTCAAACTTAAGGAATTTTCTATAAAATGGTGGTGAGACCTGCAATGTTTTATGGTGCAGAATGTTAGCCGTTAAAAGAGGAGCATAAACTTAAGTTAGTGTTGCTTAAATGAGGATGCTTAAGTGGATTAGTATCTTTACTCTTAGAGACAAAATGCAAAACGAGTATATATGTGAAAACGTTAGAGCAGCTAATGTGCAGGTAAGATTAGAGAGAGTCATCTTAGATGGTTTGGTCACATAAAACATTGACCTTACGATGACCCGGTTGAAGAGATGTATTAAAGTTGGCTGGCTTGTGCTAAGAAAGATAGAGGTAAAACTAAGACAACTTGGTTAAATAGTATTAGAAATGGCATTTTCTTATTAGATTTAAATGAAAATTTAACTCTTAATATGACACAATGGAGAAAAAAGATTCATATAATCGACCCCAAATAGTGGGATAAGGGCTTCTTCTTGTTGTTGTTGTATACCAGCTCAATTTCATATTTCCTTCTAAGAAGAATTTTATATCAAATAAAAAAAATTAAATAATTGACCTATTTACTACTTGACAAAAATGCGCCTTCTCTACTTGATTGCTTCTATATCTTACACTTAACAATGTCTCACAAAACTTGTTCGCTCCTGTTTCTCGCACTCAAAAGCTCTCGATCTTCGCATGGATCACTCTAGACCATCTTCCTACTTTTATGCTCTCACACTCACACGAAGAAGATGATAGACCGACCAAATTTGATTGGTAGGGAATTAGAAAATTAAGAGAGTTGTTTAGGAAAATTCTTAATCAAAATGAATTAATTAGGAAATGTTCCCTAATTGAAGGGACATATTTAGAGGCTGATTTGGGGGCTAATTTGGGGGATTAATTAGAAAATATTTCCTAATTGAAAAGGACAAATCTATGGGATGATTTGAGGGCTGATTTAAGAGGGAAATAATTAAGGAAATAAGAGAGAATTAGATGAGGGTTGTTTGGATATTTGTTGCTTAATTGTTTGCTTTAAATAGGAAGGGAGGATTAAGGTTAGAGGTATATGCAAAGTATTGCGGTTGTTCTTGTTCTTAGAGTTTGGTGTCTTGGGCTGTAGCGGCGTCTAGGATCAATTGTATTTTGCTATTTTTCTTCCATTAGTTTGATTTTTGCAATAAAAATTACTGTTTTGCTTGTATTTCTATTGGATTTGTGGTGTGTTCTAGCTATTTTTTCATCTCTTGTTATTTTCCTAACAAATTGGTATCATAGCAGATTTTTGGACCGTTTGTGAGCTTTTTCTAGGAAAATCAGCGGCTATTTTTTGGCCGAAGGAAGGAGTATTTGCTATTTTTTGGGTCAAGATCCAAATTTTTTAACCTACAAAAATTCGAGTATTGATGGCGGCCAAGAAAGTGAATGCGTTGGAAGAATGCGTCAAAGGGGAGATGAGCCAATGAAAGCGACAGTCAAAGATATAATTTCATCCGTGGATGATGAAGTTTCAGATCTTCATGAGATTGAGAAGAAGATATTAGAAAATCAAATTTAAGTGGTGGCAGCGGAGACAAAGGGACCAGTATGGAGAACTATGAATTCTGAATTTCGTATGAGGGAAAATGACATGGAGAACATGGAGGAGAAAGGTGGAAGGAATGAAGAGAGGAGTGGTTATGGGGGCCATGAACCAAGGGGTGTTGATTAGGAGAGAAAAGAAAGAGATTAAGGTAGGAAGGGTGCTAATTTTGAAGGATGGGAGAAAGCGAAGAGGGGTTTTGATGAGGACATCGTTAGCGATTTCGATACATGTACCATCAGGAGACGTCGGAGATCGACAGCCACGATCATGAGTTGTATTTTAGTCATTTATTGTAGTAGTTTATTTTATTTTATGTTTTTTCTGTTTTTTTTCCCTTATGGGTATGTGATCGCTATTGTAGCCCAAGGGACATTTTAGTCTTTTGTTTTCTTTGTCATTTGGAGGCCTATATATATGGCCATTTTCTTATGTATGACGAGTTTTTTTGAATGAATGACTATTTGACATTTCATATTCTCTTTGTGAGTGCAAACCTCCACGATCTCTTAGTGAGTTCGTAGGAGAAGCTAGATCTCTTTGTGAGTTCTAGGTTTTTCTTGTTCTTATATTTTTTTCCTTATTCCTCTTGATCTCGTCATCGTCACGAAGGTTTGGGTAGAAGCAATTGTGGTAGATTGGAATTCACACTTTGAATCCCTAGATTTTTTTTTTCTCCCTACCTCTTCCTCCCTTGGCTCTTGACGACGCCTATTCCAAGCAACCCAAAACCGCCGACCCCCTCAGCTACAGCCTCCCGCCGGCCAGCAACTCAGCCACCTGCCGGCCAACCTCCCGCCGGCCAGCAGCCAGCAACCCGCCGGCCAGCCTCCTGCCGGCCAGCCCAACAGCCCCATCCCGCCGCCTTCCCCTCTTGGATTCTCACACCATTTGAATTTCAAATCTCTTGAGTTATTCACCTTCCTAATTGGTGCTCATTCAATTAAGCAAGCCCATTAAAGAGATTAAAGCCAAATTCGAAATTCAAATTTGGCTTCCCTCTCATTTTAAATTTTGGGAAGTTACTTAAGACATAATTAAATATGAAATTAAAATTCAGATTTAATTAAATCATTTACTTAAACTTGGGCCCCACTCTCTTAACTCCCAAATCCCTCTTCTCCTCTTCATATGGCTGGCCACCCTTATTGGCCTTCTCTCTCTTCCAAATGACATTAATACACCACTAAATCAACCCAAATTTCTTCCCATTGCCGCCCCATCAATCCCTATTGGAATTAAATTTGAATTCCTCAAATTTATTCCCTCCCACCACTACCAAAACTGAAATTACTTCAGATTTTCCAGTTTTATTTTCCTTTGGAGCCTTTCTCCACTCAAACTTCTCAAGGGCTCAAGCCAATCCCACCTTCCTCCACCAACCCGCCACCTTCTTCCTCTCTTTTCCCACTTCTTTTGTGCATCTTCCCGCCCGACAAGGATGCATGGCGGAACCCAAATGGAATTTTAGATTCGTACATGACGATCGAGATCAAGTTGACATCCTCCAATCACCGTTCTTTGACGTGGGCTTCGATTTCGACGACACTATTGAAGATTACATCAACCGTATCCATTACACATTAGTTGATGTGATCAACGAGCAAAGATCAAAGGGACGTTGGATCATCGTTGGACGACCATCATCCTCCACCGCTCCGGCCACCTATCCAAGAACGACGATCATAGGTTCTTTCTTCCTCGGAGTGACCTTGGTTCTAATGTGGAGACTCTTCTTCCGCTAAAGCCTAGACTATTTGAGCGTATGGGCTCCAAAGGTGAAAGTTCTCATTATTAAATCGTGGATTCTTATTTATTGTCGTAGCATACAATTATTCTTTGTGTTTTCTTGAATTGTTTATTTAATCGTTTTCGCTCTTCTTAGCCTAAGCAAGTTAAAACCAAGAATTCTAAGGATACATCATTGTTTTAAGTAATAAATTTATTGTGGAAACACTTTGTTAATTCGCTATCTTTAATTTCCTAAGTAACTCTGGAATGTTTCACATCAGGTTTGGGTATGAGCGTGGAAGGGAAGATCGAGAGACATTGGAAGAGCCAAACACATGGGAAAGGGGAAATTAGGGAGAAATATGGAAAAATAGGGGAGATCCAAAGTTGCAAAAGCTGAAGATGCCCATTTTTGTAGGGGAGGATGCACACGGGTAGATTTACAAGGTGGAGAGGTATTTCACCATCAATGGATTGACGGAGGAAGAAAATTTGACGGCAACGGGCTTATGTTTGGAGGGAAAGGCATAGTCTTGGTTACAGTGGAGAGACATGAGGAGACTAATACGGAATTGGAGGGAGTTCAAAGAATGCTTATTGGAACGTTTCTGAACTGGCAGGAGAGGGGACTACTATGAGCAGTCCTTTGCACTAATGCGGGGCGAATCAGGGGCAGATTACGGTGAGAGATTTAAGCACTTAGCCAGTCGAGTGGAGCGACTATCAGAGACTATTTTGAATGGTAATCATGAAAGGACTCCAATCAGAGATCAGAGCCGCAGTAAGGGTCATGAGGCCTCGTGACTTGGGAGAGGCAATGGAGCTAACATAGCTAGTAGAAGATCAGAAGTACCAAGAGAGCGAAGCTAGGGGCAGCAATTCAGGTGGCTCTTACAGGATGACTAACACTCTTTTAGCACCCAAGGAACCTTCAACGGGCAACATTCGTGAGACTCCTAGGGAGAAGACAGTAGGAGGAAGTGAGGGCAACTTTAAAAGACTGACGGAGAGGGAGATGCAAGAGAAGAGGGCGAAGGGACTATGCTTCAGATCTGATGAGAAGTTTACTCCAGAGAACATGTGTAGGGACCAAACTCTTCAGGTTCTCACTGTCTGTGATGATGATGAAGCTGAGGAGGAAGGTGAGAGTAAGGTGAAGGTGAGAGAAAGGTAAAGGTAGAGATGGAGGACAAGCTGCATCTGGAAGTGTCGAAGGTATCCTTGAACTCAATTGTAAGATTCACTCCTAATCATACCATGAAAGTAAAAGGAGAAATAGCAAGCATGGAGGTGGTGGTGTTAATTAACAGTGGGGGTACCCACAATTTCATTTACAACTAGGTTGTGAAGCAATTGGGGGTGAAATTGATGAATACAGGATGTAATGGAGTGATAATGGGTACATGGAAGGTGGAGACGGGCCAGTGGATCTGTAGATGAATAGTTTTGACCATACAGGAGGTTCAAGTGAGGGAGGATTTTCTCCCATTGGAGTTATGGAGCACTGATGTCATCCTGGGGATGAAGTGGCTGCAGATCTTGGGAAAAGGTCAACTAGGGGGGCATTCACTATGGAGCTGGTTGTGGAAGGGAGAGTAGTGATAAGGGGAGATGCAGGGCTCTCCAAATAAATAAGATAAAATAAAATAAAAGGGGAGACGCAGGGCTCTCCAAAGTTATGCTATCACTTAAAACCATGGTGAGGAGCATACAGGAGGTGGGGGAAAATTATCTGGTGGAATTACATAGGTTGGAGGAGATCATATTAGAGGATGGATGGGACATTCCTCTTTCAGTGTAGCCCTTGATTCAACAATTCAGTGAAGTTTTTAAGCTACCTCACAGATTGCCGCCTCTGCAGGAACACGGGCATGCTATCATCATTAAGGAAATAGTCTCACTTATCAGTGTCCACCCGTATCGATATCCTCAAATCCAGAAGGATGAGATCGAGAGATTGATAAGGAAATGCTGGAAGCAGGGATCATTCGACCTGGTGTTAGTCAATTTTTTAGTCCAATGTTATTAGTCAAGTGCTTCAGCAGCAGTTTCCTTTGTTTCAACTTAAGGACAGGTGGCACTTCGGGAGGGGAGCATTGATAGACCGACAAAATTTGATTGGGAGAGAATTAGGAAATTTCCTAATCAAGAGGGAGTTGTTTAGGAATGCTCTTAATCAAAAGAAATTAATTAGGAAATGTTTCCTAATTGAAGAGGACATATTTAGGGGCTGATTTGGTGGGGGATTAATTAGGAAATATTTTCTAATTGAAGAGGGCATGTTTATGGGATGATTTGAGGACTGATTTGGGAGGGAAATAATTAAGGAAATAGGAAGGAATTAGGGGAGGGTTGTTTGGGTATTTGTTGTTTAATTGTTTTCTTTAAATAGGAAGGGAGGATTAGGGTTAGGGGTATGCAAATTATTGTGGTTGTTCTTGTTCTTGGAGTTTGGTATCTTGGGCTCTAGCGGCATCTAGGGATTGGAGAGATAGATCCTCCTCTTGAATTGAGGATCAATTGTATTTGCTATTTTTCTTCTGTTAATTTGAGTTCTACAATAAAAAACTACTGTTTTGCTTGTTTTTTCGTTGAATTTGTGGAGTGGTCTTGTTATCTTCGCTTCTCTTGTTAGGTTTCACTTGAGATCTTCAAGTATTTCCTAACAAAAGACAGCTTGTTCTCACCAAAAGATTGGTGAAGTTGTCATAACCTTATTAATCTATCTTTCAGCCTATCTGAGTAATTTAAAGGGATTGATTATATTAGAACTTTTGATGGAAAAGTTTGCACCTTGTTAAGTGGTCTTCATTCATAACCGAAAAAGTTGGGTGTTCTTGGAATTTTGGATCCGAGGAATTTTAGCTTTTCTTCATTTAGCAAATGGATTTGGAAATATATTTGAAGGATCAAATTTATTATAGCAGTTGCACCCTTTTTTATCAATGTGCCCTAGAAAGTCACCAATGGTAACATGGTCAGGCTTTGGAAGGACAATTGGTTTAATAATGTACATCTTATAACTAAATTCAACAATATGACAGGTTTTACATAAATGAGGAATATAACATAAATTCCTAATTTTCATACATTAATGACTGGAGAATGCATGACAGGGGTTATTTTCTTTCTTCTCTTAGAAGTGATTTAAAGCGATTAATTATTTTGCTAGAAATCTTGTCTATGAATTCTAACAAAGATGAACCTATTTGAATATTCAGTGCAATAAACTCACGACCAAGTCTTTTTATTCTTTTCTTATGTGTCGTGGTATTTTTAATTAGGAATACGGAATGGATTTGGAACTCTATTGCACCAATTAGAGTTGATAGACCTTATTGGTTCTTAGTTGAGGAAGATTTAGTAAGGTTCGGCTTCACAAGTTGGGAATCATCTCTTCTACAGCATGTAGCTTGTGTAAGACTTAGAAAATGACTTTCATCTTTTGTCCACTTGTTGGGCTATTAGTAATATTTGGATAAGAATTTTACAATTTTTTAAGTTTATACTCATTATGATAGTATACAAGTAGTGCGCAATAGTTGAAAAAGAAAAGAAATCAAGAATGCTTATACAGGTCTAGGCCGCACCTTCTTATTACTGCTATTTGGTCAATTTACAGAAAGAAATGGTGCTTGCTTCAATCATAAGAAAGGAAACTAATGGGAAAGTGCATCGGTTTAATATAATCAGCTTGGTCTACATTTGGATCTCTTCTCGAAGATTTAAAAGACCAAAATGGCAGGGTGGACCAGGATATTCCTGATATCCCAAGGAGCTTCACCATGCATCTATGTCATCACAGTTTTTCTGCATTATTTTCATCATTTTTTTCTCTTTGGGTTTTCTACCTATTTTTATCTATATTTTCTTTTTTATTATTATTGAGAAGGGTCTAGCAAGTGGCTTTCAAATAAGAACAAACACATTGCTAGCCAAAATAACCTCCACACTACCAGGACACAATGGCAACAGTGTGATTCATACATACCTAGATGCCAAGGATGCTTCATTGTCATTTCCAGCTTTACAAAATAGCAGATAAACAGAAGTAAACAGCAAGTGCAGGATGCCTTCTTCAGCAAGATTTGCATCAACAAGCATATCCAAGGATCTGTCCATCATTAAAAAAAAGGATCTGCCCATCATTAAGCATACAAACATAAGGAATATATACAAGATAGAATTTGTTAGGTGATTGTAGATTGCACAAGAATCTAGGTTAGTTTTAAAAAGACAAATATTTACACATGTAAGGATGCTATCAAGTAGATCGATGAACAACATAATTGATAGAATTCCAAATACAGTTCCTACGGCAATGGATTTCAGATAACCATACAATATACAAAAGAATAATGTACGTTCTCACTGCAGCTGGGAATTATTTAATACAATCACATATTATTTGTTACAGGGAGAGGAACTTCTAGGTCTTACAGCATATTCTGGGTGATTTTTGCATGCACAAGCCAAAATGACTGATTACAAGGTCTAAACCCCCTACTAACCTTTTAGGTGGTTATCTAACTTATGAGAATGAATAAAAGATGTCAACGGGTAGTAAAAAAGTGTGTAGCAAAAAAAATGTGCAGAACTTTAAACCATAGACCATTTTAATAATGAACTCATCTCTTATTTTGTTAAGCAAAAATTAGGCTCCCTCCTAATTTTTGCTTACATCATTTTTAGTATCAGAGCAAGTTAGGAAGTCCTAGGTTTATGAGTCGTGTGTGTCTTGATGTCATGTTAGTTATCATGTAAGTTTTGTTTTGATTCATGTTGTCATTTGAGTCTTGGTGTCAAGTGAGCAATCTCAAGCCTTGGTGTCTCTTGATGCAACGCCTTCAGAACAAAGCTAACTCATTGGGGGATGAGTTCTCAAGAAGGGGAGTCTGATGTAGGCAGTGGGGGTCAAATCAAACCCAAAAAAATTTGATTTTGACTTCCCTTGAGCTTGCTAGCTCATTAATTTTTTAACTAAGATTTAGTTCATTATGAGCTAGTTTTTAGTTCATTTATTGAACTAAGAGTTAGTTCATTATGAGCTATATTTTTTAGTTCATTTATTAGTGAACTTGACTCTTCCTTTTCTTCATTCATGCTTTGGCTTTTGGGTTTCCGTGCCTTGGCTCCTTAAATCCCACGGCTGGCTCCTTAGTTCTTATGATTGCCTCTTCGGGTTCCGCCTGGGCTGTTTTCCATGACTTTTGGGGGGCTTTTCCGTGGCTTTGGTGCTTTGTTTCTTGGAGTTGTATGTTGGTTTTTCATTTCCCTCATTTATATTATGAATATGAAAGGTCATTGTGACTATTTGTATTCCCCTCTCATGTCTATAAATAGTATATGTTTTGGGTTGTTTGAGTATGTTATGTGAATGATTTTTGAAAATGTAAACCTGCGGGTTTTTGGAAAAGCTTGCGAGCTTTTTCCACTTCTTCTTCTTCTTCTATCTCTTGGGAAGACTTGCGAGTTCTTTCCACCCTTCTTCTCGGCTTCTAACCTCTTTCGTCTCTCCGCAACTATCCACCCCACCTGTATCCTTCTTCTCAAGGAAAACAACTTTAGGAGTTTGTCTTTAATTTGTGTTTGTGTCGTTTGTAAGAGTCAATGGTTGTAAGTCTTTTATTTTATTATATAAAGTTGTGTTTTATAGTATTTGTATTCTTTCAATCATTTTATCTCTTTATTTCGTTCCTAGAAAGAGATTTCTTTTTGTGATCAAAAATTTGGGTCCCTTCCCAAATTTTTGATTACATTAGTAACACAGAAAGTCCATCATGAAGCATAAAACAAATAGAGCCATGTGAATTTCATATTTTCTCTTTTATGAAAACTCAGGCGTAGCATTATCTGACCCCTTCCAAAGCTTTGTTACCAAACGTAATTTTTTAAATCTATTTTTATTTTATTTAAAAACAAATAAAGAGACTTGAGACAAGGAAAGCTCTTACCAAATGGCTAAACAGAACTCACTTTTATCTCTTAGAAATAACCCAACATTAAAACCTAATAGAAATACAATGATAGGCTTTGATAGCCATATTCGGATGAAAGCAATGAGAATCGGGAAGTTTAAATGTGTTTGATACCAATTAAAATATTATTTTTTAGTTGGCAAAATTCATAAGCTTGTTTTGATAAACTACTATTACTACAAATGGCAAATCCACATTACTAATAACAGTAATAAAATTGAACAGCAAGTGAATAACCCTGCCTAGACCATCTCCATGATAGTTGTGCATGAACATATACACCACGATTCTTATTTCCTACCTCAGGAAGTCCGATCCCTGCTTGAGAGGACAAAAATGAGTGTGCATGAAAAATGAGTTCTAGTCATCACTGCCATCTTTGTTAACAAAGAGGCAAACTACTGTCACTATTTTTTGTATTTTTGCATTAACCCTGTCATTTGCTGCAGCACCAACTATCATTTGCTTTTTCCTTCCAGGCATGTGCAATCACGGCAGATCATCCCGGCCATCATTACAACTGAGGATGAGACAACTCACTTTCATGCTTTTTCCCTTTCTTCGCCATTTTAGTTTTCTTGTGTTTTTTAGGCATTTGTCAAGCCTTTATATGGCTGCAATTCCATTTGGGTTAGAAGACAAAGCATCCAAATTGCTATGCTATGGTACACTACTATCATGGTATTGTGGATTTGTGATGACACGCAACGTCAATACTAGGTCCAACACAAATTTTCAACAACGGCAATACTAGATCCAACACAAATTCTCACCTGCCTACTTATTGTCCAGTCATCAAAAATTCATCATAGCCAACAATGAAGTTTTTTAGAAAGGCAATTTTAATTAAAAGTTATGTTAATTAAGCTAATTATCAGATAGTTAGCAAAGTAAATGAATCAAGTTCAACACAATACTATTTTATTCAAGCTCATTAATTTAATTTCTTACCAAGTTCAAGCCAACTTTGAACATAACCCAAGGTTTAAAATATTGAAACTTTTTTACTAATTTTATTATCAAGTTTGAGTCATAATTGAGCTTAACCAATTATATGTTTGACGTTAATAATTTAAAAAAAATTTAACTATTTCTAAACATAATTGGATTTGTAGATTTTAATCAATTTTTTTCAAATACAATAGGTATCATTTAAGTGTGGGCTCCGAAAATTCGGCCTCGGCCTCCACTCGCTTTTCTTATTCGGCGAGGGAGTTTTAACGAGCTAAGTTCCAAGATAAATTTTGGAAGGCAGATGGGTTTGTAGATAAGACACTACCCAGAGATTTCGCCCTCATTTTACGAGGACTTTATGATCTGAGTTCTGGTTTCCTATAGGCGCAAGCCCCTATAGTTAATTACCCCTCTCGATCACGAGAGAGAACTTTCGATTAAGGCTAGTCATCGATCAGATACGTATAAAGAATACGTGTTATCTGGCATATAGTAGCAGCAATGGATTTAGGTATTGGTAGAAATTGGATTTGGGTTTGTGAATTTGGAAAGTTTGGTATTTGAAAGTTTGAAGGTTTTTAATATTTAAAATAGAAATTTTCACCATCTAGTACTTAAAGCGGATGGTGGGGGAATGGATGATAGACCCGATCAAGATCCCATGGTTCCGTCGTCCCGGGCCATCATGGACCCTGGTCTACTTAGTCAGAGGAGGTAGTCGACCCAACCTGACAGAAGGATCCTTGTCGGCAGCCATGGGTTGCTTCGTCCAAGGGGACCTTGTAGACCTGGGGTGAATGTTTGTCTAAGGGGACAAATTTGAATTCACCTTAGCTAACAGAGGGCTTTGTGCCCTATCAATCATATCCTATTGATTCATATCTCAAGGATTTGATGCCAATAAGGAACGTATTGGCTCTGGCCAAAACCGATATTTCGTGGTGCCATTTGGCGGTTGTATTTTTATTTTTCTCCCACCACGCGCAATAAAGGTGTGCTTGGGGTTTTTTTTAAAAAAGCTTTTTTTTTTTAAAAGAGACAATTTTTGCTTTCCCCCCCCCGGGGGTACATATAAGTGACCCCGCTTCGCCACACGTGCCGCACCGGGGTTCCATCCTACCACGGCCAATAAAGGCGCTTAGGACAGTTCTCCAATTTGCCACGAATATTGAAGCAAGATTTTGAGTTTAGAAGAGTACGTACCTCCGTGGGGTTGTCGTGGTTGACACGTGGATTGAGGGGTCACTCGCCTACCTCGTTATAGGTGTCGCACCGGGTTCCCTCCTACCACGGCCACTAAAGGCGTGCTTAGATGGTTTACCGATCCGACACGGACATCGAGGAAGGAGAAAGGGGGGAAATATTTTCTTTTCAATTATAATTAATTATAATTTAATTATAATTAATTAATCAATAATAATCAATTATTATTAATTAACAAATAATTAATTATAACTGTAACTAATAAATAATTAATTATAATTAATAATAATTAATTATAATTAATTAAATAATTATAATCAGTAGTTTTTTAATTAATTATAATTAATTTATTAATTAAAGTCATAACTAATTAATAATTAATTATAATTAATAAAAATTAATTATAATTAAATGAATAATCATAATTAATCATTAATTAATTATATTTAATATAATTAATTATACTTATTTAATAATCAATTATAATTAATTATAATGTTAAAAAGAAAACCAAATCCCTCTCCCTACTGCTCTCTGTTCTCGGTTTTACGGGACTTGGCCGAAGAAGCGAGCTGAAGGGAGGAAATTACCTTCACAGCAAGCGACTCCTATTGTTGCTTGAGATCAAAATGTCGGAACTTCCGATTCAGCAGGGAAGGAGGCGGGAGGCAGAAGATTCATGCGAGAGAGTCGAGCGGGTATGTGGAGCCGGACGGGGAGATCGGAAGGGCTCGGTCTCGGCGTCGGGATCTTGCGGCTTGGAGAAGAGGTATAAGGAAGAAGCTCTCTCTCTCTCTCTCTCTCTCTCTCTCTCTCTCTCTCTCTCTTTCTGGATGAAGAAGCAGGGGATCGGGAGAGCAGGAGGTGGATCGGAACAGGGAGCTCGGTCGGGAGAGAGAGCAGCGGCTTCGAGGTCAGAGGAGGACGGGGAGAGCGTCGGCTTGGTGAGGTTCAGCCGGCTTTGGAGTTCAGCAGAGGGAGGTTGGTCGAGAGAGAGCAGGAGTTCGGGATTCTCGTGTGTGGAGCAGCAACCGAAAGCCTCACTCGATTGGGTATTTAAGGACGCGAGCGGGTAGGGATCGAGAAGCTGTCGCGGGATTTTGGCAGAAATCCCGGAACGGCGCTGCTGCACAGTGTCTCGGCGGGACTTCGGCAGGATTTGCGGGATTTCAATCCGAGGTACGTACATATTTTATGCTATTTTTGTTTCTTTGTATAGAGGTTAACAAATGCCCCCCAACAAATGTGGTACGCGTCTAGAGCGAATCACGTTTGTTATAAGTTGTTTGACCCTGTGGATCTCTAGATATTTATTCTAGATGTCACACTAGGGTTTTCATTTAGTGGATCTCCAGAGATTTTCTTGGATGTCACACTAAGATCTTTGTTTAGTGAATCTCCAAAAATTTATTTGGATGTCACACTAACTTTCTTTTAGTGGATCTCCAAAAATTCGCTTGGATGTCACACTAAAATTTTATTTCTCCATAGAGCTCTTGGATGTATCAATAGATGGTTGAGATACTGATTTCTTTTGTCCTATGCTTTGTGCTGCGGACGTTAATGGAGAATTATCTGATTTGTCTTTATTGACTTGTCAGATAATTTTTGTACCTTCGGCCCTATGCTTTCTGCTTTGGCGGGCTTGTTGAAGGAGTAGATGCCGATGACCTAAACCCTTAGGTTTGTGTTAGGTCGATGGCGAAAAGTCATCGGTCCTGAGCTTTGTGCACAACGAACTTGTTGATGACAGAATCCACTTAGTTCAGCCTTGAGCTTTGTGTGAACTTCGGGATAATTTTCTTCGGTCCTTTGCTTTGTGCTTTGACGGACTTGTTGAAGAAAAAATTCTTCGATCCTCGCTTTGTGTTTTACGGATTTGTTGAAGGATTTGCAGGTTCTAGATTCAGTTGATAGTACCGAACGTAGGTAGTATCTTGATCCTTAACCACTTTAGAAGACTTTAATCTGAATCACTTGAGTTTGTCAGATCGGGAGAGCTAGAATTTGATAGCTCTTTGTCCTCTGATTGCTGAGATGGAGGTTCCTCTACTGCGGCCTTTCTTATGGCTTGTTGAGTAGATGGAGCTGCCAGCGATCCGGCCATATTTGGGCTTGTTGAATCCGACCTCTTACACCCATTCAGGCTTCAGACTTGAGCTATGGGAATTACGCTTCCCAATACTGATTTTGCTGAAGTTGGTAGATTTGGAGTCATCCTTCGTGGTTGTAGATTTTTGGAGCCTACGAACATTTGGTAGTTGCTTGAGACTCATCCTTCCACTAGAACTTTGATTCTCCAGTCATTTAGGAGAATTTTGTAGACTACGATCACTTGAACTTGTCGAGTCAAATTTGCCTTCGTACTTTTTACAGTCCCTACTGACGAGTTGACGAAGTGGGGGTTCCGCTACTACGGCCTTTCTTATGGCTTGTTGAGTAGACGGAGCTGCCAGCGATCCCACCATATTTGGGCGTGTTGGATCCGACCTTTTACACCCATTCGAACCTTAAGCTTCAGGATGTCGAAAGACTTCAAGCTTCTTCGGCTCAAATTTGTAGGAGTGTGTAACCACAAAAGTCTCTTTCTTGACTTTTGAGTCTTGGTTTCTTGTAGAAGGTGTTGTCTCTAACTCTTGAAAGACCACCTGCATATATTTTGGAAAACAAATATTTGTATTCTTTAGCACAAAAGAATATCTGGATTGATAATTTTAAATATTTATTCGGGGATCTCGGCATGCAGCGCGATGTCGACCCGAATAAATATTTAAAATGCCCCCTGTCTCGCAGGGACATTCTAGAACGGAATAAATTTGGAATATAAAATTTTAAATATTCATTTGGGAATCTCAACGTATAGTACGATGTCGACCCAAATGAATATTTAAAATGCCCCTTGTCTCGTAGGGACATTTTGGATAAGCTTTTTGTCTTTAAAATTTTAAATATTTATTTGGAGATTTCGGCATGCAGCGCGATGTCGACCCAAATAAATATTTAAAATGCCCCCAATCTGATGGAGCATTTTGAAATGCATTCTTGCTATACAAGAGAATTTCAAAATATAAGCAAACATGCATTGATAAATATGCATATAAAATTTCGATTAAAACAAAATACATCATATATGAAATTTTCATGCGTGATATTTCTTTAAGTGTCGACCGTTGATAGGCGGCATAGGCCTCTGACCGTTCAGATCGATCAACTGATATGCTCCTCCTTGGTATACTTTCTCGATGACGAACGGGCCTTCCTAATTGGATACAAATTTGCCACCAATTTTTCGGTGTGGAATGATTGGTCTTCTCAGCACCAGGACCAATTCCCCTTCTTGAAATGATCGAGGACGCACCATTCGATCAAAGGACTTTGTCATTCTTCCTCGGTAGATTTCCAAATTTTGTTGAGCTTGTAACCTGAGTTCATCAAGTGCATCGAGCTCTTTTATTCTGAGACGGGCATTTTGTTCTTGAGTGAGATCATTCTGGATTGCTACTTGGAGTGACGGTAGTTAAATCTCTAATAGTAATACGGCTTCAACACCAAACACCAATGAATAAGAAGTCGCTTTGGTTGGTGTCTTGTAGGTTGTACGATAGGCCCATAGAGCTTCTGCCATCTTCGTATGCCACTCTCTTTTGTTCTTGGTGAGAATCTTCTTCAACAATTTTACCAGTGTCTTGTTGAAGGCTTCCGCCAAGCCATTTGCTCTTGGATTGTATATAGATGAATATCGTCAATCGATTTTGTGTTGATCAACGAACTTATAAATTTTTGTACTTTTGAAAGCAGTACCGTTGTCTGAGATTATTCGGCGTGGCACACCAAATCTGTAGACAACATTGTGGGTGAAAAAGTTGATCACATGTTCGGATGTGACCTCTCTGAATGGAGCCGCTTCTGCCCACTTTGAAAAGTAGTCCGTCGCTGCTAGAATAAATCGATGTCCCGCTGATGACGGCGGATCTATCGGTCCGATAATATCAGTACCCCAGCATTCGAACGGCCAAGATGCTATTGTTGGGTGCAGTGGATTTGGCGGTTGATGTATAACATCACCGTGGATTTGACATTCGTGGCACCTCTTAGCGTGATCGATACAATCCTTGACCATAGTTGGCCAATAATATCCCATCATTTTGATTTTAGCAGCCATTTTAGGACCTGACTGATGTGCTCCGCAAAGTCCTTCGTGGACTTCTACTACCACCTTATTAGCTTCCTTGGTCCCCAGGCACCTTAGCCACATTTGATCAAAGGCTCGTCTGTACAATGTGTTATTGACAAATGCATATCGCAACGCCCTTTTTCGAATTTGTGCGGCCATAGACTTTTCTATCGGGAGTTTGTTTTCCTTGAAGTAGTCAATGAAAGGCTGTCTCCAATCATTTTCGACTTCAATATCTAAACAATGCCACCACGATTCTGAAGCTTGACTAGCTTTACGTCTCTTGGCCACATGATGCTCTTCTGGATAATTCTCCATAACGATCTGATGGAGAGGTTGAGGGTCAACTGGAGTTTCATCCTGCTGACTTGAATCTAGAATTCCTTCTGCCCTCGGGAATTGTAATAGAGCGGGTTCCAAGACCCTACGAGTGTAAACCCCGATGAATATAGAACTCTCCTCATTGATGTTCGTCATTTCTTTGACTAACTTGGCCAGACAATCTGCTTTAGCATTCTGTCCTCGAGGAACTCGAGCCATTTTGACATTTGGTACTTGCTTTAGAAGCTCGAGAGCTCGCCGATGGTAATTGGTCAATTCAACTTTGCCAACTTTATAAATACCGAGGACTTGATTTATTACGAGCTGAGAATCACCGAAGATTTGGAGATGTTGGATTCTGACATCGATCGCAATCTCTAACCCTGCTAATAGAGCTTCGTATTCGGCCTCGTTGTTGGTTCAAGGTTCAGTCAAACTGAATGAGAACCTCATTATGCCTCCCTCGGGTACTACGAAAATGAGACCGATGCCGGCTCGGGCTCTTGCAATATTTGGAGGTTGGACAGGTCTAATCGACGATGCCCCGTCAAAATACATCTCCCAGAATGGTAGCCTTTCATTCTCCTCGACCTGCATAATTTGCTCGTCGGGCAAATCATCATTTAGTGGAGAATCGGCCGAAATTGGGTGTGCAGCAAGAAAATCTGCCAAGGCCTGTCCATTCACTGCCTTTTGTGGCATGTATATGATATCAAACTGTAATAACAATACTGCCCACCTGGCCAGACGACCTGTCAACGCGGGTCTCATCATCAAGAACTTCAACGGATCGATCTTTGATATCAGTGTGATTTTATGGGATAGCATATAGTGGCGGAGTTTCTGAACTGCAAAAATCAGTGCCAGACAATGCTTTTCAATTGGGGAATAACGGCTTTCTGCTCCAATCAACCTTCAACTGATGTAGTAGAGCGCATTTTCTTTACCTTCTTCATTGTTCTGGGCCAATAGTGCTCCGAGGGACTCTTCCAGTGCAGCTGTGTACAGTATGAGAGGCTTCCCCGGAATCGGCGCTGCTAGGATGGGTGGATTCAACAGATATCTCTTGATGCTATCAAACGCCTCCTGACATTCTGCATCCCATTTGAAACGGACATCTTTCTTCATTAGCTTTGAAAATGGCTGACACCTACCCGATAGATTTGATATAAATCTCCGAATGAAAGCCAGTTGTCCTTGCAGCGAGCGAAGCTGTCGAAGGTTCCTTGGTGGTGGCATCTCCGTGATCGCCTTAATTTTGTTGGGGTCGATCTCTATGCCTCAATGACGAACAACATACCCCAAGAATTTGCCGGAGGAAACCCCAAAAGCACATTTGAGAGGATTCATCTTCAGATCAAACTTTCTGATTCTCTCAAATACGATTCTGAGATCTTTTAAGTGATCATTTCGGCCAAGACTTTTGACGACAATGTCATCTACATAACACTCGACCTTTTGATGTATCAAATCATCAAATATGTGAGTCATCGCTCGCTGGTAGGTGGCACCAGCATTCTTCAGACCAAATGGCATGACTGTGTAGCAGAAAATGCAGATGGGCGTTCTGAACGATGTATGTTTTTTATCTTCGGGCGCCATCTTGATTTGATTGTATCCTGACGATCCATCCATGAAGGAAAACATGTCGTAGTTGGAAGTGTTGTCCACTAGGAATTCGGATACAGGGAGTGAAAAATCGTCTTTTGGGCATGCCTTGTTGAGATCCCTAAAGTCAATACATATACGAATCTGGCCGTTCTTCTTTTTCACTGGGACGATATTAGCAATCCAGTCTGCGTACTTTTCTTCTCGAATAAAGCCTGCATCTATGAGTTTCTTCGTTTCTGCGATCACCTGTTCTTCAATCTCCAATCTCATTCTCCTTGGAGCTTGTTTGACGGGTGTTACATCCGGTTTGATTGCTAATCTGTGAACCGCTACATCAGGGGATAAGCCGGGCATCTCAGCATATGTCCAGTCAAAGCAGTCCCTGAATTCACAGAGGAGCTCTTTTATTTCTTCTATTTGTTCTTCGGGTAGGAGAGAACTAATGAAGGTTGAGCGAGGATCCTCCTCTGTCCCCAAGTTGACTTCTCTTAGCTCATCCATAGTAGATGCCTGTCCACCATCTTCAAGCTCTTCTGGTGCAGGCTCGGCCTCTACGGGCTGCTCATCATAATCATCAGCCTCGTATGTCTCTTCGGCACCACCATTCTCAGATTCAATTTCCACGCATGTGATGGCACGACAAATCTCTTTCGGAAGGAATTTTCGCTTGATGAATCCGATACCTTTATATGCTTCTGTATCCTTCCATCGTAGTGGACGTGGATTCCTTCCATACCAGAGGCCCAAACTTGTACGAATTTGTCGCTTTGTGGTAGGAATATTGACTTGTTTTCGTAGCATTCTTTGAATATTCTTGGTATTGAACCTAGGTAGCCTCGTAGGAAATAATTCCTCGGAATCGAGGATCATGCAATCCCAGTCATGATTCTTCTCTTCGCGAACTCCCGTGGAATATAACACATTCTTTGGCACAGTCCCATTTTTACGGGGAGGTAGATAGAGAGTGGCGAGTTCTTCAACTTTATGCACCTTACGCGGAATAATTTCTTTGAAATGTTGTAAAGGAACGCGCGTGACTACGAGTACACTATTTGAAATTGATAGGCTGTCAATTCTTCTAGAGAACACATTCTGCACCGTGTTCATATAAATAAAATCGTAGTCATAATCATCATTTGAAAATTTGACCTGCTTGCTCCATTCATCCGTTGACTGGCACACTCTTCGCGATTTGGCGGGAGTAATACCGTCTTCATCTGTGTCACTTCCCAGATGAGGTACAAATTTCTTCTCTTTGGGAATGGTCGGTGCCTTGAGAAGAGTCGGGATTGCCTTCTTTCTTCCCACCTGCTTCTTCTTACCCTCCAGTTCAGGTCGCTTTGTAGTCTTTGAATTTGATGCCTTAGCTTCGAGTGAGTTCGAAGACTTTTGCTTTTCTTTGGCATGAAATACCGTGCATCTTCATAAACTGTTGCTTCATGAACAGTAAAAGGCTGAATGTCACCAGAGATCCTGAATTCTTCTCCATCTTTGAGATACTTCATACACTGGTGTAGTGTTGACGGGACAATGTCATATTCATGCAACCAAGGACGACCTAGTAGCGCCTTGAATGAAGTATCCGCATCAATCACATGGAATTTAGCTTCTGTATGGAGCTCTCCAAATACAAGGAGCATAAATGATCCAAGGGTTTTCTGCCCTTTTTCGTTGAAACCATACACCATCAACTTATCTGGCCCAAGGTGTTCCACATCAAAGCAGAGGGATCTCAGTGCTTTCAAGCTTATCAGATTCACGGATGATCCAGGATCGATTAGGATTCGACTGATAATCAGCTTATCGCTCTCAGCAGTAACATACAGAGGACGGTTATGGTCTGCAGTCCCAAGCATCATGTCCTCTTCAGAGAAAGTAATGAACGGCTCATTACGAGCTTGTAGAACTTCAGTCAAACTACGTTCAGCAAAATACGCCTCGTATCTTTCGGGATTTTTGAGAGCCTGAATCAGAGTATATGCTAAGTTGTGCAGGTATCTTCCTCAAATGGGATAAAAAATTATAATCTATCCCCTTGGCTGAGGTGTTCTTTTTCTTAGAATCTTCAGGGATAATATCATCGTTGATAACTATCTCTTTCTCCTTATCTTTATTGGAGACCCCTTTCTTCGGTGGAGGCGGTAATATCTTGCCGCTTCTTAACTGCACTTGAGCAATCTCCTCCGGTTCAGAGTTATTTAACGGAGTATTTTCTTCAGAATCAGCTATTGTTGCATCTAGGGACTCATCTGTTGATTCAGAATCACCACCCAGATATACATGTCCCATCCGAGACGCTATGCTAGGGTCTGATTCGTCTTCCTCTAAAAAATACAAATCCTCCTCCGAACTGTAATCCATTGGCAAAACCATCATACAGGATTCAGATGGTACTTCTTCTGTGTATTCCTCTTTTATCAAAGTACTCGGTGTCACCGAGATGACCCGACATATTTCTGTTGGAAGAGAATTCTCATCATCTTCTCTGGCTTCGTCTATCTTAAGCTCCGACATGAAGTCAGCGAGCTTGATAGGTCGTCTCACAGTCTGGTAGTACTCATCCAAACTGTCAATAACCCTTTGAGTTGCAGTCATTTTCTCCTTGGGCTTCTTCAACTTGGTTTTCTTCTTGGATGATTTTTTCTTTTCAGTCTTTGAAGAACTAACTTGGTTGGAAAACTATTTTGAAGTAGAAGGTCGTACCACCGGCAGTGCCTTCAAATCTATCATTGGCTCAATAGGAGACTTCCACTTTACACCTGAAATTCCTTCAAGCTGCTTCAACATTTTCACAGTTTTCTTGGAGACCGCAGTCTCCCATTGCTCTTCTTTAGCTGGCTTCTTTCATTTCTTCTTTCTTCAGTCGGGAGTACGGAAGAGGACGTAACCACCCGAGTTGATTCTTTTCTAAGGTGAGACAACACATTGTCGGACAAAGTGAGTTCCCCTTTTTGATATTTTCTTTCAAGCCAATCCTTGAAGATGTAACAATCTTCAATAGGATGGCTGAGTACTCGATGGTATGGACAATAATTTGGGTCACCAGTGTGCTTCGACTCTTCGGGTCTCTTGCATTCAGGCAGTTCTAAACCCGATTTCAACACTTGTCGAAATAATTTGGCGACACTCCCTTTTGAATGAATATTCTTTATTCATTTTATCTTTGAAGGATTGGAACGTTCTATCACCAGTTCCTATTGCCTGTCTCTGGCCTCCAGCTTGATAAGTCCGTGGCTTATCATTTCCCCCAAATATCAGCTTCGGTTGGGGGTTGGAGTTGTAGGCCTGTTTAGGCTTTTCTTGATATTGCATCGACTGTTTGCCCTTGTCTACATTGTAAATCACCGGCTTTTCTCTATCAGCTCTGGAGAAGAACGTAGAGTCAGCCTCACCCCTTCTAGCACCTGGGGCCTTAGCCTTCTTGGGCTTATCAGAGTGATTTTCTGATCTGGACAAATTCAGTTTCTCAAATTTGGCCACTCTGTCGAGCAAGTCTTGAAATGTGTTGATTGTAGCCATGCACAGGAAGGGTTGCATCTTGTCATCAATGTTGCCCATTAACAACTGTACGGCGTGCTCTTCTTCAAGCTGTTGCTCACACTTCATACTGAGGTTGCGCCAGCGAGTGATATATTTAGTCACTGACTCTTCTCTTTTTCTCTTATCCAGAGCGAGGTCAGCGATCGTGATCTTCTCAATTGCACTAGCAAACCTCTTCACAAACATAGTTTCCAATTCTGCGAAGGTCTTCACAGAATCATTCGGCAGTTCAACATACCATTCGAAAGCAGTCGTTGTTAAACTACTAACGAATTGTCGGAAGAGTAGGGCGTCATTGCCTCCTGTGTTCCCGCAAGTAGCTTTAAACTGTGCCAGATGCTGCCTGGGGTTGTTATTACCGTTGAAAGTATTGAACTTTGGTACAGAATACCCTTTTGGGTACGGCACTTGGTCGTATTCAGCAGGATACGGACGACCCTTGCCCACCAACTTTTCTGCTTGATCGACTGCTATAATAGCCCTGATCTTCTCGGTGATAATTTCTTCTAACTGTGCAACAGTCACTAGTTCAGAAGTACTTGCAACATTTTGTGGAGTGGGCTGACGGATGACATTATGAGCTTCGCGACCACCTTCAGGAGCTCCCTGTACTCCTGAACCTTGTGGCACTTGGAAGTTTGGAGGGTCAGCAGGAGGACTAGGCATGGAGCCAACAGCGGTAGTTCTCTGCATCATCTGCATCATTGCCCCCATTTGAGCCATCATCTCAGTCATCTTCTCATTTAACTGAGAGATTTCCCTGTCTTTGGTTCTCATTTGTCGCCTCATTTGTCGCCGCATTTCAGCGAGTGTGACGTTTTCGGCCTCAGAAGGGTTTTCATCTACTTCTTCCACTTCTTCTTCTTCTTGAGAATGACGACTTCTTCCAGTGGTGGACCCTTCTCGACGATGACGACGATATACTTGCCTGGGTGGCGGTTGCCAACGCTCTTCATCTTCATCATCATCATAATTGACGCCATCATCAATGTCTGTATGTGTCACCATATAAACAACTTCCATATCCAGGGTGTCATTTATTTCTTTGATTTCTGCTTCTAGATTTTCCTCTAGAAATTCATCAATATTTTTTTCTAAATTTTCCTCCATAAATTCATCAATGTTCTCTTCAATATTTTCTTCCAGTAGTCGGATCTCCGAGCGACGACGCCATTGGATTTCCGGTTCTTGATTAGGCACGGGGACTTCTTCGATCAATGGGTTGCGATCGAAGTTAGTCTCTTCCTTTGGAGGAGATGAAGGATGACGGGATACCCTGGAGGATTCTCCAAGTTGTCTACCGTCTGGAGGAATATCATTATAGGTCCTTTTTGGGGCCCACTTCTGACGTTGTTTGTAGATGGGGGCGGATCTCCAGGAAGCCTCACCGGATGTTACGCCCAGACCAGTCATCCTTTCTCTTATATCTTCTTTTTCATTTCTTCGAGGCTTTGGCCTCCAGACTTGTTTTCCTTTCCACCGGGACCTTTCAGCAGCGGATCCCTGAACATATGGTTCAGGTGTCACACCCCGATGTTCACCGCGTGGGGTATATCTTCTTTCTCTTCCTTCTGCAGCAAAGGACAGACGCTCCCTTGGCGGGGTTCTTCTAGTCTCGATCACTAAAGGTTGTTGAAACTTCTTCTTCAAACCTTTATCCTTTACAGTCTTTAGGACCCAATAAACCCGGGCCGAGAGAGTTTCAGACTCCTTTCTCTTTGGAGGAGCTGGGACTTCACGTCGTTGCTCCTAGAAAGACTTCTTCAGCTCCCTAGTAGAGCTATTTCTTTTAACCCATTTCAGGTCAGTAAATTTATTCCGGGTAGGAACATTGGCTTCAGGCTCTTGAGCCGGCAAATTAGAAGGGTGAATAGGGAGTTGTTGCTGAACTCGGAACTCAGCATTCATCTTCCTTCTTTGCCTCCTTGTAGGCCTTCCTCCAGATGAGGAGGCCTCAGCATTGTATTTCCCAGGTGCAGATGACCTGGTTGACAGAGTGGTGGTGTTGGCAGTCACCATGGAGACTCTTCCACTGCTCGCAATTCTTCTAGTGGTCAAGGCCTCAGGCTGTGATAGCCTCTCGAATACGGAAAGCCTGTTGGGAGGATCTTCAGCAATGGGTCGCTGCACTAGCAGATGCGCGCGACGAGTAGGAGCTCCGGAAGCTCTTGCAACAACAGCTGGAAAATCAACACTACCAAACTGGATGGTAGCTCCAGCATTCCCGGTCTCTATAACAACATTAGCCAGCTGGATCCTGGCTCCTCGTCCCAGCTGGACGGTCATTGGCGTGTTCTGTAGATCCATCTGCATAAATGAAAGGCAAGGGTTAGTAATCAGGACCTGATACATCACCCCGCAATTTCAAAATGCAGAGACTTGCACAGAACACAAAAACACAAATGGACAAAAATCATTAGCATAAGTAAACAATAAAAATAAATTCTAAAATTCTACGGAATGCCAAATAATTTTGTCAAATAATCATTTTAGAATATTCAGGACTTTGATTCGTTAAATGATCATTGTGAAAGACCCAAAAATTTGAGTACGAGTTGAAATAACTGCTACTATAGCTTATGAATGATTAGCCAGAGATGGAAAGAGAAACCAATCCCCAGCGGAGTCGCAAGAAATCTGTGGGCTCCGAAAATTCGGCCTCGGCCTCCACTCACTTTTCTTATTCGGCGAGGGAGTTTTAACGAGCTAAGTTCCGAGATAAATTTTGGAAGGCAGATGGGTTTGTAGATAAGACACTACCCAAAGATTTCGCCCTTATTTTATGAGGACTTTATGATCTGAGTTCTGGTTTCCTATAGGCGCAAGCCCCTATAGTTAATTACCCCTCTCGATCACGAGAGAGAACTTTTGATTAAGGCTAGTCATCGATCAGATACGTATAAAGAATATGTGTTATCTGGCATATAGTAGCAGCAATGGATTTAGGTATTGGTAGAAATTGGATTTGGGTTTGTGAATTTGGGAAGTTTGGTATTTGAAAGTTTGAAGGTTTTTAATATTTAAAATAGAAATTTTCACCATCTAGTACTTAAAGCGGATGGTGGGGGAATGGATGATAGACCCGATCAAGATCCCATGGTTCCGTCGTCCCGGGCCATCATGGACCCTGGTCTACTTAGTCAGAGGAGGTAGTCGACCCAACCTGACAGAAGGATCCTTGTCGGCAGCCATGGGTTTCTTCGTCCAATGGGACCTTGTAAACCTGGGGTGAATGTTTGTCTAAGGGGACAAATTTGAATTCACCTTAGCTAACAGAGGGCTTTGTGCCCTATCAATCATATCCTATTGATTCATATCTCAAGGATTTAACGCCATTAAGGAGCGTATTGGCTCTGGCCATAACCGCTATCTGTGGTGCCATTTGGCAGCAAAACCACTCGGTTCAGAGGGCCCCGGGTCATAACCGTTTACCTGCAGTGCCATTTGGCGGCGAAACTGCCGATTAGAGGACACGTACCACGTCCTTACTGGCAAGAGATTGTTTGAGAATGGATCCTAGTGACATTTTCGACTAGGCATTTGGCTCTTTGTGAGCTAGAGTAAAATTTGTCCGCCTCAGCAAACTGTTGCGGAGGGAGGATGGATTTTGCTTCAAGTGCGTTGATGAATTTATTTCATTTATAAATATTTTTGGAATTTTGAATATTTTTTGGGATTTTGAGTTTTTGAGATTTTTGTGGAGTTTTTGGGTTTTTGGATGAAACTTGGAAGACATGAAATGTACTTTGGATATTTAGGAGATAATTCAAAGTATTTGGGAACCCCTCCGGTTGAGATCTGCATTCAACACGGTCATCATCGGGGTGTTTGGGATCATTTCTATTTGTAGCTTGAACCTTGTCAACTCTATCGGGCTGTCGACAGAGGATCGGGTTTCGTAGGCTTTATGCCCTTTGATAGTGAATTCTCGTTGTTGTAAGCCTTGAAGGCCTAATATGAATGTATTAAGACAAATATGATGGTCGCTACAACTGTATATTTGTTTGTTGGTTCGAACCCTGTCGACTTCTATTGACCCGTATAGAATGATCGGTTTCGAACCTGAATTCACTTGTCAATCCGCGCAGCATCCCTAGACGTCACGTGTGTACCAATAACACGCTCGCCGGGGCCCATGCGGGTATTTGATTACATTTACCCCTTTTAGTGTGCCTATGTGTATACAAACTATTGTGCACGTGCGGGGGTGTTCTTGGAATAGACGCCTTCTGTCTGCTTGTACGGAGGTTGCAGATCCGGTGGCGTAGCAGCTTCTGGATAGAACTGTTCGCCGCTTCATACAGGTAGACTATCGTGCACTATTTGTTGATTTTTGTAGGCGGGTCATAGTGCACTAACGAGCCTCCTGCCTTGTGTTATAGAAGCTCGTAGGAACTTGTAGTTTTTATGCATTTTGTTGTGGACTTGGGTCCTTTCAATACATCCGCTACTGCCTTGCTTGTAGGATTCATCAGATGCCATCATTTGTAGGTGATATGTTTGCCAAAGAACTTTGCTCCTTTAGCTATGATCAAACTATATATCTCCTTTGATTTTTATTGCTTGCAAGATTTGGATGATGGCGAGTTGTATTTATCACAATTCTTTATGTACCTCTATTTGTTGAAGATCGATGCATTCAACTATCATTGCATAGTTCTTGACTATAAGGGTATCGTAGCATCTACTGCTTGTTACTGATTAGAACTTGCAGACTTATTATGTATATGAAATATTCTTTGCCATTCGTTGCAATCATTTCAAATCACCAGTTGCATGATACTTGATATTATTCATGAATAGTTCACTACACACATTATAAATCCTTTGTTGATCAATGTATTTGCTTGCAATTGAGGTTATTTGTTTGTAGATATTATCATGAATGATCATATTTGTATTGACAGCAAATATGTCATCCCCTTTGTGATCTTCTCATTTTGCTTGTAGACAACCTATGTCTGTAAACTCTTTGTCTTCAAGAATGGTTTATAGCATGCATGATGAACTTGTTGTTGAATAGAATTTGCACTTTTATTGAGGTGATCATTCCCCAATATTCTATTGGAAACCTTACAAGCATATCATCACATCCTCTATCTTATTCTTGCTTGCACGATTGACTTTACCATCTTACCAAATTATAAGTTTCATTTTAGGCATCAAACTGCATTCCAAACTTTCTATTCAAATTTCAAGTTCTGCTATAGTCTTGTTTAGTCCAAGCTTTTCTTGATGTTATACAGTTCGAGTTCATGCCCACTATAGTCCCAGATCATGTCTTCTTTCACTTTATTCAAATGTTCAAATCTCTTATGAGTCATTTGAATTCCTTGTGTTATGGTTCGACTTGAATTCTTATGGATCATTCAATTTATCAAAAACCCACTTGATATTGCATGGTCCAAGTTCAAGGCACATAATCAAGTACTTACTTGAATTCAAATGACCAACTCAAGTTCTCATTCTTGTCTGAGTTCAAAGTGCAAATTCAAGTTCTATGTCCAAGCTTCTTTGTAGTCATGTTGAATTCAAGTTCTAGTTTAGTCCTTTGAACCCTTTTGGGAATTCGAACCTCTTATATTTTGATTGAATTCAAGTTCAAAACAAGTCTTCTGCAGTCCAAGTTAAATATTTCAAATGTTCAAGTCATGCCACCGTTCATCTTGCAAGTATAAGTTGAGCCCTTGTTGAAGTTCAAATGAGAGTCCAAGTTATGTGCTCTTTGAATTCAATCAATTTCTTTTATATTGTTCAAGTTCATTTTAAATAGATTGAATTAAGTCTACAAGTCCCAAATGGTTCCAAGTCCTTGTCTGTATTTCAGACAAAATTTCGGCAGCCTCTCGACGTCTCCCCCGTTTAGGGGAAAAACCAAGAGGCCGCCTACCCGCCACGTAAATAAATACGTGCACGGTTGGTGTTGGTAAGACACCGCGGCGGTTGTATTTTTGTTTTTCTCCCACCACGCGCACTAAAGGCGTGCTTGGGGTTTTTTTTTAAAAAGCATTTTTTTTAAAAAGAGACAATTTTTGCTTTCCCCCCGCCCGGGGGTACTTATAAGTGACCCCGCTTCGCCACACGTGCCGCACCGGGGTTCCATCCTACCACGGCCAATAAAGGCGTGCTTAGAACAGTTCTCCAATTTGCCACGAATATTGAAGCAAGGTTTTGAGTTTAGAAGAGTACGTACCTCCGCGGGGTTGTCGTGGTTGACACGTGGATCGACGGGTCACTCGCCTACCTCGTCGTAGGTGTCGCACCGGGTTCCCTCCTACCACGGCCACTAAAGGCGTGCTTAGGTGGTTTACCGGTCCGACACGGACATCGAGGAAGGAGAGTGGGGGGAAATATTTTCTTTTCAATTATAATTAATTATAATTTAATTATAATTAATTAATCAATAATAATCAATTATTATTAATTAACAATTAATTAATTATAACTATAACTAATAAATAATTAATTATAATTAATAATAATTAATTATAATTAATTAAATAATTATAATCAGTAGTTTATTAATTAATTATAATTAATTTATTAATTAAAGTCATAACTAATTAATAATTAATTATAATTAATAAAGATTAATTATAATTAAATGAATAATCATAATTAATCATTAATTAATTATATTTAATATAATTAATTATACTTATTTAATAATCAATTATAATTAATTCTAAATACTAATAATTATAATTAATTATAATGTTAAAAAGAAAACCAAATCCCTCCTCTCCCTACTGCTCTCTGTTCTCGGTTTTACGGGACTTGGCCGAAGAAGTGAGCTGAAGGGAGGAAATTACCTTCACAGCAAGCGACTCCTATTGTTGCTTGAGATCAAAATGTCGGAACTTCCGATTCAGCAGGGAAGGAGGCGGGAAGCAGGAGATTCATGCGAGAGAGCCGAGCGGGTATGTGGAGCCGGACGGGGAGATCGGAAGGGCTCGGTCTCGGCGTCGGGATCCTGCGGCTTGGAGAAGAGGTATGAGGAAGAAGCTCTCTCTCTCTCTCTCTCTCTCTCTCTCTCTCTCTCTCTCTCTCTTTCTGGATGAAGAAGCAGGGGATCGGGAGAGCAGGAGGTGGATCGGAACAGGGAGCTCGATCGGGAGAGAGAGCAGCGGCTTCGAGGTCGGAGGAGGACGGGGAGAGTGTCGGCTTGGTGAGGTTCGCCCGGCTTTGGAGTTCGGCAGAGGGAGGTTGGTCGAGAGAGAGCAGGAGTTCGGGATTCTCGTGTGTGGAGCAGCAACCGAAAGCCTCACTCGATTGGGTATTCAAGGACGCGAGCGGGTAGGGATCGAGAAGCTGTCGCGGGATTTTGGCAGAAATCCCGGAACGGCGCTGCTGCACAGTGTCTCGGCGGGACTTCGGCAGGATTTGCGGGATTTCAATCCGAGGTACGTACATATTTTATGCTATTTTTGTTTCTTTGTATAGAGGTTAACATTAAGTTGTTTGGTGAAGTTCAAATATAATTATAAAAAATTCTAATCTACATATCTAACTTATTTGTTTCATATTTTCATCATATTTATACCTTTAATAATATATATAATTTTTAAAGTGTATAAAATATGAAAAAAGTATACGCCAATATAGAACAAGTCATTAAATAAGTAATTAATTCATAATAGCATTTTATAGAGTTCTTTATGAGGCAATTGTTAAACATCAAATGAGTATGTTTACAAAAATAAACAAGTGGTAATACTATGGATGAGACAAAGGAGTTAATAGCAAAAGGATTGCGTGAAGATGGAAATTGTGGGGATTGTAGATGAGAAATTAAAGCTTCAATTACATTGGTATTTACATGCAAATGGATATAATCTAGACCCTCAATATCTCTATGATGAAAATAAGTCTATTAATACATAATTCAAACTCAATTTGTACCAAGGTATGATGGAATGATTGCTGACTCAAAAAAGAGCGGGAAGACTGATCTCCAACATGTAGCTTTTAAAAACAAGGATTCTTTGGATCCCAACAAGGCAAAGACACTATAGTGAAAAATTCCACTAATAAGGATTCTATAAATACTAACTTTAATATTTATTGATTATTTTTAAAATTTATAAACTATGATCAGTGTTTTTTTTTAATTAGTTGAGTGTTGGATTCAATTAAGAGATGGCTCCCCCAAATTACAAAGGTATGAAATCAAAGTGTTTGGTCTTACATTCTCATCACTAGGTGTGAACAAAATTGGAGTACTCATAGCCAAAGAAATAAGAGAAAAATCATTTGACTGCCTTAAAAATGAACTCATTGATTTAAATTACGTATGACAAGAGATTACAAAAAATGAACATTTGATGAAGATAATTTTGGTGGATGATAAAGATCCCTTAGTTAATAATGATGTACCATCGAATAGAAAATTATTTATGTAAAATGAAAATCAAGTTACACCATCATAATAACAACAAGAGATGTCTCGATATTGACTTCTTTTATAGAAGGAACAAGACTAAATAAGGTTAATAGAAAGTAACTAATAAGATTAGAATGAGTTTTATACACCATAAATTAGAATCATCAATATAGTCATTATTTAAGATTTTAATAAATACTTTTATTGGATTATATTATTAGGAAAGATGAAGCTAATTGAGGATGAATAGGGGTGTCAATATTTGACACGACACGGCAACCCGACTCGGACCCGACCTGGAAAATACGGGTTGAACCCGACCCGTTAACAAACGGGTCGGGTTCGGGTTAGCAAATTAGACCCGTTTGATAAAACGGGTCGGGTCGGGTTGACCCGGCAGGTTGCTGAGTCAACCCGACAACCACTTTAATTTAAAAAAAATTGAATTTCTCGCTGCTCCCGCCCGGTGCCTGCTGCCCGCTGCCCGCCTGCCCTGCGTGCTGCAGCCCGCGATGCCCCGCCGCCCCGCGTGCCGCGCTGCAGCCGCCGCGCGCCCGCGCCTGCGCCGTCGCCGCTGTCGAACTCGCCTGCCCCGCGTGCCGAGCTGCCGCCTGCGCTGTTGCCAAACTCACGTGCCGCGCGTGATACTACCGGGTAGCGGGTCGGGTCGGGTCAACCCGGCAACCCGGCCGGGTCGGGTCCAGGTTGAAATGTCCAACCCGTTTGTAAAAACGGGTCGGGTTCGGGTTGACCCGTTTAAGATCCGGGTCGGGTCGGGTCGTGTTCGACCCGAACCCGACAGGTTGACCCGAATTGACACCCCTAAGGATGAAGATGATAAGGACTAGGATTATTTTGATACAAGCAAAGATAAGGGAAGAGGAAAAGCAATTAAATATAATGATGTTATAATGAGGACTCTCTAAATGATGGGAGTGGATAAAACTCTTAAATTCATAAATTATTGCCTTGAACTTATTATTTATATTGAATTGGAAGTGAGAAAGGTTTATTTATTTTAGACTTCTTCCTAATGTTTGTTAGTTTATCTTAGATGACATCCATATTATTTAGTACTTGTGGATTTGTATGACTTTTTATAATCTTATTTTGACATCTTTGAAGTTAGTATTTTACCTATTTTTTCATATTTTTCCTTAATTTAATTATTTAATTTTGAAGCCTACGTCTCAAAATGCCTTGAGGCTTATGCCACGCCTCACAAAAAAAAATGTATTAATACATGATTACATAATTTCAAACCTTAGGCCAAATTTCACTTTTTTTATGACTTTGATTATGAGAAAAAAAAGTAAGCAACCAACGACAAATGACACAAGAATAAGCCCCTTGAACTCTAATTATCAATCTCTTTAATGCCCACAACATAACTCAAGTAGTGGTACACCATAAAACTATTAGCCTTTTCCTAAATGTACATCAAGCCGCACTTCACCATGATATCTTCCTGAGCATCTTGTGGCCCTCTAGACTCAAAAAACTCATAAATATTAAAGGGATGTGTTGTTTGTTTTAATCTCAATACTCCAGTTATCTCTAAAATTTCACAATGACCCCATAAGCTTCAATTTAAGAGAGAAGCCGCCTGCCATCTTTTTCCACTCTTTATGCCACCATGAATGTCCACAACCAGCTAAAATAGGTGATAAGTCCAACAACTTGAGCACAACCTAAAGAAGATTCGGCTAAAAGTTGGGGATGATTCTACGTATGCAAGCCCTATCGCACTAGCCAATCATAATAGGCCTTTTGGAGAATTTGGGCCCCATTTTTTTAAAATAATAGTCACATGAGCCACACAATCAACAACAACCCATGCATTCAATCAATAATATAACGACAAATAATGGATGGGTCCAATGAAATATTAAAAGAAATTACGACAAAAATAATAAAATTAATTAAGTAATAAATAGCTAACCAATGAGACCTATCATAAAGTTCTCCACCAAAACCAAGTAGGCCCCACTGCTATCAACCTTCATCCAAAATAGCTCGTGGGGACCTGTCGCAGTCAAACTGGACGAGATCGATCAAAAGGAATGACCGACACTCGAAAGTGACGCGCGATGTCACCTAAACGACGTCCGAGCGCAAAACGGATTTTGATGTTGCGTTTGAGACGTTGCCGACACCCAAAAATCATTGTCAACTTCTTCGATTGGAATCACCCGATGAAACGGCACTAATCCCGAGGCAACGAGGGAATTGACGGGCAACGTCGCCCAAACGACGTCCGATCTCAAAACGAATTTTGCATCTGGAATGTCTTCAACACCCAAAAGTGTAGTCAATTTGTTCAATAAGGACTGACAAACAAAATAGGCATGTGCCTCGAGGCAACGCACGCAAATCGAGGAAACTGATGCTCCCCAAACAACGCCCGATTGCAAAACGAATTTTGTCATTGTGTTGGGAACATCGTCAATACCCAAAATTGACTATCAATTCGCCTAATGAAGATCATGCAAGCAAATTGAGAAATTTGTGTGGATCGAGGCATTTCGGGAATTTGACTCATTGATATCATCTTTAATTTAATAATAATGGTAAATATTAACATTATGATTATTTTAATATTAAAAAATCAATTCAAAATCTAACCTCGTATATTCTGCACCTGACCTCTACTAAATCCCAAGAAATCTCGTGAAATCCTCAGACCTCTCCTCCCGGATATCCTACAACGGACCTCGAATGAATGATACGTTCTTGACATTAAAATGGGATCAAATGAAGCCTCTCGTTCGCTTTTTCTTTTATAATGTTCTTGCCTCCTTAATTGCTGACGAGCTTTCAAACCCCCGTCCATCTGCAACCACAAATCCCCACTGGTCATCAGCTCTCTTCTCCCAATCGTCTTCCGATCTGACTACAATATTCGACACTTCCAACTTGTTTGCAAGCCGCGATCAGTCCAATCTCACTCATCCATCCTCTCATATGCATCCATTCAAACAATCGCAATAAGCCGTCTCTTCTCCCTGTATCAAAGTCCATAGCAAGCTTGACGTCCAGCCCTCAGTCCCGTTCGCAAATACCTAACTACACCGACTCCCCTTCCTCACTTCCGACCTCTCGTCCAACTCCAACAAGCCGCTGCTCACACATAGCCGAATTTCTCTACTCCTATCTGATTCACCCCCTGCTCTTCACTCTTGACGAACTCTAGCGACCAGACCTCCATCCCCAAGCCCACTACGTCAACCCATCGAGCCTCACAATCCCACACAACTCCACTCATTGTGATCAAAAGGCCTTGCCAACGTCTAGCTCTACTGCAAGCATCAAGCACCTGATCCTCCACTTCATTCCATCCCTTTCCCTCCTCAAGCAAAGGCAGCTCACATCATACACCACCCGCAGTCTTGTCTCTAGCTGCCACTCCCTCAGGCCCTTTTTCTTTTGCTTTCACGTGAGCACCAGTCAAAACATCCAAAAATCAGCCCACCAAATAATCATCAAAAAGCCCACTAGCGCCCGTCAGCTTATTAAAATCAGTGATCACCTACCCAAACAATAGGTTCTCTGCTCTTCACTTAATTTTGTTATTAGTATTGATTGTTATTATTAGTTGATGTGATTAATATTATTACTATTCAAATTAACCAATACAATCAATCAGTTGCATTATTATTATTGTTCATATATATATATATATATATATATATATATATATATATATATATATATATATAATATATATAATATATATACCTGTGTGTGTGCGCGCGCGCGTATTTTTGTAAAAAAAAAAAAAAAAAGAGTTTTAAAAAAAGAGAAGAAAATTAAAAAAAGAAAATGAAAATGACAAAAAACATATTTGTGCATTCCCACAAATTTAGTCACTGTCGCCGCCGATCCTAGCCAAGGTATAATTTCTCAAGTTAAACCCCATCTGCAGACGAGCCTGCAGACCAACCTACGTGCTCACGTTGCACGGTGGGAGGAAAGCGGCGCAGGAGGAAACCCGTTGCGCCGCTTGCGACGAGGCGGGTAAGCCTCAAAGCGCTCTTGTAGCATGACCAGGAAGAAACTAAGTACACTTAAGCGCTCTCGTAGCGTGATGGGAGAAAATAAAATTGCGCGTTTTCAAATATGTACCCCGAGCTCTTAAGTGCTCTCGTAGCGTGGTAGAGATTGAAGAAATGTGATCGCGGTGTTGTCTGACACCTAACTGAAACGCTCATGTAGTGTGGAGGAGAAGGCTATGACTCCTGGAATTTCCCCTAAGCAGAGGAGACACCGAGAGGCTGCCGAAATTCAAAACAAATAGATGACCTGACTTGAATAATTGACAGAAGACTTAATTTGGACCACACAAGGAACAGAACCTAAAACAATAAATTGGACTTAAATAATTGCATAAAAGTGAATCCATAATTCACCAACTGGTGAATAATTGAACACAAATTGATAAATGTGGAACTCGTGCTGAGCAGAGAATTCCAAATGCGACTTACCTATGAACCTCAAATGCAAACTCCTTAATAAACACTATAGCTTATTCATGAAAACTATTTCAATTAGAATGCAAAAGCCAATTAGCAACAATCCTGATGTTATCACTCGTATCATGAAATAACTGAAGACGCGATGAAAGAGCAAATTATGCATAAAGAATTGTTTAGAGGTGGTAAGTGCCATACAATGAATATAATAATTTGCCAATAGATTTTCGTACGACAAATGCAACATCCATGCAAGCAAAACAAGGAGGTTGTGAAGGAGTTAATTTCCTTACCATCGACGGCAATTAATTCGTAAACGAATACATATAAAATTTACACAAATGACGACGACTAACAAGCAATGAATCTTAAGGACAGATGTTAAAGGTGATAACGCTTTGTCGTCAATGTCAAAGTACAAGCAAAAGTACCCAACCTTGCAAACAATAAAATTAGAAGAAATACTCACAAATGAAGCATAAGGGATGAGCAACAAATGCAACGGAGGGATGAAAGCATACAAACTCCTAATAGCTGCTGCAAAAAACCAGCTATCCACAAGCACAATATAAAGGGAAATAACATGCAACCAGTAGTGCACATGTATATCATATACATAGATAATGTAAATGCTGGCGAGCATCCATCATAATGAATGGTGCAAATAATGATAGCATACCACAAATGCAACTGCACCAGGCAATTAATGTCAATGTATGATTTGGCACATTAAGTCTCGCAAGTAATAAGCAACCTACAATTCTACCTGTGCACTTAATGACCGTTAAACACCTTACAGATGAGCTCCCTACATATCAACGAAATGGTCATGTAACAAATCCAATAAATCAATCGGGGTGTGAGAATTGCAATGTACATGACAAGCAAGGGCAATATACCAGCAATGATTATAAGCTCTCACGAGCCCTCGTAGGAGACTCGTCATGCATGTAAGTGACGACAGGAAATATACTGCATATACGATGAACAGCTTAGGCATATGGATACCCAAGTGAAGTGTCATTTACAAGCAAAGATGAAAATCTATAATGTGTATACCTATGAATAAATGTAAAAGATTATTACGTGCGCACTATAGCCCATTGTGGATGACAAAATACATAATACAAAAAGATCACAACAAATGCGAGATCCTATAAATCACTATAAGAAACACGTCTCGTGCATAATGTAGTACCTACAATGCAAGTGAGAGGTAACAAGCATAAGCCACATACAAGCCAGCGTAAAAACTCGTGACAAATGCAAGTATCTATCTGCACAGAATAGCAAATAACCATAGTGTGACACCACGCCACCGGATCTGCAACGCTCGTACAAGCAGACAGAAGACATCTATAAGCTTCCAAATAAAGCATCGTGCGCATTAATCTAACAATTACCAGCATAACTGATCAACATCAAATATCCCAAAAATGCACATACACCCCAACATGTATAAACACAGATACAAAAGTGCACATGTAATTATATACTTGCATGGGCCCCAGCAAGCATGTTATAGGTACACACGTGACGTCTAAGGACACTGCGGAGGTCAAAGAATAAACCCAAGTTCAAGCCCGATCCTCCTACGCGAGTGAATAGAAGTCGCGGTGTAAACGGAGGCATTTATTTTATATGTTCATATTAGGCCTTCAAGGCCTATAAATAATGAAAATTCATTAATAATGACCAACATAGAAGCCATTAAAGTCACATTAATCAATAAGTTATCCACATATCTTCACATTGGCCAGGTTAAATAAAAGCATCTGCCATATGAAATCTCCTATTATGCCAGGTCTCCCAAACATAAACTAGGTTTGGACCACAAGAATATGTGATGTCCACATGATCAAACAAGTTTGTGACACAAGGCAAACGTTGACTTCAAAATCAAGAGTCATGTCCTTGTGACTTTATAAATGTGCAGCTGCCACATCAAAATACTAGGATTTTTTTCGAGTATGGCTAAGAAGGAAGCCCTAGTCATCTTCCACTCTTCTTCCCCTTTGATCAATTGTTCCTTTCATCCCCCTCGCCTCTAACTTAGCTGAAGGTCTTCTCCCTCTATCCCATATGAAATCTCCCCCTTCTCCTTTCTCTTCCTTATTAGCCCATTTCATAACCAACCCCCAGCAAATCTTCATAAAATGCTTCTATGTGATTCTTTATCAAACCTTGATTTCCCCTCTTTCCATGGCCAAACTCCAATTAACCCTACCACTAATGTTTCATCTTCATCCACAAAAAATCCAAAAACCGTAGAACCTTAACTAGAAAAATATGCTCATAGTTAAAATCATTTCAGCGTAAGATTTCCCATTAGCTTTGTTCATCATTAAACAAAATCATCTAATTTTCTAAAAAAGGTCTATGCCCGTGTCGTGTCAAGATTATTCTCTACAATTCAGCTTTTTTGTGTAGGGGAAGTGATCTTGTTGTGTAAAGTTAGATATTTCAATTGAAGTCTTCAATTGAATTATATTTAAAATTTAAGCTTTAGAGTCTTGTATTTTTTAAATTGTGATTATGTAGTTTCTATTTTATGATTCCAATAATGTTAATACATGTTGCTCCTGAGAGCTTATTTATAGCTATTTGTGTTTGCGGCTCTTTTTTATTGTAGTTGGACTTTAATAATGTATTGTTTATACATGATATTTGAACATGTAATAAAAATTAATATTTAGGATGGGCAAATCATTTTCTTCTTAAAATTTTGATGAATCTTAATATTTGAAATTTTTTGGATAGATTATTTTGTATGAGCTTTTGATATAATTGTTTAAACTATTTTTCCTCTTATATTTATTTTTATTTTTGGTTATTGAGAGTTATTGATCTTCACTTAAATGCATACCTGTTAACGGCGAATGGCGCACCATGGCACGAAGGTCCCTTTGGAGCCATGGCGCATAGCGTACGGCGCAGCGCGTGCTATTTTGAACATGGCGCAAGCTATATAAAAATTATAAAATAATAAGCATGAATATGAAAAATTATTAGAAATGAAAGACAAGCAATCATAATAATAAAAGACAACCATAACATATATACGTTCGACTAAGTAATATCCAAATATATTAGCTAGATGAGCAGTATCATACATGTACTTAGCGATACCGAGCGTGTACCTAGCGGTACCGAGCGTGTACCGAGTGTGTACCTAGCTGTACCGAGCTATACCGAGCTGTACCGAGCATGTAAATAGCAGTACCGAGCGGTATCCAGCATATACATAGTGATACCGAGCATTTACTTAGCGGTATCAAGCATGTACCGAGCGTGTACGTAGTTGTACCGAGCTGTACCGAGCATGTAAATAACGGTACCGAGCTGTATCCAGCATATACATAGCAGTACCGAGCATTTACTTAGCGGTGTCGAGCATGTTCCTAGCGGTACCGAGCATACCTGTTAAGTAAATGCTCGAGGCGGTTTTCGTCCGTGAGGCAAGGCGTAAGCCTCGAGGCGGTCAGAGGCATAAGCCTCACGAACACAGAATTGCGTAAATGAAAAATTAAGGATTTTAGCATGAAAATAATAGCAATAGTCGAAAATAAGAAAGTAGATGCAATAAAATTATGTCCCAAAGTACAAAATCACAAAATATTAGTTTAACAAAACTCCCAAAATACAAAAAACATATAAAATGAAATCATATCCCATCACTAAATGGGTCTTCAAGTGAATCTTCTTCTCCAATTGTATCTATGAATGCCATGTCATCTTCATCTTCAACTTGACTCACTTTTATCTTCCCTGTTCATTAAGATAAAGATCATTATCATGTATTCATGTTCATTGCTCACTTGACATAAATGTAATATAATAGCATATAAGAAGTTGTGGAATACCTTTACTTGATTGTTGTGCTGCAGAGCTAGTGGATGTGCCAACTGCAGTACTAGTGGATGTGCCAACTTGATCTGCTTCGCCCCTCAAGACATCCACACATAGATCTTCTTGAGCGTGGCCTGAAGTTTCCACTTCGCCGGAGAGATGCGGCGCCGGCGGGAGGAGCGGCGGGAAGCAAGGCCGGCCGCGTGAGGGGGCTCGGAATCGCGACCTGGAGCTTGCGGGAGGGAGAAAGGTCGGGTAATGCTGAAGTTTACGGGTTAAAGGAGAGAAAAAGACTTCATTTTAAGTGAGTGGACCCTACCCATAGCGGCGTACGCCTCACAATGAGTTGCGCAATTGCGCCTCTGAGGCGCGCCTCAGCCCCAGTGAGGCGTACGCCTCTTGAATGCCAAAAATTGCGTAGGCTATGAGGCGTTTTTGTGCAGAATTGCGCAAAGGCGCGCCTCTAATTGCGCAATTTTAAACAGAGCAATATACTGGTTACAACAAAAAACTATAAAAGCAATCGCTATGCAATCCAAAGAAGATTGAGAAGCATCTAGTGGAGAAAACAATTGTCTAAGTGAAATTAACATTTCTAGTTATAAAATGCCCGTAAGATACTTTTTGTTGTTTTTACTCTTTTGTACGTATCAAGATTATTCTCTACAATTCAGCTTTTTTGTATAGAGGAAGTGATCTTGTTGTGTAAAGTTAGATATTTCAATTGAATTCTTCAATTGAATTATATTTAAAATTTAAGCTTTAAGCTTTAGAGTCTTGTATTTTTTAAATTGTGATTATGTAGTTTCTATTTTATGATTCCAATAATGTTAATACATGTTGCTCCTGAGAGCTTATTTGTAACTATTTGTGTTTGTGGCTCTTTTTTATTGTAGTTGGACTTTGATAATGTATTGTTTATACATGATATTTGAACATATAATAAAAATTAATATTTATGATGGGCAAATCATTTTCTTTTTAAAATTTTGATGAATCTTAATATTTGAAAATTTTTGGATAGATTATTTTGTATGAGCTTTTGATATAGTTTTTTAAACTATTTTTCCTCTTATATTTATTTTTATTTTTGGTTATTGAGAGTTATTGATCTTCACTCAAATGTGTAGCTTTTCATGACACTAAATTTTGTCATTAATTCTTAATTGCATGACATAAATTATTTATTAGTATTGAATTTTATTTTGCTCTATAAAAAATAATTATCTTCATATTAATATATCATTTCTCATTGTATCAAAATTTATATTGAATATTTGGTCTACATAAGAAAATGTTTAGCCTTAAAACATCTTATATTAAATTTTGTGTTAGATTTTGTATTAAAGCTTATATATTATGATATCAAGTATCATTTAATATTTGAGTAAATTAAAAAATAAAAATAATTACTATTTATTTGATGCATATTTTAAGAAAGTATATAAATTTTCATTAATATAATTAAGAATTAGTATTGCATATAGTGATAAAATTAATAATATTATATTTTAATTAAAATTTTATATAAATTTTCTCTATATATTTTTTAATTTTTAATTTTTTTACAGCATTTAATACAAAGACAATAAAAATGTTTATATATAACCTATCCATGCTATCCTTCGCCAACGATCACTGCACACGACTCGCAACATTTTCTCCCACCATTCTCATTTCTGGATTTAGTAGAGGCGAAAATACGGCGAAGGGGCCCAAAGTTTAATCTCGCCTCGTCCTTCCTCCTCTACTTTGTCTCGCGTATGTTTTCTTCTTGGGACACCACAGCTTCTTCGCCTCCTTCACGCGTTGCTATCCCTCTGCCGCGTCGGCAAAACTCTGTCATACGTTATCATCTCTTTCTTCCTCTTCAACAAGCAGTTCTATACATTCGATTACATGATTTGGAAACATCTCTGTTATCTTCTTCCTTCCTGGTTATGTTCCGGCTGCAGTTCTCTTGCAAAAACCTAGAGGTAATACTTAACGATTAAAAAGGCGGAAGAGGCGTACGCACTGAGATGCGACTCAAGGCGAGGCGAAGCATTTGCGCGTTGAGGCTTACGCCTCATTGGATTCGGCGGAGCGTGCGCTTATTTCGCACGGGGCGTAGGCTTCGATTCGTAATGCCTCGAAGCGAAACGAGGCAGTGCTTCGATTTGTAAGTATATAGACCGAGCGGTGAGAATCGTATAAGAGTTGAGTATTAGGGTAACATACCTGCTTCTGCTTCGGATGAGAACTGAAAGGCGAACTCCGTCGACTTCGACGACCACAGTTCGGTCGAGTTCGAACATACCTGGAGGCGATCGAAGGTAACGATTTATTTCTTCTTCTCCTTCTTTCCGTAATCTTCCAGTCATTTGCTTCATGTCTCGCTTCTTCTTCTCCAGCTTCCTGTAATCGAAGGTTTTTTTTTCACAGCTAGGTAACGATCTTTCTTCCCGTTATTGGCTTCATGTCTCGCTTCATCATATTGTACATGCTCGGAACCGCTCAGTACATGCTCGGTACCGCTTAGTGCATGCTCGGTACCGCTCAGTACATGCTCGGTACTTAGCGGTACATGCTCGGTACCGAGCCAGTACCGCTCGGTACCGAGCCAGTACATGCTCGGTACACACTCGATACTGAGCGGTACATGCTCGGTACACGCTCCGTACTGAGCGGTACATGCTCGGTACGCTCGATATTGAGCATATACAACAAGCAGAATTTCAAAATTACTCTTACAATATAATTTTGTTCCGGGGGCAGGCGCTGCCCCCGAAAACCCCCGCAGGGGCGCTGCCCCTTGACCCCGCGACCTAACCGGCGCCCCCTTGGACCCCCGGCAGACTGGTATATTTTTGTATTCATGTTGTTTTATTATTGGTATTTGGTAGTACAAATAATTATTAAAATATATCCTATTGTTAGCATGACTAGTGGCACAAGAAGGAAGATCATGCATGAAAATATGAAACTCAAGTTGAAGTGTCAGGCGAAGGTGCAAAAAAGGGATATGTTTACAAGAAATGTAATTTCTGTGAGAAACGCATAACTGGTGGCATCAAGGGATTGAAGGATCATCTAGCCTGCACTCATGTCAATGTGGGACCATGTGCAAAAGTTTCTGATGAGGTGAAGAAGGAATGTACAAATTATTTAAAGAAATTTACCACCACAAAGGAGGTCGCACAAAGAAATATGAAAGAGATGATAGGAAACTCTTCATACTATGGATCACAGCATGAAGGTTCCAGTACTGGAAGCCATCTAGTTTCTTCTGACCAAGGCAATCGAGGGCCCATGGATAGATTTATGCTAAATATTGATAACGACGAAAACATAAATACTCAGGATATTCAGCCTCCTACAGCTACAAAAGAACTCAGGAATAGAGTTTGTTTAGATATCGCCAGATCCATCTATGAAAATGGGATTCCATTTAATGTTGTTAGGAGTCCGTCGTGGATCAATATGTTACGATCTGTTGGAAGCTATAGAAGAGGATTACAACTTCCAAGCATGTATGAGCTGAGGACTTGGATGCTGAATGAGGAGGTTAAGACAACTTCAAAAATGGTGGATGATGTTAAGAAGACTTGGATTGAGACAGGAGTGACAATAATATCAGATGGTTGGTCAGATATTCGACATAGAAGTATTATTAATTTCTTGGTTAACAATCCATATGGAACAGTTTTTCTGAAATCAGTAGATGCTTCGAGCTTTGTAAAGGATGCACAATTATTGTTTGAAATGTTGGATGAAGTTGTGGAGGAAGTGGGAGATGCCTTAGTAGTACAGGTTGTTACTGATAATGCAAGTGCATACAAAGCTGCAGGAAGAATGTTAATGGAGAAGAGGCCCACTTTTACTGGACTCCTTGTGCTGCACATTGTATTGACTTGATGCTTGAGAGGTTGGGACAGTTGCCTCAACATAAATCAGCTATATTGAAGGCCAAATTCGTTAGTAAGTTTATATAAAATCATTCTTGGGTACTCAGCTTGATGAGAAAATTCACTGACAAGGAAATTATTAGACCTGCTGTTACAAGATTTGCTACTGCATATTTAACATTGCAGAGATTCAAGGAGTTAAGACAACCTTTGGAAGCAATATTTGCTTCTGAAGAGTGGGATAAAAGTTCATGGGCCAAAAAACAAGAAGGAAAACAAGTTAAAAAGATTGTTATAAGAGACGATTCATTTTGACGTGATACAAATTATGTTTTGAAGACAACATGACCATTAGTAAAGATGCTTAGAATGGTTGATGGTGAGAGGGCCTCGACTATGGGATTTATTTATAAAGCAATGAATAGGGCTAAAGAAGATATTGCAAAAAAATTGGGAGGTCAAAAAAGTGCCTATAAAGAAATATGGGATATTATAAATGAAAAGTGGGATCGACAATTACACCAACACTTACATGCTGCTGCGTACTATTTAAATCCCCAATTTCATTATGATAAGGATTTTCATGTTGACAAAGAGGTGAAAATTGGTTTATATGCATGTATGGACAAACTCATTTCTGAAGAAGACTATCTTAAAGTAAATGATCAACTTGAAGATTTTCATTTGAAGAAATGAATGTTTGGATTTAGAGCAGCACAAGCATGCTACAAAACACGATCTCCTGGTATGTTTATAGTTTGAGTATTTATAATTTTAATGTTAATATTTATGTTCAAGTATTCTACTTCATCCAATATTCATAAAATACTATGTTTGTCTTCATGTAGAACGTTGGTGGGCTCAGTTTGGAGATGATGTTCCTGAATTAAAGGCTTTTGCAGTTAAAGTTCTTAACTTAACGTGTTCGGCTTCTGCATGCAAGCGTAATTGGAGCATCTTCAATCAGATTCATACAAAGAGGAAAAATCGATTGGCGGCAGATCAAATGAACAAACTAGTTTATGTTATGTTTAACAACAAATTAAAAGATAGATATCTCAAATTGTAGAATCAAGGAAATATTGATAATGAAATTGATCATTTGCTTGTTGATGAGTTACAATCAGAAGATGAATGGGTTATTCCTAACAATGCTGATATTTTTGAAGTTGAAGCAGAAGGAGAAACTCATGTCAATGAAGAAGACAATGAAGCAACTACCCAAGTATATAAAAGGAAGAAACAAAGTGAGATTGAAGCTTCAAAAAAATTCAAAGGTATTCTTAAATATAATGAATTATTTTGTATGTTACTATTGTTTCATTTTAGAGCTAATGAAATATTAACTGATATAGGAGATAAAGGAAAAAATATTATAGATGAAGAAGAGTTTGAGGATGACTTTGACATTAATTATGAAGATTCTTCTGAAGACAATCAAAGTGATGATGAGCCTGCTTTGGGTCTTGATCCTAAGGGGGTGTTTTATTTTTAAGTGAGTTTATTTTAAGTCTTGTATTCCAGTAATATTATCTTAAAACAAATCTTCAAATTCATAGTTGACATAATATTTTGTTATTTTTTATCATTATTTATAATTTTAAATTAATTTATTTTAATCGTTTTGAGGCTTACGCCTCGATCCACCTCGAGGCTTACGCCTCGCCTCGTTTAGAAAAAACGCCTCGATTCCCGATTTCGCCTGTTAAAACCTTGGTAATACTTGATAAATTTGTTTTGGAGGGTTAAGCTTGTGCCCTAAAGTGGCTATATTTCGTTGTATTTGGAGAATGTATTTAGATTATTGATGGATTCATTTTTTTTTGTAAATGGATTTTTTTGTATTTGATGGAAAAAATGTCCCAATCTATCGTGATTTGATGGCTTTTTGTCAGTCCCCCGTTGTTTTAGTGGATTATATATGATTTGTGTAGTGTTGGGAGCCCAGTGTTCTGGCTATGTTTATTTTTTTTCGTGAAGATTGCTTGGAGCAAACTTTATTTTGATGAAATTTTAATAGAAGCTTGTTTGGGGTAGCTTTTCACTTGTAATTGTTCAAGAGAATTGATGGGACTATTTTTTTTTAATTCTTTTACCCTAGTTTTTTTTTGCATCTTTGAACCATTTTATTTGCTTCATTAACAATCATATTCTTACTAAAGTGCCAATTGAGAGCTAAGCTAAGAGGGGAATGCCGTTAAATTTCAAGCTCTAGTTTTATTTTATGAAAACTTATATGATTAAGTTCTTACCAAACTATTAAGTTTTTTTTTTATGGACTCTTGACTGATTTGTTGATGTATAAATTGTGGAGCTCTCACTAGAAATTGAATGTTAACATCCATATCTAAATGCTTCTCTTTGTTCCCAAGATCTTCGTTTTGTTTGGTTTTCATCTACCCATGTGTTTGCTAGTTAATTTTTTATTATTAACTTGTTGTTTGCTAATTTGCTTTTAATGGTTATAAGTCAATTTATGCAAATGTATGCAGTTGATGAGATTTGCAAATGTATGCAGTCAAGTTTATTTAATGTATTACATAAGACATCATTTGACATTTTGCTACTTGTTATTAGATCAAATTATAAATAAGATTGTAGCAACTATTATATACAATAAGGAAAGGGTTCAAATTAAATGGTTGATTATGGAATAAAGATGCGGCCTTGCTTTGCCATCCACTCAATAAATAAGTTAACTCCTTTCACTTTCACTTAATCATAAAATTCTTTCATTTTTTCATTACCTTTGCCTCCTCCCCTTAAGGCATATGTTCAGCTTCTCTTACTAATCTCTTCTTTTTACCTCCACATTTCTCTCTCTCTACACCACATTATTCTTTTCTCAACAAATCAGGATAATCCTAGCCTACCATAATCTCCATTTTCATTGCCTCACTGATCGTCAAAAAAGTTAAAATTTATTATTCATGAAAAACAAGTTGCTAAATGAAAGATCTGCAATGCATCCTCAAAAGAGAACCATTCAGTTCACGATGATAATTTCAATTTCACCACAATGAATGCTTTTGATCATCACTTAAAAACTAAATATAACGTATATAAATAAATAACATGTCTTACAAATAGAATCAATGAAAAAAAAATTCAAAAAAAGAAATATAATGATCTTACTCTTTTATCTCATCAAACTTGAGATAATGCAACCCTAATTGCATTCGTCGCAAACGAGCAACTTGTAAATCCCATCCTGCCATGGCATTTGAACTCAAATTAGGGTATTAAAAATATCTTTGAAGTGGGTGCATAATCATAATAGGATAGCCACATGATGTCATGCATATATCACATGAAGAGCATTTTATCTTGGAATGGAAAAGGGTGCAAAAGATATTCGAAGGTGAGAGATCTTGAAATGGAATTTCAAATAGACAACACACCTCAAGAAGGTGAATGCTTAGAATAATCATGGAAGCATAGAATTAATAGAACAAAGAAAAAATATATTATTTATAATTCGGGTGTGCATATAATTAATAATTATTGGCCAATATTATTGAAGATCTCATTATGTTAGGTATGATATTTTCTGTTATCTAGATTATGCATATGAAGGCTATATAGATTAAGGACAGTACTACTAAAGCTAAACAAGGTGGTTAAAATGAAATAGTTCTTTAGGAGTATTGTTTGAAAAGATAATGTATTGATGCCTTATATGTAAATTTCATAAAAATGCAATTAGACCTATGAAATTATATGGATATGATTAATCGACAAAAAGAAATTATGAATAGTCAGTACAACGAATGCGTGATAACTTTATGAAATGTAGATCGAGAAAGGATTATAGAGATGATAAGAGTAACAGTGAAAAGAAGATGGGAAGGAAAAATATCAATAAGATGGATTGGCAAAATTAAAGTGCTGAGTTATGAAGGGCAAAGGGTAGGTTAGAAGATACACGATCAGAATGGGCGCAAAATAATTTATGTAAAATAGAGTTGCATCTCATATTGAGAAGGAGAATTCCTAAGCTGACCCCAAATAATTGAGAAGATGTCTGTGTGTATACAATGTGAGAGGGAATTAGCTTCAAAATTTGCACAAGTAAATTGATAAGCAATCATTCTCACCATTGTCTAAACAAATGGCTTCTGCTACTTCAGGACCTTCAAAAAAAAGAGTCTTATCAAAAACTTCCATCTGCCAAGGTCTCCAAAGTTCATGTGGTTCATTTACTGCCAATAAACCGTTCATTTCATATTTGCTGGAAGCAGTACTGAGCTTCCAGTGACTTGCAGATTCAATTGAGGGCACAATACATGGGAATGAAACTGATGGTAGAATGACAAAGAGGCCTTCTTGAGTCAGCACATACAAATTCCCCTTGAAGGAGAATCCTAAAGATTCTCCAACAAAAACATCCTTCTTAAAACATCTTTTGTAGAGCAAGAAATTATCCAAATTTCTGTCATCAGCAACAGTTGAAGAAACATGTAAATCAGTATGAAAAAAATTGTAAAGTTTCTCCCCTGTTCTACCATAATATCCAAGCAATCTAGTTACTCCAAAAGGTGAAAAGCAAACAGAATCCTTGGAGCAATTATGCTTTGGTGGCAGATGTAATCTCCTTATAGGAGTTGAGAATCCTTTCTTTTTAGAGTGAGAAATTTCTAGGTGATCCTTTACTTCTGAAAGAATATTAGAACCACTTATATAGCCTTCCAAACCGTTCTCTTTATCATTGATTCGCTTTCTTACCCATTTCCCTGGAAGGATAACAGAGCCTTGTTTGTCGCTTGTCAAATCTCCTTTTGAAATTCCTGAACCATCTAAACATAGACTGTTGGAAATATCAGCAAAAACTTTTTGACAACCTATCCCCTTTCCTGCAACATCCCAGCTAGCCAGCACGCCAAGAGCAGAATCCTGAGAGGGAGAAATAACTTTGTTTCGAAGATGTCCTGAGATATGATCATCTGCATCAACCACATAGATCACGCCGTGTTCATCAGCAGCAGCTAATAGAAAAGAACATGGAGTCACCATCAAGCTCTTAAAATTTCTCATGCTTTCACCTCTCCAACTATCAGCTTCTGGTGTCTTCAGCTGGTTTAACTGTGTCCGAACATTTAAATTAACCTCACAGCTTTCAACAACATCAAAACTTGCAATTGGGTTACCAGTCTTAGCACACCAAATGCAGGTTAAACCTGAAGTGCTAAGACAAACAAGTAAAGTATCTAAGAATTGGAAGTCTGCCCATTCGTAACCTGGGCCAGGACCATGATATGGCTTTTCTAGATCTATTGAACAGACCCACTCCACTCCCCAGTAGTATAACATAATTACCACAACGATAACGTTTCCTCCTTTATGTACTTCATTTTCTACTATCACATGCTCTGGACTTGTCAACACAAGGCCAAGTTGGTTGTGTAAGGAGCCTGAAAACACTCTAGAGCATTTGTATGAACTGCCTATAAAACCAGCTGCAGAGTGAAGATTGGCTTGATTATCAGGTAAAGGTGGATTATGCACTGCACTCACCGGAATCTCAGGATCCCTCTTTGTCTCATCAAATGGATGAGTTGTAAGACAGGATTCCAAAAATTTCATGGTAGCAGAACTAAGATCAAATGATAAAACTGCTGCAGACTTGGGGTATGAGGATTTTGTAGGAAATTTAGCCAAGTACTTATTACCACACCAAGAAGCATCCACTTCTGTGAGGAACGTTTGGAGCCACTTTTTCTGTTCCAACGTAGTTTTATAGTATTTATCATCTCCAAACTTATTTTCACATCCATCAACATCTGGATACTGCTCTTTGGTGTGAATGCTAGAAGAAGGCCCCCACTCCACCCAATTTCCATTGAAAGGTCCACTTTCCTTGACAAACGTGCTCCCTTGATAGCCTTTATTGGGATAACGGAATGAATGAAAAGTAAAGCAATCATCAGTGCAAACAAGGAGAAACTCCCTAAAATCAGACTGTTCAAAGTGACCATATGAATCCCCGTAATGGCCCCATGCAAATGACTTGACATTTGAGATTAAAGCACAAGAACCAAATGATGCAGAACTAACTTCACAAGGATTTTCAAAACTTTCTGTAGGATTTTTTACTGTAACTGGAGTAGACGTTGGAAATTCTGTAAAAATGATAGGTACCGGGCAATGATCTAGATGACAAGACGTGTCAGCGCCATCCTTTAAATAATAGAAAGACCGCAATCCTGATAGCACAAAATATAATGATAAAGAAATTACTATAAGCTGAAAAAATCTATAAGAACAATAAAGACAACCAAATCATTAATGGTACCAGCAGTTAGTGGAAGTAATAATGCTTCAGATTGATATGAAAGCAACAGCAACAAGTTCCTTGTTGGAGAGATGGAAACTTCAGATAATTCCGATGGCTTCAAATGATATGGCAAATGGTCCCATTTTACCAATTTCAATATGGCAGGACCATCTCCACTGTCAGTAAAGGAAGACATTAGCATCATAAGTTCACCTGGGAGACAACACATATTTAGCGAAAGAACCGACAGGTTTGTTAACAAGTGTATCAGAATAAAAGTGAATTCCCAGAACAAACAATTTAAGTTTCAGCTAATAAGTAGCAAGCAATGTTTTAAAAAAGTACAGCATAATTCAATGAATTATCATGGTGATGAATGTTGAAGAAAATTTTAGCACCATAGTGATCAGAAGTAGCCAATTGTACCAATTACTTCAATCATATTCTGAATCATTCATCTCCATGCATTCCAAAAATCTGCTAGGCAAAAGAAACTAAAAATACGGCAGCCTAGAATAAGAACAAAAAACATTATAAAGCGAAACACCAATAAATCTCTACTATTAGTGCAATTCATATAGAGAACTGCTTACAGATGTATATATGAAACTCCTATATAATTTCTGCCCATGCTCAACAAAATCTCTGACCTCTTTTCTAATCTTTCACTACCAACTCATTGATACATCAGATCCCTACTACCTAGTAATAAATCTGTGGATTATTACGACTATTTTGCCAGCTCTTGAATCAGTAGACTATATTAATAATTATATAATTATTCTCCCAGATAATGCATGTTTCCTAAAAGAAACTCTCCAGAAATTGTATAAATATTACACAAATGTTGGAATAAAATACTCATCAAATTCTCTCAAAACTTTTTCAGGCTTTTTTCCTTCTATTTCCATTACAAAAACCTTCATCACAGAGTTAACAAAACCATGTGGCCTTCATTGTTACGCTAGTTTTTTTACCCTATTTTTCTATAATTTTCATTTTTATCGTTGCATTGCTACAAATATTTCTCATTATTGCAACCTTCATCGCTACAATACCGTAAATTAATCCCATTGTTGTAGCCTTCATCGTTGCATTTTTGCATTTATTTCATTTCCTTATTTTTTTCTCGTGAATAGAACCACAATTTTTCTCTTCAAGAAAGCCAATAATAATATCCACATATCATTTGTCTCACGTTCTCTTGGAATTGAGGGATGCAATCTAAGTCCGATGGAAGAGTAGTGTTGACCAAAACACCAAACAAAAAAAAAAGAAATAAAAAGGAGATTTTCCACGTAATCCATAAAAACTGCAGGAAATCCCGCTAACCTGCAAACGGTGCCGAATCCATCGCTTCCCCGTGATTCCTGCATGAATCCCGCTCTCGATCGTCGCTCTTCAACGCCTTTAAAAGCCAATCGAGCGGACACCTCCAGTGCTTCTTCCCGTTCGCAAATCTCTTCCATTCCCGACATCTCCACACGCGAATCCCCTATATTCTTCTTCTCCCCGACCTCCGACCTCCTCCGTGCTGCTCAACCTCGCTCTCCGATCGTGAGAGCTCCTGTGCCGCCGACCTCCTCAGCCCCGATTTCTTCAAATGCAGAGAGAGAGAGAGAGAGAAAGAGGAAGTGAGTGAGAAACCTACCTTCTTTCTTCCTCCCATAGGCGAACCCAGCCGACCTCAGCCGACCTCTTATAGGTAGAGATTAGGAGGGTTTTAATTCTTATGATATTATTATTATTATTATTATTAATTATTTTTTAATTATAATTTGTCTTATAAAATAATTATAATTAATTATAATTTTTATAATTAGTTAATATTAATTATAATTAATCATAGTTTATTATTATTATTAATAATTAAATTTGATTAATTATCATTAACTATAACTAATTAAAAAAATCATAATTAATTAATTTTAATTTTAATTATTTATTATAAAATATTTATAATTAATTATAAATTAATTACAATTACTTGATATAATTATAATTAATTATAATTAATGATAATTATTTATCATTAATAATAATTATTTTTATTATTATAATTAAATATCTTTAATTATAATTAATTATTATTGGTAATTAATTATAATTAATTTTTAAAAAAAAGAAGAGTATGCTTCTCTCCCTTCCCTCGATCCACGTGCCAACACCGATAACCCCGCGAAGGTACGAATTTTTCTAAAATTTAGATTCTCACTCTCGAAGTTAGCGGCGGACCGGAAAATCGCCCATGTACGCCTTTATTGCGTGTGGTGGGATGGGACCCCGGTGCGGCGCCTACAACGAGATGGGTGATCACCTAAAAATCCTACTTCAATGTTTGTGGCGAACCGGAAAACCGCCCATGCACGTCTTTATTATGCATGGTGGGATTGGACCCCGGTGCGGCACCTACGGCGAGGCGGGATCACTTATAAGTACTCCCAAGCGGGGGGAAAGCAAACTGTTTTTTTTTTTTTAAGAAAGTAACGTTAAAAAACTGATTTTTCAAAAAAAAAAATATTTTTTAAAACCCCATGCACACCTTTATTTGCGTAGTGGATGAAAAATAAAAAAATCACCGTCGCAGTGCCTCACAAACACGAACCGTGCACGTCTTTAATGAAGTGGTGGGTAGGCGGCCTCTTGGTTTTTCCCCTAAACCAGGGAGACGATGGGAGGCTGTCGAAATTTTGTCTGAAATAAGACAATGACTTGGAATAAATAGTGGACTTTGTTTGGACTTGTTTTGAACAATTAAAGTGACTAAATGCAAATGTGAATGATTGATTAAAAGACTTAATTCAAAGCTTGATCAAAATGAACTTGAATTGAACAAGATCATGTGAGACTCTTGAACTTGGTTTGAACCAAGTGAGAAGGATCTAAACTTGCCATATGAACGAACAAAAGTGAACTTGAATGTGGGCTGAAGCTAACAAAGAACTCGAACCACAGGGGACTTAGACTCAAGCTAGACTTGTGAACATGAGCTGAACTTGTGCTTTGAACTCAAACAAGGACATGAATTGGGACTGAATTTGGTTGGAACATCAAATGAGCTAAATGAAAACTTGAATTAAAACTTGACTATAAACTTGACATAAGCTTTGAACTTGATTCATACATTATGTGGACTTGATTTAAACATAAACAAAATAACTTGTAAGCTTTGACTTATAAGCTTGGGTGGAATCAAATCCAAATGAGAAATGAACATGAGCCTAACTTGATAATGACATAAAATTTTAATGAAATTTTAGAGAATTTTTATTTTGAATACAAGTGTTAATTAGGAGATGTCATTCAAGCCCTATGCAAATGAATAAAGATACTTGCACTTTGACTTGGAACCCCTTTAACAATAGCATTCAAATGATTGTAAGTGGAATTGCAAATCTATGAAACCTTCAATAGAAGTCGTGTTCTATTCATGAAAATTATGCCAGTGGAGAAAGATGCTTGGAAGGGACAACAAGGAATATATAACCAATATGTGTATGAAAAGGCAATCAAATAGCAAACTATCATCATCCAAGTATCAATCTATATTCATGCTTACTCAATTGAGATCAAATGGAAGATGTATGTTCAATAAGAGTCATCAATTGGGGAAAGGAGTGATCAAACTAAACTGACTCAAGCTCTCCAATCAAGTTGATATTCATGCAACGATTGAACGAGAAATATGATAATGTGAGGCAATGATATAAGACTCTTCATGCATACAACCACTGGCTCGTGGATCAAAGTAGTGATAAACTATCAACCAAGAGGTATTTGAAGTGTGTGACACCAATACAGCTCGCATATGAACGATGCTATCCAATTGTAATCAATGATGATTAATAAGTTACAAGAATGGTGGGTTCCTTGCAAATACATATACATATACATATTTAGCATCAAGATACAAGAAAATACAAAGGACAACCATTCAATAGTCAACAAATATGCAAGTCCATTTCAAGTAAAGGAGGACAATACACATCAAATGCAAACATTCGCGAGTTGTCGTAAGAAGATCTGCAATACATACAAGCTCTCTACAAAGGCAGATGTACGTGCCACATGCTACTTATGGGTAGATGCAGAAAGACTTCAGTAAATGTAGTATCCTGGGGAAGTCAATTTCAATCTGTGAATGAATACATCTACCTGCCCACTTGTAATAGTGGCGGATGTACTACAAGAGCCAAATCCACAACAAAGTTCATAAAGAGTACGATAGATACAAACTCCCATGAGCTTCTGTTGGAGCCCCGCTATAAATATCACATATCATCTATGAACAACATGCATGAAGAGATTCAACAAGTGCAAGTTCCTATAACCAAAGCAGGAGATTAGTTAGTGCGCTACAATCTACCTGCGTAAATTATGCAAGTAGAGCATGACAGTCCACCTGTACAAAGCAGCGAATAACTCTATTCAGGAGCTGATACACCACACCACCGGATCTGCAACCCTTGTACAAGCAGACAGAATACGTCAACAAAGTCTTAAATAAATACCCCTTTGCACATGCACCGTAATTTGTATGCACATAGATACACAAAAGGGGAGGGGATATGCAATCACTAAACCCACATGGGCCCCGGCGAGTGTGTTATTGATACACACGTGACGTCTAGGGATGCTGCGCGGGTTATTAAATTTGAACCCGATTCTTCTAAGTAGATAAAAGAAGTTGACAGTGTTCAATTATAAAATGCCCCCAAACACCTGCATGTGCCCCGACGAGCGTGTTATTGATACACACATGACGTCTAGGGATGCTGAGCTGGTCGACAAGTGAATTCAAGTTTGAACCCGATCCTCTATATGGATCAATAGGAGTCGACAAGGTTCGAACCTTCAAACAAATACACGATTGTGGGGATCAGTGTATTTATTTTAATACATTCATATCAGGCCTTCAAGGCCTATAATTAAGAAAATTCACTCACAAGGGCATAAAGCCTAGAAACCCGATCTTCTGTCGACATTCAGACATAGTCGACAAGGTTCAAACTACAAATGAAAATGCACTCAAACACCCCGACGATGGCCGTATTGAATGTTAAACTCAATCGGAGGGGTTCACAAATACTTTCAAGCTCCACCCAAATACCCATAATCCAAAACTCCACAAAGTCCAAAACTCGACAAATTTCAAATCCTAGATATTTAAAATAGAAATCCAACCATAAAACACTTAAAGCAAATCCCATCCACCCTCAGCAATAGTCTACCGGGGTGGACAAATTCAAATTTACTTTAGCTCATAAAGAGTTAATGCCTAATCAAAAATATCACTATGATCCATTCTCAAACAATCTCCTGCCAGTAAGGAATTGGTACGTGTCCTCTAATCGGCGATTTGCCGCCAAATGGCACCGCATGATAAACGGTTATGACCCGGGGCCCTCTGAACTGAGTAATTTTGTCGCCAAATGGCACCACAGATATTGGTTATGGCCAGAGCTAATACGTTTCTTAGTAGCATCAAATTCTTGAGATATGAATCAATAGGATATGATCGATAGGGCACAAAGCCCTCTGTTAGCTAAGGTGGATTCAAATTTGTCCCCTTAGACAAACATTCATCCCAGGTCTACAAGGTCCCTTGGACGAAACAACCTATGGCTGCCGACAATGATCCTTCTATCAGGTTGGGTCAATTACCTTTAACAAAGTAGACCAGGGACCACGATGGCCCGGGATGACAGAACCATGGGATCTTGATCGGGTTTATCATACATTCCCCACCATCCGCTTTAAGTGTGAGATGATGAAAATTTCTATTTTAAATATTAAAATCTCAAATTCAAACACAATTTCCAAATACCCAAACCTAATGCTGCTACTATATGACAGATAACACGTATACTCTACGTATCTGATTGATGACTAGCCTTAATCGAAAGTTCTCTCTTATTATCGGGAGAGGTAATTAACTATAGGGGCTTGCGCCTATAAGAAACCAGAACTCATATCATAAAGTCCTCACAAAATGAGGGCGAAATCTCTAGGTAGTGTCTTATCTACAAACCCATTTGCCTTCCAAAATTTATCTTGGAACTTATCAGTTAAAACTCCCCCGCCGAATAAAAAGAAAAGCGGGCGGAGGCCGGGGCCGAATTTTTGGAGCCCACAAGTAGCAAAACATCCATTCAGTATACAGATTGAATGGAAAGAACTATGTAAAATTATAGTGGTTAGTTCGCCAATCCTCAAAGGGAAGATGATAAATTGGTCATTTACTAGGCACAGAAAGACAAAAAAGGATTGCTGGGAGCGACAAAAAAATATTTACAATGGTTACTTGTACTAAACTATTCTAAGTAATATCTCCTCTCCTAATGACTTTAAGTATTGAATGTGCTCGTTTCTAGCTCTTAGATGATTCAAGAGCTATAATTCATATAATCAATTCCTCTGAAAATTTATTTCATATACCACCATGCCATAGTAATAAGAAAATAACCATGGCCAATATATCCTTGACAATCATAGCCAATCAAGAATATATTCTTATAAACAAATCACTCACTTTGAAATGTCTTCCACATACTTAATATATTAACTAGTACGGATTTCATTAAAAATTTAAAGATTTCAAATACAATGTTGCATTTTATCCTTCCTATATGTATTTCATGAATACGGCACAAAGGAAGATAATTAGGCTTGCTAAAAAAATAAATGGTCTCTAACACCTTCAGCAGCCCAATAATTAAAAAAAAAAACTTCATATAACCTTCCGTATTATCTCTTCTTTTAGAAACCCTTAAATTAAATATTAAAAAAAAAACAAACTTTATTATATACGCCTTGGCCAACCATCCTTTATGGATGTCAAAACCATTTTTCCTTCATTATTCAAAGAAATCAATAGTAAAAAATTCCATTATGATGATTGTGAGCTAGCAAAACACAAACATGTCAATTTTCCAACTAGTAATACAAGAAATATTATTCATTTATCTCTCAGTGACATTTAAGAATCATTCTCTACATCTGAGAAATTTAAAACACAGTAGTTTGCATGTTCTTTTGGTGATCCTGCTTGCGTGTGGATATCTTATTAAAAGTAAAAAAAAAATAATGTCAGTGTCATCTTTTGCAACATGATGAAAAGTCAATTTGGTGTTGAAATTAAAAGAATCTTATCCAACAATGCCAAAGATCACCTTAACCATTCTCTCTACTCATACTTCCAAGAAAAAATCCCCTTGTGTGCATGCAACCTAATAAGATAGAGTAACTGAATAAAAGAACAACCGCTTATTTACTACCACAATGATTTTTCAAAAAACATGCCCCAAAATAATAATGTGGAGAAGCAATTTTAGTAGCCACCAACATCATAAATCGATGACCAACAATAGTCCTTGAATTCAAGAGTCCTACACAAGTCTTAAACAAATTATATCCACATTTCAATACGACAAACAATTTTGTTTTCAAAATATTTGAAAGTGTTATCTTTGTTCGTACACATTTCCAAAATAGAGAAGTTGATCCTCGTGCAATAAAATGTATTTTCATTGGATATTCCCCCACACAAAAAGAATATAAATGCTACCATTCCCCCACGATATAGGGATATGTCTGTTAATGTCATTTTCAATTAAAAAGATCATTACTTTATTACTACATATCCTAAGAAAAAAATCATTCTTGAATATTTTTTTATCCTATATTGACTATTCTCAACCTATGATGCAGAGGCACGAATACAGGACACGTCAATTATTGAAAATATAGAATATAAACACGGTATTCTATTTTTGAAAAAAGATACAAAAATGTCATTTAACTCTTTATGAAATATTAAAATGGTAACCAATGATATTAAAGAACTATTTTGGACTCTCAAGTCCTAAAAAAAATCAAAATAGTCTTATGGTGGGTTTATTTTGGTTCCTCTTAATAAGTTAATTGACCAAAATAGTTATTTAATATAGTTGGGGATTATTTTAGTTTAATAAATAGTCAATGGACCATTTTAATCATTTTCTCTATAATTTTTATATCTAAAAAATAGTGTATATAAATTGAATAAATATAATTTTAAGATAAATTAAGAAATAATAAATCATTTAACTAAGATTTGTACTTAAAATGATTAATATTAAGATTTCGAGAGTCGAGCATAAATATTGTGTCAAGCATCAAGAGGAGATTTCCACGCATACCCAATTGAGCAAATCGAGCCTATACCTAAACCACTTCTTACTAAAGGCTACAATCAAATTCATGTGATTTATTATCTTGAAATCTTTACTCCAGTTGCTAAAATAAATATTGTTAAGTTATCTTCAACAGCTAATGTGGACTAAAAGATACAATAGTTTGATGTGAAAAATATCATCTTAATAATGGCCTGAAGGAGAAAGTAAATATGAAGGTCTCATTGGAATATTGCTCAAATAGAAAACAAAATATAAATACACAAAAAAATGCATTTTATGAATTGAAGCAATTTCCAAGGCCATGGTTCAAAAGGCTAAAGTAATGCTCAACATATGATACAAAAAAGTCAATGAAATCATATATTATTTGTGAACACAACTTCAAGGGAAATCTCCTCACTACTAATTTATGTTGATAATATTGTCATGGCAAGAATAAAAATTTAAAGAAAATATTACTCTAAGAATTTAAAATAAAAAATTAGGCAAATTAAAACTTAATTGGTGTTGAAATTGCGGTCTCTCAACATAGAATCTTCATATCACAACAAAAATATATAATAGGAAAGTTGAAAGAAATGGGTTAGGAAGCAAATATGTTAATAGCACCAAGGAATTTAATCATAAATTTGATGATGCTCCAAATGATATAGAAGTAGAAAAAAATCTACAATCAGAGCCTAGTGAAAGACTTGTCAACTTATTACATACAAGACCTAACATTAACTATGTTGTTCATGTGGTGAGTTGATTCATGTACAATCCCGCCACCCACCTCAGTGAGCCTACTCATCAATCTGTGGACAATAATTATTTTATAATTATCATTCCATCAAATCATAATCGAAGTATTATTATATGCATTTTGTAATAATTATTCCATGATTTTTTATATTTTGATTATTTTCTATTAGAAGCTTTCCCAGGATTATATAAATAACATAAATGTTGAAATGAAATACTAAATCAATTCTCTCAAAATATTATCGATATATGAAAAAGGTAACAAACCAAGCTAGAATTAATTGAGAATAAATATTCATGAAGCTAAACCTCAAATAATTGGGTTGCGGCTACTTATGATGATGATGAAAAATAAAGCAAAATGGTAAGGCTCTCTAGGCACAGTTTGCTTTGTAAAATTAAAAAAAAAAAAAAAAAACAACAACAAAGAAAGAATGGAAAACAGACCTTTCATGCCAGAGGGTAAAAGGGAAATACAGCTTCCTAGGTTCATACAACACAAAAAATAATTAATCATTGATTTTGCTTTGCTTCTTTCAATGATGAAAACAATGACAATTTCCTTTTTGAAAGAGCCTAATAAATGAAGATATAAGAAAAATGACCTGGACCAAGGAAAATAATGTGCACCAACTTGCTAATAGTTCTCATCTTAGATTATATTGATTTTCTTTCCAAAGAAGCTAATCCATGAAACTAATATTATGATAGGAACTTGGAATATAGATTCTCTTATAGGCAAATTAATGGATTTAATAGATATTATGATTCATAGGATGATAAATATTCTATGCATTTCAAAAACTAAATGGGTTAAAGAGAATGCTAAGTAGATTGATAGTTTAGGATTTAAAGTATATTATTCTTGTAGGAGTCATACTAGAAATGGTGTATGTGTGATTATAGATAAGAGTTTTAAAGATAATATTGTAAAAATTAATAAAATTAGAGATAGAATTATAGCTTTAAAGAATATTAATATTATAAGTGTTTATGCTCGACAAGTAAGTTTGAATATGTGTTCAAAATTAATAATTTTGGAATGACTTAAAAAAATTAATACAAAAATACCCCTTGAAGAAAGAGCTTTTATAGAAGGAGATTTAAATGAACATGTTGGTAGAGATATATTTTAAAAGGATTCAAAGTGGTTATGGGTTTGGAGCCACTAAGGGAGGTGATAAAAACATATTAGATTTATTTTAACTTTGATTTTGTAATTGCTAATACATTATTTAAAAAAAGAAATGAGCTTGTCATCACTTCTAAGAATGGATATAGTAAAATTGAGATAGATTGTTTTCTTATAAAAAAAATAGATCGTCTTGATTATAAAGATTGTAAAGTTATTCCGAGAGAAAGTTTATATACCCAACATCATTTATCAATTTTGGACTTTAAGACGAATGGACAAAAAATAAAAAATAAAGTAAAACCTTGTTCTAGGATTAGATAGGGGCATCTAAAGAATATTAACAAAAATATTTTTCAGAGCAAGATTCCAAATATTATGATTTTGTTTGTGCATGAGGAAGCTAATATTATGTGAGAAAAAGTAGTTAGTGAAATTAAGAATGTTGTAAAAGATTTGCTTGGATTATTAAAGAGAAAAGCTCTTAATCGTAAAAATAGTTGGTGGTGGAATCAAAATGTGCAAGAAAATATAAAAAAATAAGAAGATTTATTATAAAAATTAGTTTAGATGTAAAATTCAAATAATTTGGAAAGATATAAAAAAGCTCTTAAGGAGTCTAAGAACGCAACATGCAATGTAAAGATTTTAGCTTTTAATGATATATATAATAGATTAGATACTAAGGATTACAAAAGATATATGTATACGTTAGCCAAACGAAGAGAAAGTAGTAAGGATTTATTTCATGTGAAGTGTATTAATGATGAAGATAAAAAAACATTTATTAGAAGATGATATCAACAAAGGTGTATGAGATATTTTGCTAAATTTTTCAATGAAGATTGTGAGAATGCGATTGATTTTAGCGACCTTAACACCCTAAATGAAAATAAAAATTTTATTTTTATTGGTGTATCAGTAAAATCAAAGTTAAAGAGGCTTTAAAGAAAATAAATTATGGATAAGCTGTGGGACCTGATGATATTCCAATAAAGGTGTGAAAATGCCTAGGAGATGAAGGAATTTCATGGTTTATGAAATTTTTTAAAATTACTTTGATGGCTAAAAAGATGTCAGATAAGTGGAGAATGAGTGTGTTAATTCTTATTTTTAAGAATAAAGGTGATGCACAAGATTGTGCGAATTATAAAGAAATATAGTTAATGTGTCATACTTTAAAATATAGGAGAGAGTTATGTAGCATAAGGTTACAACATGATACTAATATTTCTCAAAATCAAATTGGACTCATGCCAGGTAGATCTACTATGGAAGCTATACATTTATTGAGAGGTTTGATGAAGAAGTATATATAGAATAAAGAGGATATACATATGATATTTATTGATTTGGATAAAACACTTGATAGAGTTCCAAGAGAAGTTCTATAGAGAGTTCTAGAAAAGAAAGGGATTAATAATGCTTATATTCAAGTCATTAAGGATATATATATATATATATATAAGAGTCATAACTTATGTTCAAACACAAAATGGTTTGATCAAGTATTTTCTTATTTCAGTTGGATTATATCAAGGATTAGCCTTAAGCCCATATCATTTTGCTTTAGTCGCGGATGTTCTCACTAGACATTTGCAAGAGGTTGTACCCTGGTGTATGCTTTTTGTTGCCGAAATTCTTCTTGTTGATAAGACTAGAGAGGGAGTTGGTGGGAAGCTTGAAATATGGAGGTCATCCTTAGAGTCTAAATGTTTTTGCTTGAGTAGATCTAAAAATGAATATATGTTATGTAATTTAAGTAATAATAGATCTAGTGGGGGATTGGGACTCTAGGCGATCAAGTCATTAATAAGAGTACACAACTACACATGTTACTAAATTAGTTTTAACAATTAGGAACTATAGTTACATAGATAACTGTTGAAATCTTATTATAAGTTACGCTAGCGTGGCACACCCAAGAGGCAAGAGCTCTTTTGAGTGTAAACTTTCACGGAATTTGTTTGGTCACTTCTCATCAACTGCAATTACCAATACATTAATCACTATTCATTTGTTTCCCCTCTATTGAGTAACCATTTAAGCGAGACCTTTTCTGTTCACATGAATAGTATTACATAGTTGGAGCTGACCACTTGCACTCACATAATTAGTTATTGTATTTGCATAAATTTGACTTATAACCATTAAAAGCAAGATTAGCAAACAACAAGGTAATAACAAAAAAATTAACTAGCAAACACATGGGTAGATGAAAACCAAACAAAACGAAGATCTTGGGAACAAAGAGAAGCCTTTAGATATGGATGTTAACATTCAATTTCTAGTGAGAGCTCTACAATTTATACATCAACAAATCAGTCAAGAGTCCATCAAAGAAAACTTAATAGTTTGGTAAGAACTTAATCATAGAAGTTTTCATAAAATAAAACTAGAGCTTGAAATTTAACGGCATTCCCCTCTTAGCTTAGCTCTCAATTGGCACTTTAGTAAGAATATGATTGTTAATGAAGCAAATAAAATGGTTCAAAGATGCAAAAAAAAAAAAAAAAAAAAAAAAACTAGGGTAAAAGAATTAAAAAAAATAGTCTCATCAATTTTCTTGAACAATTACAAGTGAAAAGCTATACCAAACAAGCTTCTATTAAAATTTCATCAAAATAAAGTTTGCTCCAAGCAATCTTCACGAAAAAAATAAACATATATAGCCAAAACACTGGCTCCCAACACTGCACAAATCATATATAATTCACTAAAACAACGGGGGACTGACAAAAAGCCATCAAATCATGATATATTGGGACATTTTTTCCATCAAATATAAAAAAACCCTTTTACAAAAAATAATGAATCCATCAATTATCTAAATACATTCTCCAAATACAACGAAATATAGCCACTTTAGGGCACAAGCTTAACCCTCCAAAACAAATTTATCAAGTATTACCTCTAGGTTTTTGCAAGAGAACTGCAGCGGGAACATAACTAGGTTGGAAGAAGATAACATAGATGTTTCCAAATCATGTAATCGAATGTGTAGAACTGCTTGTTGAAGAGGAAGAAAGAGATGATAACGTATGACAGAGTTTTGCCGACTCGACAGAGGAACAACAATGCGTGAAGGAGGCGAAGAAGCTGTGGTGTCCCAAGAAGAAAATAAACGCGAGACAGAGTAGAGAAGGAAGGACGAGGCGAGATTTAACTTTGGGCCCCTTCGCCGTATTTTCGCCTTTACTAAATCCAGAAATGAGAATGGTGGGAGAAAATGTTGCGAGTCGTGTGCAGTGATCGTTGGCGAAGGATAGCATGGATGGGTTATATATAAATATTTTTATTGTCTTTGCATTAAATGCTCTAAAAAAATTTAAAAATTTAAAATTATATAGAGAACATTTATATAAAATTTTAATTATATTTTTTAATTAAAATATAATATTATTAATTTTATCACTATATGCAATACTAATTCTTAATTATATTAATGAAAATTTATATACTTTCTTAAAATATGCATCAAATAAAAAGTAATTATTTTTATTTTTTAATTTACTCAAATATTAAATGATACTTGATATCATAATATATAAGCTCTAATACAAAATCTAACACAAAATTTAATATAAGAAGTTTTAAGGCAAAACATTTTCTTATGCAGACCAAATATTCAATATAAATTTTGATACAATGAGAAATGATATATTAATATGAAGATAATTATTTTTTATAGAGAAAAATAAAATTCAATACTAATAAATAATTTATGTCATGCAATTAAGAATTAATGACAAAATTTAGTGTCATGAAAAGCTACACATTTGAGTGAAGATCAATAACTCTCAATAACCAAAAATAAAAATATATATAAGAGGAAAAATAGTTTAAAAAACTATATCAAAAGCTCATACAAAATAACCTATTCAAAAATTTTCAAATATTAAGATTCATCAAAATTTTAAAAAGAAAATGATTTGCCCATCCTAAATATTAATTTTTATTACATGTTCAAATATCATGTATAAACAATACATTATCGAAGTCCAACTACAATAAAAAAGAGCCGCAAACACAAATAGCTACAAATAAGCTCTCAGGAGCAACATGTATTAACATTATTGGAATCATAAAATAGAAACTACATAATCACAATTTAAAAAATACAAGACTCTAAAGCTTAAATCTTAAATATAATTCAATTGAAATATCTAACTTTACATAACAAGATCACTTCCTCTACACAAAAAAGCTGAATTGTAGAGAATAATCTTGATACATATAAAAGACTAACAACAACAAAAAGTATCTTACTGGCATTTTATAACTAGAAATGTTAATTTCACTTAGACAATTATTTTCTCCACTAGATGCTTCTCAATCTTCTTTGTATTGCATAGCGATTGCTTTTATAGTTTTTTGTTGTAACCAGTGTATTGGCAGCTAGTAGAATTGAGTTTGGAGAAAAAGATTGTAGAGAAAATTGAAAGAATTTATGAAGGATCTCATATCATTCTATAGCTAAAGATGTCGGGTTAACTTTATATGACTACTTTATATTCCCTTATGCTCCTCCATTTTATCAAAATTACAAATTAATTATATTTCTAACATTCAACATAATAGGTGTATTGGCTTCCAGCCAGCAATAAATGTCGGTAGGGGATAAGGTATACAAAGAGTTTGTGAAACTGAATTGGAATGATGGGAAAAACCTGATAATTATGCATGACATACTGTGAAAATTAAATTTATGATATTTAGCTTAAAAGAGTTATTGCATTATAAGGTTCCTACACTATTTGGTTTGAAATCGATAGAAACTAAAATTCACTCCATATGAGTTAGGAGTCATATTCTCTCAAAAATGAAGATATGATAATTAATTTTCAAATAGATGGATGCTTTTAACTTTAGGAATATCAACCATAGGTTCAACAAAAAATTTCCCCATTTTAAAGTCATTTCATATATAGAGAAAATTGAAGGAGTAGAGACTCTTGGGAGAGCTATAGTTCATCACTCTATCTGGATTACGTGATTTGTGCCTCTTGATTCAAGTATTATGATTTTTAAGCTCCTTAAAACCTAAATGATGCATCATTACGATAAACCATATAGCCTGAAATATAATTATTGTTGATACATAGTCACAAGAATAAATAAAAGAATGTAGCATTGCTTAGTAAGATGATGCTACCAGATTGGCCAAACATAATGAGGTACTAAAGAAGTTAATTGACTCTAAAAAATAGATACTTTGAAGTAGCAGCCCATGATAATGATTTAAAGATTTCGATAAGCAAAAATAATTATAATTTAGCAAACACAATTAATAAAATTTGAGAAACAAAATGAATATCTAAACAAACCTCATGAAAAATCTCACAAATTATATCTCCCTTCTCGTTGCACCATCGCTACACACAATTCCTATGACCATGCTGCACATGTGAAGCTAAAAAGATGGAAATAAGAGCAAAAACTACAAAGAAAAATCAAATTAAGGTAACATTTGAATTAAATGTGAAAATAACAAAGGGTTGCAAACTTCAAAACACATTAGTATAAGAACAAACAAAAATGACAAGATTAAGCAAAATCAAATTTGTGAAATGAACATTTCTTTGTTTTGAATATTTATTTATTAAAATATATAACATAAAGTGCCAAAGAGAAACAAACATTAAATAACACATTTATGAGATAATATCAAAGTTTTAGACAAATGCTATCTTTTCCATCAAATAACAACATATCTTTATAATCCAAACTTTGAAGTCAAGATCAAACACCTTAATCAATTATGATTGTTGAATGTTTAACTTAAAATTAATGTCCTTGAAGAATACTATATGAATCATTTGATAAGAAATAAAAGAAGAGCACAACTAAATAGACAATCATGTAGAAGAAAAAAAAAATCTATTTTGGAAGGAAGCCACGTACAAATCTAATGCATACTAGGGAGCTCTCAAAGCCTCAACAATCACAAGCACTACAATAAATAAAAATATTAAAAAAAATGAAGAGAGAGAGAGGAAATAAAGAGAATAAGATGCAGACCTTTCAAATGACGACATTTAACCATATAGCATAGACTTACTGACCGCTGCCTGTAACTACTCCCATCACTGCTTACATCAATTTAATCAACATTCAATGAAAATAAAATAATATATATTTTTTTAACATATAAAAAATTTATTTCATGTTAAAATAGAAATAAAAAAAAAATCCAAAATAACTTTTTAATATATAATATATATACCTAAAATATTTTCCTTTGTGTAACCAAATATATTTTTAAAAAATTGTCATATATTCTAATTATTGTATCAAGAAATAAAACTAAAATAATTGAATAAAATTTGAATTTTAATTATTGACTAAAACTCTCATCAAAATTCTCAATGAAGAAATAAAATTAACATTGAGATAAATTGTTGAATAAAATCTCATATGTCGAGCAAAATTCTCAGTAAAGAAATAAAAATATCATAACAAGTAAGCTTTGATTATGTAACAATTGGAGAATTTCAGAACAAATGAAAAAATATTAAATTTCCTCATATAATTTTATTGATCTTTCTAGCCTTATTTTTTTCTATTTGGAAGATCATGAAGGTTTAGCTTAATTACCTTAACAAGATGAGGCACTTGTGTCTCATTTCTTGTAGACTCATTCATGAAAGATGGATACAACGTCCTGTTCTATCAATCATAACTTATAAAAACTTTGATTGCAAGTGAAAATCATATATAAATTAACATCGCAAAGTTTGTGCTCATTGCCTGTAGACTCAATCATGAAAGATGGAAACAATGTCCCACTCTGTTAGTTATAACCTATAAAAACATTGCTTGTAAGTGAAAATCATATATAAATTAACATTGAATAGTTTAATTTATATAAAATGTCACAAGGGAGTGAAATAATGCTTACAAAAACAACAACATCAAGCCTTTGTCCCACTACGTGGGGTCGGCTACATGAATCCTTTTTCTCCATTATGTCCTAGTAAAAATCAAATTCCCGTTTAAATCTAATAAAGAAATATCATTTCTAATATTTCTAACCAAATCTTTTTAGGTCTACATCTACCTTTCTTTACATAAGTCAAATATAATACTTCTACTTTCCTAACTGGGTCATCAGAAGACCACCGTCTTATCTTACCAAACCATCTAAGGGGACTCTCTCTAATCTTTTCTTCCACTAGAGCTACTCCAACCTTTTAACATATATGCTCATTTTGTATCCTATCTCTAATTAAGGTTAAAGCCACTCATCCACATGAGCATCCTCATCTCTGCAACACTTAACTTAGTATTATGCTTCTCTTTTAATGACCAACATTCGACAACATAAAGCATTATAGGTCTCACCACCACCTTATAGAATTTTCCCTTAAGTTTGATGAGGACTTTCCTATTAATATATATATATATATATATATATGAAAATTGAACCACTTGTAAGAGCATATTGAGGCTTGTATTTGAATCATAACATGTTTGCCATCATATTGAGTGTACAATAACAACAACAACATCAAGCATTTATCCCACTATGTGGGGTTGGTTGCATGAATCCTTTTTCTCCATTGTGTCCTATTAAAGGTCAAATTCTCATTTAAATCTAATAAATAAAGGTCATTCCTAATATTTTTCAACCAAGTCTTTTTAGGTCTGCCTCTACCTTTCTTAACATAAGTCAAATCTAATACCTCTACTCTCCTTACCGGGTCATTGGAAGGCCGCCGTTTTATGTGACCAAACCATGTAAGACGACTCTCTCTAATCTTATCTTCTACTGGAGTTACTCTAACCTTTTCACGTATACGCTCATTTCGTATCTATCTCTAAGGGTAAAGCCACTCATCCACCTGAGCATCCTCATCTCTGTCACACTTAACTTAGTATTATGCTTCTCTTTTAGTGGCCAACATTCAGCACCATAAAGCATTGCAAGCCTCACTACCTTCTTATAAAATTTTCCCTTAAGTTTGAGGGGTACTTTTCTATCACACAACAAGCCCGATGCATCCCTCCACTTCAACCATCCAACTTGAATTCTGCTGATAATATCCCCATCTATTTCACCTTCACTCTGAACAATAGATCCAAGATATCTAAAACATGTACTCTTATTAATGACTTGATCGCCCAAAGTCACAATCCCCTCACTATGTCTATTACTACTAAAATTACACTCCATATATTCTGTTTTAGATCTACTCATGCGAAAACTTTTAGTCTCTAATGTTGACCTCCATAATTCAAGTTTACTTTCAACTCCCTCTCTAGTCTTATCAACAAGAAGAATATCATGAGCAAAAAGCATGCACCAAGGTACATCCTCTTGCAAATGTCTAGTGAGACCATCCATGACTAAAGCAAAAAGATATGGGCTTAAGGCTAATCCTTGATGTAACCCAACCAAAATAGGGAAATACTTGGTCAAACCACCTTGTGTTTGAACACAAGTAATAGCTCCTGCATACATATCTTTAATGATTTAAATATAAGCATTAGTAACTCATTTCTTTTCAAGAACTCTTCATAGCACTTCTCTTGGAACTTTATCATATGCTTTTTCTAAATCAATAAATATCATATATAGATCCTCCTTATTTTCTCTATATTTCTCCATCAAACCTCTTAATAAATGTATGGCTTCCATAGTCGACCTACCTGGCATGAATCCAAATTTATTTTGAGAAATATTAGTATCACGCCGCAACTTATGCTCCATAGCTCGCTCTCATAGTTTTGAAGTATGACACATTAACTTAATTCCTCTATAATTCGCACAATCTTGTGCATCACCTTTATTCTTAAAAATAGAAATTAACACACTCATTCTCCACTCATCTGGCATCTTTTTAGTCTTCAAAATAGTATTAAAAAGTTTAGTAAGCCAAGAAATTGTTTCGTCTCCTAAGCACTTCCACACCTCTAATTGAATATCATCAGGTCCAACAGCTTTTCCACCCTTCATTTTCTTTAAAGCTTCTCTAACTTCTGTTTTACTAATACGCCGATAAAAATAGAAATCTTTATTTTCATTTCGGGTGCTAAGGTCACTATAGTCAATCTTATTTTCACAATTTTCATAAAAAAAGATTAGTAAAATATCTCATCCACCTCTGTTGAATATCATCTTATAAGAAAAGTTTTTTTTTTATCTTCATCCTTGATATAATTTAACACTATCGTTGCCAGGTCCCAAGTCCTGGATGAGAAAAGTGGAGGGTTGCATTAGGTAGTCGACAGCCAACGTAAAATTTGTCGAATAATAATGACATGAATCCTTTAAAAAATTGTGTTAATGCTAGGGCATCCCCTGGAAGCGACGCGCTGTATGGCCTGAATACAGTGACAAGTGTGCAAGGGCCGCTGCACCGGCGCCCGGGTGCAGTGTTAAATAGGCAAGGGTTCCCACATCAAGGACGGATGTGGGCAAAGAAGCTAATCCATGAAACTAAAATTAGGATAGGAACTTGGAATATATGTTCCCTTATTGATAAATTAATGGAATTAATAAATATTATGATTCATAGGAAGATAAATATTTTGTGCATTCAAGAAACTAAATGAGTTAGAGAGAAAGCTAAGGAAATTGATAGTTTAGGTTTTAAACTTTGGTATTCGGGCAAGAGTCGTACTAGAAATGGTGTAGGTGTTATTATAGATAAGAGTTTGAAGGATAATGTTATAAAAATTGATAGGATTGGAGATAGAATTATAGCTTTAAAGATTGCGGTGGATGATAAGATTGTTAATATTATAAGTGCTTATGCTCCTCAAGTAGGTTTGGATAAGAGTTCTAAATTAAATTTTTGGAATGACTTAGAAGAATTATTACAAAAGATACCTCTTGAAGAAAGAGTTTTTATTGGAGGAGATTTAAATGGACATGTTGGTAGAGAGGTAGATGATTTTAAAAGCATTCATGGTGGCCATGATTTTGGAATGACAAATGAAGGTGGCAAGACTATATTAGATTTTTGTTTAGCTTATAATTTTTCAATTGCTAATACCTTATTTAAGAAAAGGAATGAGCATCTTATCACTTATACAAATGGATATAGTACAATCCAGATTGACTATTTTCTTATAAGAAAAATAGATCATTTAGATTGCAAAGATTGTAAAGTTATTCCGAGTGAAAATTTATGTACCCAACATCGATTATTAGTTTTGGACCTTAAGATAAAAGGGCAGATAATACAAAATAAAGTAAAACGATATTATAAGATTAGATGGGGGCATTTAAAGAATATTAACAGAAATATTTTTGAGAGTAAGATTTTAGATATTAAGATTTTATCTATGCATGAGGATGCTAATGGTATGTGGGAAAAAGTGGCTAGTGATATTAATAATATTGCAAAAGATGTGCTTGGAGTATCAAAGGGAAAAGCTCCTAATAGTAAAAATAGTTGGTGGTGGAATCCAAATGTGCAAGAAAAGATTAATAATAAGAAGATTTGTTATAAAAATTAGTTTAATTTTAAAAATTCTGATAATTGGGATAGATATAAAGAGGCTCGTAAGAAATCGAAGAAAGCAATATGCGATGTAAAAACCTTAGCTTTTAGTGATTTATATAATAGATTAGATAAGGAGGGAGAAAGATATATGTATAAGTTAGCCGAACAAAGAGATAAGAGTAGTAAGGATTTAGTTCAAGTGAAGTGTATTAAGGATGAAGATCAAGTAGTTAATAAGAGTACACGTTTTAGATATCATGGATCTATTGTTCAGAGTGATGGTGAAATAGATGGGGATATTCTCAGCAGAATTCAAGTTGGATGGTTGAAGTGGAGGAATGCATCGGCTTGTTGTGTGATAGAAAAGTACCCCTTAAACTTAAGGGAAAATTCTATAAGACGGTAGTGAGGCCTGCAATGCTTTATGGTGCTGAATGTTGGCCATTAAAAGAGAAGGATAATACTAAGTTAAGTGTGACAGAGATGAGGATGCTTAGGTGGATGAGTGGCTTTACCCTTAGAGATAGGATGCGAAATGAGCATATACGTGAAAAGATTGGAGTAGCTCCAGTAGAAGATAAGATTAGAGAGAGTCGCCTTAGATGGTTTGGTCACATAAAACGGCGGCCTTCCAATGACCCGGTTAGGAGAGTAGAGGTATTAGATTTGACTTATATTAAGAAAGGTAGAGGTAGACCTAAAAAGACTTGGTAAGAAAATATTAGGAATGACCTTTCTTTATTAGATTTAAACGAGAATTTGTCCTTTAATAGGGCACAATGGAGAAAAAGGATTCATGTAGCCGACCCCACGTAGTGGGATAAAGGCTTGATGTTGTTGTTGTTGTTGTATCCTTGATACAATTTTCTTGAATTAAATCCTTACTACTCATATCTCTTTTATTGGCTAACTTATACATATATATTTCTCCCTCCTTAGTATTTAATATATTATATAAATCACTAAAAGCGAATGTCTTTGCATCACATATTTCTTTCTTAGATTTCTTACGAGCCTCTTTATATCTTTCCCAATTATCAGAATTTTTAAAATTAAATCAATTTTTATAAAAAATCTTCTTATTCTTAATCTTTTCTTGCACATTTGGATTCCACCACCAACTATTTTTATTATTAGGAGCTTTTTCTTTTGATACTCCAAGCACATCTTTTGTAATATTCTTAATATCACTAGCCACTTTTTCCCACATAACATTAGCATCCTCATGCACAGATAAAATCTTAAGATCTAAAATCTTACTCTCAAAAATATTTTTATTAATATTTTTTGAAAGCCCCCATCTAATCCTAGAATATCGTTTTACTTTATTTTTTATTATCTGCCCCTTTATCTTAAAGTCCAAAACTAATAATTGATGTTGGGTACATAAATTTTCACTCGGAATAACTTTACAATCTTTACAATCTAAACGATCTAATTTTCTTATAAGAAAACAGTCAATCTGGGTTGTACTATATCCATTTTTATAAATGATGAGATGCTCATTTCTTTTTCTTAAATAAGGTATTAGCAATTGAAAAATCATAAGCTAAAAAAAAATCTAATATGGTCTTGCCACCTTCATTTGTTATTCCAAAACCATAGCCACCATGAATACTTTCAAATTCATCTACCTCTCTACCAACATGTCCATTTAAATTTCCTCCAATAAAAACTCTTTCTTCTAGAGGTATCTTTTGTAATAATTCTTCTAAGTCATTCCAAAATTTATTTTAGAACTCATATCCAAACCTACTTGAGGAGCATAATCACTTATAAATTAACAATCTTATCATCAACAACAATCTTTAAAGCTATAATTCTATCTATAATCCTATTAATTTTTATAACATTATCCTTCAAACTCTTATCTATAATAACACCTACACCATTTTTAGTACGACTCCTACCCGAATACCAAAGTTTAAATCCTAAACTATCAACTTCCTTAGCTTTCTCTCCAACCCATTTAGTTTCCTGAATGCACAAAATATTTATCTTCCTATGAATCATAATATTTATTAATTTCATCATATTGAGTGTAAGAGAAAAAAATCATTACCTTCATTGCTAGCTCCCATTATTACCTTTGTGGAAAGCTCCTGTCATGGCTACCAATCTAACCATAAGAATGTTGTAGAAGAAGTCAAAGAAGCTTCTTTTCTTCTGATATTTGTATCACCCCTCTTCTTACTACTATTAGTATAATGGTCTAAGATAAATGTTGTACTATCAAAACTAAAACAAGAAATAAAGTTGCTAATATGGTAGTGGGCAAAATAGAAAAATGTATGATGTGTTGTTGGAGTATAATAGTCATCATTACAAATTTTCCTAAGATTAGAAAATGCTGATAAACTTTGTTCTTTCTGTTGACCAAATATATAAGAGATGCCAAAATTTAATCACAGACTTCATTGAAAAGGTTAAATTTTTTTTTTTTCATAAAGTTGATTATAAATGTAAGAAATGGATATGGGAGAGGAAAACTTTACTTGGATTTTGTCGATCATTTATGAATTCAATGTTTAGCTAACAATTTCACTCGACCAGCCTGCACATGAAAGCCTTAGTTATATGTATTTGTTTTGTAATACCTATGTGATATTTAAATGAAGGAGAAGTAGATGCAAAATGAGAAGCAAGAAATAATTATTTAACTCCATGTTTAATAAAACTATTAGGAATAAAAAAATCAAAATTTTGAATTTAACTATGTGCAATTATAGGATGTCCGCGACAAAGTTGAATTTTGTTGGGGATACATAAAACCTACATTTATATTTAATTTATTTGATAATATAAAATTAGAAATAAAATACCAAATTTTGCTCAATTTTATTCCAATTTGCTCGAAACTTAATTTAAAATTGATCATTATTGACTCAACTTGAATTTGGCTCAACTCGAAGTTAAGATCGAAGAAAACTCACTCAGACTCAACTCGATTTGACCCCTAGAACTAAAATGTTTCCACATCCACTTATTTTGACAACAAGCTAATAGATGAATCATAAAAACCTTTTATCCTATTCTTGGTTATTGAATGTTGTTTATTAAATCACATGATAACTAATGTACTCTAGGAAGGTAAACATCTAACTAAATTAGCCATACTCAAAGTTGTTTTTTACTATAATATTACTGAATTAATTGTACATTTAGTCCTTATATTAATTTTTAAATATTTTAGCCATTTTTAAAATATAGATTTGGGATTAATTTTTGTAAATTTTTCAAGATGTTTTTAAAACTGCAAAACAAATATAATTTAAATTTAATATTTTATCTTATAAACAATTATAAATGATTTACTTAAAAAGCATATGTCATGATTTTAAATAGTTCTTAATTAAAAATGTGAGAGGCTATCTACAAAATTATTTTCCCAAATCATCAGCTCCCAGTCACATATTTTTCTTTAATATCCCAACCCAAAATCTTGATGTTCACCAAGCTAACACAATATTCTAATTAAAAAAGTTATATCATAATATATTGATACAAAATCTATATGCGATCAAAGTAAATTCAATAACTTTCAAAATTATACATATATACTTTAGTTTTTTTATAATATTTAAAGAACTTGTAGATATTGAGTAGTGTTTTTTATTTTTCATTAGTTGTATCACTTTATCTTTTCTTAGTGATTGTTATGTATAATGCTTTTGTATTTATATATGTTATCATCTATGATTTAATGAAGAGTTATTTTTATCTGACTAGTAAATATTCCAGTGCTCTTATTTAGCTCAAGTGAATTTTATTTATCATTCATCTCTTTTTAGGCACTTGACTTAACTGAGACTGTTAGTTGCAACTTTATGCATTTTTAACCTGTGTGGAGGAAGTTGGATTGGATCCCCTTTAGGACCGAACATCGAGTGATTGAGATTCAGACTCTCAAGTCAAGGATTTCAAAATCTAAATGCCACCCTCCAAAGGTGTTTGACATTTCCGAGGTTATTGATTATAGCGTTATAATGCTAATAAACCTGTGTGGAAGAGATCATATCGAATCCCTTTGAGATTGATTATCCATTGATTGAGGTGCAACAAAGAGTGCGTATGCCTCAAATTAGGGATATTAAAATTAAGTGACACCCACCTAGGATGTTTGACCTATATGAGGTTGTTGATTAAAATATTATTTAATGCTTTTTAACTTGTATGGAAGAGGTCTGATCGAATCCTCTGAGATTGATCTTCCAATGATTGAGTTACAATAATAATTATTTATTGCTCGAATTAAGGATTACAGGATTGAAGTTCACAATCTGTGCGAATCTATCAATACGATCTTACTTGAAGAAGGCAAAAATGTAACTAAATGAGGGAACATAGTTTTATTGTATTAAAAGGGTCATACTTTCTTGATATAACTCAGAAATGAAGAAGCTACAAACATAATAGAAAACAGAAGACAAACAACATTTAATACTAAAGACATACAACACTAAATACATACAACACTGAAGATATATAACACTTTAAATAAGTAGCACTACTGTGCTCTACTGATAGTACTTGTGGATGTTTTATATATTACAGGTATGAGGGAGCATCTTTTCCTCGACATTCTTTAACTTGAAAGTCTCGGCCTTCACCACGGCTGCCACCAAGTATGGACCCTCCCAGAGGGGGGAGAGTTTATTACTTTGGGGGCCTTTTTCCTACTTCCTCAATGCACCACAGGATTAAGTCTCTGATTGAAATGTGTCGGGGTTTTATCTTTTGATTATAGTGACGAGAAATTCTTTGGTAATATGCATTAACTTTGAGCATCGCCTCATCTCTTATTTCTAAAATAAGGTCTAGTTTTGTATCTGAGCTTTTCCTCATTGGAGTTGAAGTAGGAAGTTTGAACTCGGTGACTTGGGACTCCAATATTAACTGAAATAACAGCTTCTATACCAAAGCAGAGGTTGTATGGGGTTTCTCCTATTGGAGTGCTAGCTATGGTATAATAGGCCTACAGAATATTTGGGAATTCATCATCCTATTACCCCCAGCCTTCTCTAGTCACGTGTCTTCAATTCTTTCAGTATAGTTCGATTGGTGGCCTATGTTTGTCATTTTATCTGAGGATGGGCTATGGTTGTATGTACTAGCTGTATATAGAGGTCTTTGTAAAATATTATAAAAACCTTTCTAGTGAATTGAGTTCCATTATCGGTGACATTTTTGTTGGAATGCCAAAATGGCATATTATTTCTTCCATAAGAATTGTTTGACATTAGCTTCAATGATTTTTGCCAAAGGTTCAGCCTCCTTCCACTTGGTGAAATAGTCCACAACCAAGATGATGAACTTCCGCTATTTGGTGGCTATAGGGAATGGTCCCATTATGTCCATCCCCCATTAGGCAAATGGCCAGAGACTCTATAATGCTGAGATATCCATGACAGGTAAATAGATGAGGTTGGCATGTAACTGGCAACTATTACACTTTCTTACAAATTCTAGTGCATCTTGCTTTATCGTGGGCCAGTAAAACCCCTGCCTAATAATTTTATTAGCTAAAGCCCTTTTCACCTAAATGCTCTCCACAAATACCTAAATGTACTTCCCTGAGTGTATAATTTGCTTCTATAGGGGGAATACACTTGAGGTATGATCCCGTGAATGCTCGTTTGTATAACTCTCCACTAATAATAGTGAAGTTCATCGCCTGCCTTTGAAGTCGCATTATCTCTATTGGGTTTTCAAGAAGAACACAATCTTGTAAGAAAGTTAGAATATGATCGATCAATCCAAGAAGTCTCTCTTGACTCATTGATTGATTGTATAACTCATGGGGCTTGAACACTTAAAAAGTGTATCTTCCCGACATACTTTCTTTTGAAAATGTCACTGGTTGTAGAAGTAGTTAGTTTAGAGAGAGCATCTGCCCGTGCATTTTGCTCTCGAAGGATATAGATAATTTGATGATTCGTCATTTTAGTTAGAAAAGATTTCACTATTTGGCAGTACTATGCCAACAAAAAATTATAGGTATAAAATTCTCCATTCACTTGAGAGGCAACTAACTAGGAATTAGTGTGAACTACCAAGTCATGCACTTTGCAATCGATTGCCAGCCTCAATCTAATGATCAGGGCCTCATATTCAACAATGTTATTCGTTTCCAAGAACTTCAGTCTAAGTCCGTATTCAAGTGTAGCTTATTGTGGGGAAATTAATAAAATTCCAACACCAGTGATAGAACTCCCAGAAGCTCCATCAACATATAACATCCAGCACGACAAAAAAGGAGATGCATCTAGTGGTTCGTCAGAGGCGTGGTTTGACCATAAATTCAGAAAGCACTTGTGACTTGATGTTGGGTCTAGATAGGAAATAGATGTCAAACTCTCCAAGCTCCACTAACCATTTGATCATCTTCCAAATGCCTCGGGTTTTTAGAGAATACTTCTGAATGGTAGGTTTGTGTAGACCCCAATCATATGTGCTTGAAAATAAGGGCGTAACTTTCTAGCTGAGATGACTAATGCCAATGTTGTTTTATTTGCTAATGGGTAGCATGTTTCTATTTTAGAAAGTATCTTACTAATATAATAAACATGATGTTGAATAATATCATCTATCTAGACCAAGTTTGAGCTTATACCCTAAGAGGAGATGACCATATACATGTACAAAGTTTCCCCTAGAACATGATTTGAGTGTAACGGAGGTGAGGCTAGATAAGTTCGGAGCTGCTCGAAAGCCTCCTAGCATTCTTCAATCTACTAAAATCCTGAGGTACAAGCACCTCTGAGGATTTTGAAGAAGGGTAGTATACTTCTCTTATAAATTTAGCCTTCAAAAGTTTGTCAACCTGCTACTTAATTGCCAGCTGATGATTTGGTACAAAGTTTTACTTCTTTTGGATTACTGGCTTGTATGCCGGGTTGACCTTCAGGGAGTGTATGATCACTTTAGGGTTTATTCCGGGCATATTGGCTGGACTCCATGCAAATATATCTTGGTTTGTATGTAAAAAATCTACATACTTTTTCTTCTCTTCATGTAAGAGAAGTGATAGATTTACAATGTTCTTGAAGGGTTCTCATCTGATAGAGAAACACAAATAATGTCTTCTACAGGGGAGACCCTCTGAGGAATATCTTCACCTCGAAGATCAAAATCTTTGATGCTTAGGGTAATTGATGGTGGGTGAGTTGAGCCTGTCTAAGATAGTAAGATTATGCTACTTGTTGATCTCCTTGTACTATACCAATCCCTGTTGGGGTGTGAAATTTCAGTTTAAGGTGAGGGATCGGAGCAACACTCCCAAAGATTAACTAGAGCGGCCTTCCAAAGATAGTATTGTAGGTTGATTCTGATTTTACCATAATAAATTGGATGGAGTGTGTAGCATGATGAGGGAATTCTCCAAAAACAACTAGAAGATTGATCATTCCTTCTACTTGCATAGGTCAATTATCAAATCCATATAATGGACCGACGACCGGCTACAACTTCTCTCTAGGGAGACCCATGTTGAGAAAGGTGGAGTAGAATAGGACATCTACTGAGCTCCCATTGTCGACCAAGATCCTCTTGACATTATAGCATGGATAACTAATTCATGCACTAACTACAAGTGTGTATTGATGAGGGGTCTTTATTCCCTTTAAGTCAGAATCATCGAAGGAAATGGTGTGATTGGTGCGAGACTTCTTCAGTGTTGGCTCTTTGCTAGCTGCAATTAGTACTTGACTAGGTATTGTAGGGCCCCCAACAATGGTTTTAATTTCACCAACCACTTAACGATTGTTCGGTGATGGCCTTTGATGTTGATTTCGCCCCCAGTCGGACCACCCTCATCTTGAGCCAGTGGGTTCTGGATGAATTATCGAAGATATCCTTATTGGATCAGTATCTCGATTTCTTCCTTGAGCTGTCTGCATGCTTCAGTAGTGTGTCCATGGCTACGGTGGAAGTGATAATATTGCTCCTGATTTTTTATGTTGGGCTTTAAAAGATGCGACCACTTCATGCTCTCCTGGTCTCGGATGGCCATCAACACATTTATTCAGAATACATTAAGTGGCTTATACTCCTTTTCTTGGTGAGGTTCTCATAGCAGCTGTGAGGGCCAAGGGGGTAGATTATAATTTCTTACTTCTTCTGCTGCGAGGATGGATTTTTTGTTTCTGGTGTACTTAGTTGTTGGCTTAAATTACTTCTTATGCGCATTAATAGCTTCATCGACTGAGATTTGGGCCTGTGCGATGGATCAAATCCACATACAAATGGACCATATCTTGTATGAGTGTTGAGTAGAAGGATCTAGGATGAAGTCCTTCGAGAAATAGACCTCTAAATAACTCGTGATATACCCATAGAATTTGTCGGGCCTTAGTAGAAAATCTTTAAAAGTACTCTTTGAGGGACTCATTTTCATTCTGGCATGAGAAGTGTGAAGGGTCTTTGACAATCCTCCGATTGGCAATAAATTGTTTGACAAATATTTTGGATAATTTGACGAACGTTGGAATAGTTCGGCGAGGATGAGAATAGAACCATGTTCACGTTTTCCCTTTATGGGTAGCTAGAAAGACTTGGCATAGGAGTGCGTTAGAGGCTTGTTGGATGTGCATTTTGATCCTATAGTGATCGATATGTTCATACGGGCAGATGTCCCATCATATGAATTGATGCTTGGTAGTTTGAATCTTGTCGTAATGGGGTGTTGAAGGATGGCTTCAATCAGGGGTGATGATGACTCTAGAAAGTCTCATTAATAGAGAGATTATCTATGTATCTCTTTGCAGGGAACTCTCTTGAACTTATATTCTTAGTTCATGTCATGGGCATTACGGAGGAAGTCAATGATGTGTTGTCGAGCTAAGTTTTCATGAATGTCCAGAGGAATGTCAGGTTGGTGTCCTGTGTGTGAAGGATGGGTACAGCTTGCCATGTCAACAAGCTTTTTTTGAATGTATTAGATGGCGCATCCTTGGTGGAAAAAGGGGAATCTCGGCATGAAAATGCTCGGGTTGAACATCTTTGAGCCTTGGTAGATCTAGAGGGAGGTGAATCTCTTTTTGGGTGCTAGTGCTTGTCCCGAGTCTCTCACAAGAGTTAAAGGATCTCGTTCTGAGACTCCTCCATCTTTTTGATACGATCTTCCAAGGAGGGCCATGATGTTTCTTCCTTGATAGGATCCCCCCCCCCTCGGGGAGAAAAGAAGCAGATGTTCTGGCCCCCCTAGTTCATGAAAGGAATTTCTGGATTGGTGTGAGTTAGAGCACGAGGCTCCCAATATGCAATGGCTATGCATGTTCACCATTAGAGGAGTGCTTAAGATAGTGGGATTAAAGTTTCCACATATGGCACTAAACTATTGTGTGCTAGTATATACGCGATGATAGAGTTATAGTCTACGTCTTAATATTGCATGAATATCTAGCTCACACACAGAGAACATAATATTTTTTACGTGGAAAACCATGGGAAGGGGAAAAACCATGGGGCCTGACCAAGTTAAAAATGATTCCACTAAAATTTAAGTAAGTTACAGTGGGCTTACTCACCTTTGAGGGCGTTCATATTACAAATATCAACTATATGGTTGAAATCTAGCGACCATAGAGGATGAAGGCCTAGTGCCACTTGGTGGACTGGTAGAAGTCCAATGCTACTTGAATGTTCAGACATTAGTTGGTATGCTAGTGGTATGTTGATAGAACTTCAATGTCAGGTCATGGTCTGGTGGAAGTTCGACGTCAGATGATAGTCTAGTGAAACTCCAAGAGTCAAGTGATGATCTGGCAGAACTTTGAGCATTAAGTGGAGGTCCGGCGGAACTCAGGGCCTAAGGTGTGTTTGGTCTTGTGGAACTCAAAGCCTCTGGTGGTAGTCCGGCAGAACTTGGGGCTCATGTGGTGGTTCGATGGAGCTCAGGGCCTCAAGTGGTGGTATAATAGAGCTTAGGGCCTCATGTGGTGGTCCGACGGAGCTCAGAGCCTCAGATGGTGGTCCGATGAGACTTAGGGCCTCTGATGGTGGTTCGGTTAACTCAGGCTCAACGACGGTGGTCTGGTGAGACTAGGGCCTTAGGTGGTGGTCCGACAAGACTCAGGCGGTGGTCAAGGAGGAGCAAGGATGCAAGAGTGATATCTAATCTTCCTCCTAAATCCTTTGGCTTGGGTCCCTTTTCAAGAGAATGTGGGCTCTATTTATATATTTCTTGGAGTGGCAAGCTTGCATCTTAAGACATTGGACTCAAGGTTTATCTTGAGAGAAGTTTTGGAAGAGAAAATATATCTTTGGTGTCAAAGGACCCAGCAACTTTGTCGCGCCGGGAAGGTGAAAGGGATTCATGATTCTCTGCCATCTCCTAGAGGGAGAAAAAGGAGTCAAGGTTCTCTGCATATGAAATGGGTTTCAGTCCTCTGTCACACCGGGTTGGTAAAAATATTTTATAAGGGCTTCTCCACCTAACTGTGGGGGATAAAAAAAGAGTTACTAAAGGTTTAGTGCAATACCTAGAACGGAAGATTCTTGGGAGTGGATGTAGTTCAGGTTGACCGAACCACTATAAATTTCTAGTATGTTTGTTCCTAATTTAATTTTTTTGCACTTTATTTTTATGATTATTGTGTGGTTGAAAATATCTAATTTATCTTTTATTGTGAATATAATTTATTTATGCATTCAGTTATAAAAGATTTTCTTTTTATTAAATAAGTTTTTAAATAATCAATTCAGCCCCCCCCCCCCTCTTGGTTAGCCTCGGAGCTAGTTCTTTAGGGTTTAATATCCCGCATAAAGTTTCATTCTAGAGTCACTTTACCATCAAAATATTTGAGTACATAAGCAAATATTACACTACAAAGCAAATTTATATAAAAATGGAGTAATTTATCTCTAGTTCTTTATCAACTAAAGATTGGAGATGGAGTAAGGTAAAAGTTAAACTATAGAAATGACAATTTACAATCATCCTAAATGATTTATTTTAACTTTTTGAAGCGTTAAATGGTGGAACATTATTTTGTTCTACCTTATATATGAATGTTCTTAGATTGATGAGTTTTTCAACCAACTTCAATAACTCTTGGATTCATCTTGGTGACTTTTTCTCTTTTGGGCATGCATTATTTCACTTCTTTAAATACCTATACAAAACCTTTATTATTCATTCACCTTTTTAATCATCTTACATTTGATATTAATTTAGAATATTAAACTTCTTAAATAAATCCATAATTTAGGTTTTTGTTCACTACCTCCTTGATTGTAAGAATAATCTTCTTTTTAGATTTTTTTAATATGTTTATTATAATGCTAGTAATGATGTTGTCTTTCATCAGTGATGTGATAATCTTTTCATTTAGGAAAGGGTAATTTTATGTGCTAAAGCTCTATAATTATATTTTTAGCTTAACATTTACAATGGATCAAGATCAACAAAATAATTTATATGCACCTTCAACTCAAAGCGTATGGGTGAAGGTTGTATCACTTGGAACCATTTTACTGAGGTAAAACTGTGATTGTAGAAAGCAATACATATGTCTCCATTACAGAACAATTTAAAAGGGTGTGAGGCATTAATATGATGAAACAACACCTAATAGGATTAAAGATAACATTGCTTCTTATAAGAAGATGTCACATGACATCCGACATCAAATACAATATAATTTAAAAGAAATAACAAAGAGAAAACACTAAGCATTAGAAACCTATAGTATCGTGTTGATTTATTTATTGATGATCATTGAGGAAGAGGGGAGTTCATGTTCAATCCCAAAATCATAAAGTTCTGATATGCATAGTAATGGGATTAATAAAGAAAAGAGAAAAATTGACGAAATTAATAATTTTTTTTGTACCTAAAAAAACTAGGATATCAATTATCCCTAAAAAGTGTAATGGCATCTAAGGATAGTGCAATGTACAGATTTTATAGTTGCTAAGTGATTTTATACAGTTGTATTTCATTTAATGATATCATTCACCTTTTGTACAAAGGGCTATTGATGTAATTGATGTAATGAGACCTGGTTACAAATTTTCCTCATATTAAAGATTGAGAGTAAATCTATTATAAGATGCTAAAGAGGAATATAGTTGCTAATAAAAAATTTTATAGAAAATATGAAAAGAATTTGGTTGTACTTTGATGGCTAATGGTTGGATAAATACAAATAGTATGACATTGATAATTTTCTTATGTGTTGTCTCGCTTGAGTTTCATTTCTAAAATTATTAGATGCATTTGATATCATTAAAGATGTCATAATATTTATGTTCACTATTCACTGATATTGTTGAAAAGGTTGGTCAGAGAAACATAGTTCATTTTATGACAAATATAATGCAGCAATTATAAGAAAGCTAGTGAGTTATACGTAAAAAATTTGAAAATATATTTTTGTCACCTTATATTGCATAGTGCATAAACCTCATTCTAAAAGATAATGGGAGCATGCCTTATATTATGGAACTTACAAGAAAACTTCAAAAATTATAATTTTTATTTATAACCATGCTTTTTATATTGGCTTGGTTAAGGAAAGTGTAGGTTGGACATAAATTATAAAACAAAGAGTAATTAGATTTTTAACAACATTTATTACCTTACAAAGTGTGCATGACCATAAACATGATTTGCAAGCATTCGTCACCAGCAAGACTTATATTGATTTTGAAGTTATGTAAGACAATGAAGGGGGAAAGAGACAACCTCAATTATTTTGGATGCAAGATTTTGGATGATAGTTTAATCATTTCTAAATTATTAGGGCTTCTAATTAGTTGCTAAGAATTATTGATGCAGATTAAAAGCTAACTCTTGGATACCTTTATGATGGTATGTACAAAGCTAGAAAGCAATGAATCCATGTTTAGAAATAATAAAAGAATATATAAGTCATTCACTAATATGATAAAGAGAAGATGAGATAATCAACTAAAAAAGGGATACATTCAGCAAATTTATTTTCTCAACCTCATTTTCAATATGATAGAAACAATTACTACAAAAAGCCTAAAATTATGTAAGGACTAATAGAATTGATTGGCAATAAAAGATATATGTGCTATTTTTTTTTACAATGAATGATGTGAGGCTATTTCGTAACAATTTAAAAAGTTTTGGGAAGTCAATTGCATTAATATTGGCAAAAAAATGCAACATGGTAAGATGATAAAATTTAGAGATTTAATTTGAATATTTATGTAAATTATGATGCTTTTTTTTACATTAAATAAATTTAAACAAACCAATGTATGTTTATTGATTTGTAGAAGAATTGTGAAAGATGTTCAACTCTAGTGCACCAACCTATAAAAAAGAAATCATTAGAATTCTTAACATACTTCATCTTCATCAGGTTGTGAGAAGAACTAGAGTGTGTTATAGAAGATTCATACAGAAAGATAAAATTATCTTGAGCATCAAAGGCTAAATGATCTAGTATATGTTCATTATATCTCAATTTAAGGAATGTGTACTATTTTAAATACTTTACAAATCTTTTTCAACTCACTCGGAATTAGTGTGAACTACCAAGTCATGCACTTTGCAATCGATTGCCAGCTCAATCTAATGATCAGGGCCTCATATTCAACAATGTTATTCGTTTCCAAGAACTTCGTCTAAGTCCGTATTCAAGTGTAGCTTATTGGGGGAAATTAATAAAATTCCAACACCAGTGATAGAACTCCCAGAAGCTCCATCAACATATAACATCCAGCACGACAAAAAAGGAGATGCATCTAGTGGTTGTCAGAGGCGTGGTTTTACCATAAATTCAGAAAGCACTTGTGACTTGATGTGGGTCTAGATAGGAAATAGATGTCAAACTCCCAAGCTCCACTAACCATTTGATCATCTTCCAAATGCCTCGGGTTTTTAGAGAATACTTCTGAATGGTAGGTTTGTGTAGACCCCAATCTATAGTGCTTGAAAATAAGGGCGTAACTTTCTAGCTGAGATGACTAATGCCAATGTTGTTTTATTTGTAATGGGTAGCATGTTTCTATTTTAGAAAGTATCTTACAATATAATAACATGATGTTGAATAATATCATCTATCTAGACCAAGTTTGAGCTTATACCCTAAGAGGAGATGACCATATACATGTACAAAGTTTCCCCTAGAACATGATTGAGTGTAACGGAGGTGAGGCTAGATAAGTTCGGAGCTGCTCGAAAGCCTCCTAGCATTCTCAATCTACTAAATCCTGAGGTACAAAGCACCTCTGAGGATTTTGAGAAGGGTAGTATACTTCTCTTATAAAAATTAGCCTTCAAAGTTTGTTAACTGCTACTTAATTGCCAGCTGATGATTTGGTACAAAGTTTTACACTTCTTTTGGATTACGGCTTGTATGCGGGTTGACCTTCAGGGAGGTATGATCATTTTAGGGTTTATTCCGGGCATATTGGCTGGATCCATGCAAATATATTCTTGGTTTGTATGTAAAAAAATCTACATACTTTTCTTCTCTTCATGTAAGAGAAGTGATATGATTTACAATGTTCTTGAGGGTTCTCATTGATAGAGAAAACACAATAATGTTCTTCTACAGGGGAGACCCTCTGAGGAATATTCTTCACTCGAGATCAAAATCTTTGATGCTAGGGTAATTGATGGGTGAGGTTGAGCCTGTCTAAGATAGTAAGATTATGCTACTTGTTGATCTCCTTGTACTATACCAATCCCTGTTGGGGTGTGAAATTTCGTTTAAGGGAGGGATCGGAGCAACACTCCCAAAGTTAACTAGAGCGGCCTTCCAAAGATAGTATTGTAGGTTGATTCGATTTTTACATAATAAATTGGATGGAGTGTGTAGCATGATGAGGGAATTCTCCAAAAACAACTAGAAGTTGATCATTCCTTTACTTGCATAGGTCAATTTCAAATCCATATAATGGACCGACGACCGGCTACAACTTCTCTCTAGGGAGACCAAGTTGAGAGGTGGAGTAGATAGGACATTACTGAGCTCCCATTGTCGACCAAGATCCTCTTGACATTATAGCATGTTAACTAATTCATGCACTAACTACAAGTGTGTATTGAGAGGGGTCTTTATTCCCTTTGACAGAATCATCAGAAGGAAATGGTGTGATTGGTGCGAGACTTCTTCAGTGTTGGCTCTTTGCTAGCTGCAATTAGTACTTGACTAGGTATTGTAGGGCCCCCAACAATGGTTTTAATTTCACCAACCAACTTAACGATTGTTCGTGATGGCCTTTGATGTTGATTTCGCCCAGTCGGACCACCTCATCTTTGAGCCATGTGGTTCTGGATGAATTATCGAAGATATCCTTATTGGATCAGTATCTCGATTTCTTCCTTGAGCTGTCTGCCTGCTTCAGTAGTGTGTCCATGGCTACGGTGGAAGTGATAATATTGCTCCTGATTTTTTATGTGGGCTTTAAGATGCGACCACTTCCTGCTCTCTGGTCTCGGATGGCCATCAACACATTTATTCAGAATACATTAAGTGGCTTATACTCCTTTTCTTGGTGAGGTTCTCATAGCAGCTGTGAGGGCCAAGGGGGTAGATTATAATTTCCTTACTTCTTCTGCTGCGAGGATGGATTTTTGTTTCTGGTGTACTTAGTTGTTGGCTTAAATTACTTCTTATGCGCATTAATAGCTTCATCGACTGAGATTTGGGCCTAGTGCGATGGATCAAATCCACATACAAAGGGACCATATCTTGTATGAGTGTGAGTAGAAGGATCTAGGATGAAGTCCTTCGAGAAATAGACCTCTAAATAACTCGTGATATACCCATAAATTTGTCGGGCCTTAGTAGAAATTTTAAAAGTACTCTTGAGGGAATCATTTTCATTCTGGCATGAGAAAGTGTGAAGGGTCTTTGACATCCCGACATGGCAATAAATTGTTTGACAAATATTTGGATAATTTGACGAACGTTGGAATAGTTCCGGCGAGGGAGAATAGAACCATGTTCACGTTTTCCCTTTATGGGTGTGAGACTTGGCATAGGAGTGCGTTAGAGGCTTGTTGGTGGCATTTTGATCCTATAGTGATCGATATGTTCATAGGGCAGATGTCCCATCATATGAATTGATGCTTGGTAGTTTGAATCTTGTCGTAATGGGGTGTTGAAGGATGGCTTCAATCAGGGGTGATGACTCCTAGAAGTCTCATTAATAGAGAGATTATCTTATATCTTTGCAGGGAACTCCTCTTGAACTTATATCTTAGTTCATGTCATAGGGCATTACGGAGGAAGTCAATGATGTGTTGTCGAGCTAAGTTTTCATGAATGTCCAGAGGAATGTCAGGTTGGTTGTCCTGTGTGTGAAGGATGGTACAGCTTGCCATGTCAACAAGCTTTTTTTGAATGTATTAGATGGCGCATCCTTGGTGGAAAAAGGGGATCTCGGCATGAAAATGCTCGGGTTGAAATCTTTGAGCCTTGGTAGATCAGAGGGAGGTGAATCTCTTTTTGGGGTGCTAGTGCTTGTCCCCGAGTCTCTCACAAGAGTTAAAGGATCTCGTTCTGAGACTCCATCTTTTTGATACGATCTTCCAGGAGGGTCCATGATGTTTCTTCCTTGATAGGATCCCCCCCCCCCTCGGGGGAGAAAAGAAGCAGATGTCTGGCCCCCTAGTTCATGAAAGGATTTCTGGATTGGTGTGAGTTAGGCACGAGGCTCCCAATATGCAATGGCTATGCCTGTTCACCATTAGAGGGAGTGCTTAAGATAGTGGGATTAAAGTTTCCCACATATGGCACTAAACTATTGTGTGCTAGTTATATACGCGATGATAGAGTTATAGTCTTACGTCTTAATATTGCATGAATATCTAGCTCACACACAGAGAAATAATATTTTTTACGTGGAAAACCATGGGAAGGGGAAAAAACCATGGGGCCTGACCAAGTTAAAAATGATTCCACTAAAATTTAAGTAAGTTACAGTTGGCTTACTCACCTTTGAGGGCGTTCATATTACAAATTCAACTATTGGTTGAAATCTAGCGACCATAGAGGATGAAGGCCTAGTGCCACTTGGGGACTGGTAGAGTCCATGCTACTTGAATGTTCAGACATTAGTTGGTATGTGTGGTATGTTGATAGAACTTCAATGTCAGGTCATGGTCTGGTGGAAGTTCGACGTCAGATGATAGTCTAGTGAAACCAAGAGTCAAGTGATGATCTGGCAGAACTTTGAGCATTAAGTGGAGGTCGGCGGAAAGTCAGGGCTAGGTGTGTTGGTCTTGTGGAACTCAAAGCCTCTGGTGGTAGTCCGGCAGAACTTAGGGCCTCATGTGGTGGTTCGATGGAGCTCAGGGCCTCAAGTGGTGGTTAATAGAGCTTAGGGCCTCATGTGGTGGTCCGACGGAGCTCAGAGCCTAGATGGTGGTCGATAGACTTAGGGCCTCTGATGGTGGGTCGGTTAACTCAGGCCTCAACCGGTGGTCTGGTGAGACTTAGGGCCTTAGGTGGTGGTCCGACAAGACTCAGGCGGGTGGTCAAGGGGAGCAAGGATGCAAGAGTGATATCTAATCTTCCTCCTAAATCCTTTGGCTTGGGTCCCTTTTCAAGAGAATAGTGGGCTCTATTTATATATTTCTTGGAGTGGCAAGCTTGCATCTTAAGACCATTGGACTCAAGGTTTATCTTAGAGATGAAGTTTTGGAAAGGAAAAATATATCTTTGGTGAAAGGCCAGCAACTTTGTCGCGCCGGGAAGGTGAAAGGGATTCATGATTCTCTGCCATCTCCTAGAGGGAGAAAAGGAGCAAGGTTCTCTGCTATGAAATGGGTTTCAGTCCTCTGTCACACCGGTTGGTGAAAATATATTTTATAAGGGCTTCTCCACCTAACTGTGGGGGATAAAAAAGAGTTACTAAAGGTTTAGTGCAATACCTAGAACGGAAGATTCTTGGGAGTGGATGTAGTTCAGGTTGACCAACCACTATAAATTTCTAGTATGTTTGTTCTAATTTTATTTTTTTGCACTTTATTTTTATGATAATTGTGTGGTTGAAATATCTAATTTATCTTTTTATTGTGAATTAATTTATTTATAGCATTCAGTTATAAAAGATTTTCTTTTTATTAAATAAGTTTTTAAATAATCAATTCAGCCCCCCCCCCCCCCCTCTTGGTTAGCCTCGGAGCTAGTTCTTTAGGGTTTAATAATCCCGCATAAAGTTTCATTCTAGAGTCACTTTCCATCAAAATATTTGAGTACTAAGCAATATATACACTACAAAGCAAATTTATATAAAAATGGAGTAATTTATCTCTAGTCTTTATCAACTAAAGATTGGAGATGGAGTAAGGAAAAGTTAACTATAGAAATGACAATTTACAATCATCCTAAATGATTTATTTTAACTTTTTTGAAGCGTTAAATGGTGGAACATATTTTGTTCTACCAAAATTATACATATATACTTTAGTTTTTTTATAATATTTAAAGAACTTGTAGATATTGAGTAGTGTTTTTTTTTTTTCATTAGTTGTATCACTTTATCTTTCTTAGTGATTGTTATGTATAATGCTTTTGTATTTATATATGTTATCATCTATGATTTAATGAAGAGTTTATTTTTATCTGACTAGTAAATATCCAGTGCTCTTATTTAGCTCAAGTGAATTTTATTTATCATTCATCTCTTTTTAGGCACTTGACTTAACTGAGACTGTTAGTTGCAACTTTATGCATTTTTAACCTGTGTGGAGGAAGTTGGATTGGATCCCCTTTAGGACCGAACATCGAGTGATTGAGATTCAGACTCTCAAGTCAAGGATTTCAAAATCTAAATGCCACCCTCCAAAGGTGTTTGACATTTCGAGGTTATTGATTATAGCGTTATAATGCTAATAAACCTGTGTGGAAGAGATCATATCGAATCCCTTTGAGATTGATTATCTTATCATTGATTGAGGTGCAACAAAGAGTGCGTATGCCTCAAATTAGGGATATTAAAAATTAAGTGACACCCACCTAGGATGTTTGACCTATATGAGGTTGTTGATTAAAATATTATTTAATGCTTTTTAACTTGTATGGAGAGGTCTGATCGAATCCTCTGAGATTGATCTTCCAATGATTGAGTTACAATAATAATTATTTATTGCTCGAATTAAGGATTACAGGATTGAAGTTCACAATCTGTGCGAATCTATCAATACGATCTTACTTGAAGAAGGCAAAAATGTAACTAAATGAGGGAAACATAGTTTTATTGTATTAAAAGGGTCATACTTTCTTGATATAACTCAGAAATGAAGAAGCTACAAACATATAGAAAACAGAAGACAAACAACATTTAATACTAAAGACATACAACACTAAATACATACAACACTGAAGATATATAACACTTTAAATAAGTAGCACTACTGTGCTCTACTGATAGTACTTGTGGATGTTTTATATATTACAGGTATGAGGGAGCATCTTTTCCTCGACATTCTTTAACTTGAAAGTCTCGGCCTTCACCACGGGTGCCACCAAGTATGGACCCTCCCAGAGGGGGGAGAGTTTATTACTTTGGGGGCCTTTTTCCTACTTCCTCAATGCACCACAGGATTAAGTCTCTGATTGAAATGTGTCGGGGTTTTATCTTTTGATTATAGTGACGAGAAATTCTTTGGTAATATGCATTAACTTTGAGCATCGCCTCATCTCTTATTTTAAAATAAGGTCTAGTTTTGTATCTGAGCTTTTCCTCATTGGAGTTGAAGTAGGAAGTTTGAACTCGGTGACTTGGGACTCCAATATATAACTGAAATAACAGCTTCTATACCAAAGCAGAGGTTGTATGGGGTTTCTCCTATTGGAGTGCTAGCTATGGTATAATAGGCCTACAGAATATTTGGGAATTCATCATCCTATTACCCCCAGCCTTCTCTAGTCACGTGTCTTCAATTCTTTCAGTATAGTTCGATTGGTGGCCTATGTTTGTCATTTTATCTGAGGATGGGCTATGGTTGTATGTACTAGTTGTATATAGAGGTCTTTGTAAAATATTATAAAAACCTTTCTAGTGAATTGAGTTCCATTATCGGTGACATTTTTGTTGGAATGCCAAAATGGCATATTATTTCTTCCATAAGAATTGTTTGACATTAGCTTCAATGATTTTTGCCAAAGGTTCAGCTCCTTCCACTTGGTGAAATTAGTCCACAACCAAGATGATGAACTTCCGCTATTTGGTGGCTATAGAATGGTCCCATTATGTCCATTCCCCATTAGGCAAATGGCCAGAGACTCTATAATGCTGAGATATCCATGACAGGTAAATAGATGAGGTTGGCATGTAACTGGCAACTATTACACTTTCTTACAAATTCTAGTGCATCTTGCTTTATCGTGGGCCAGTAAAACCCCTGCCTAATAATTTATTAGCTAAAGCCCTTTTCACCTAAATGCTCTCCACAAATACCTAAATGTACTTCCCTGAGTGTATAATTTGCTTCTATAGGGGGGAATACACTTGAGGTATGATCCCGTGAATGCTCGTTTGTATAACTCTCCACTAATAATAGTGAAGTTCATCGCCTGCCTTTGAAGTCGCATTATCTCTATTGGGTTTTCAAGAAGAACACAATCTTGTAAGAAAGTTAGAATATGATCGATCAATCCAAGAAGTCTCTCTTGACTCATTGATTGATTGTATAACTCATGGGGCTTGAACACTTAAAAAGTGTATCTTCCCGACATACTTTCTTTTGAAAATGTCATCGGGTTGTAGAAGTAGTTAGTTTAGAGAGAGCATCTGCCGTGCATTTTGCTCTCGAAGGATATAGATAATTTTGATGATTCGTCATTTTAGTTAGAAAAGATTTTCACTATTTGGCAGTTTACTATGCCAACAAAAAATTATAGGTATAAAATTCTCCATTCACTTGAGAGGCAACTAACTAGGAATTAGTGTGAACTACCAAGTCATGCACTTTGCAATCGATTGCCAGCCTCAATCTAATGATCAGGGCCTCATATTCAACAATGTTATTCGTTTCCAAGAACTTCAGTCTAAGTCCGTATTCAAGTGTAGCTTATTGTGGGGAAATTAATAAAATTCCAACACCAGTGATAGAACTCCCAGAAGCTCCATCAACATATAACATCCAGCACGACAAAAAAGGAGATGCATCTAGTGGTTCGTCAGAGGCGTGGTTTGACCATAAATTCAGAAAGCACTTGTGACTTGATGTTGGGTCTAGATAGGAAATAGATGTCAAACTCTCCAAGCTCCACTAACCATTTGATCAATCTTCCAAATGCCTCGGGTTTTTAGAGAATACTTCTGAATGGTAGGTTTGTGTAGACCCCAATCATATGTGCTTGAAAATAAGGGCGTAACTTTCTAGCTGAGATGACTAATGCCAATGTTGTTTTATTTGCTAATGGGTAGCATGTTTCTATTTTAGAAAGTATCTTACTAATATAATAAACATGATGTTGAATAATATCATCTATCTAGACCAAGTTTGAGCTTATACCCTAAGAGGAGATGACCATATATGTACAAAGTTTCCCCTAGAACATGATTTGAGTGTAACGGAGGTGAGGCTAGATAAGTTCGGAGCTGCTCGAAAGCCTCCTAGCATTCTTCAATCTACTAAAATCCTGAGGTACAAGCACCTCTGAGGATTTTGAAGAAGGGTAGTATACTTCTCTTATAAATTTAGCTTCAAAAGTTTGTAACCTGCTACTTAATTGCCAGCTGATGATTTGGTACAAAGTTTTACTTCTTTTGGATTACTGGCTTGTATGCCGGGTTGACCTTCAGGGAGTGTATGATCACTTTAGGGTTTATTCCGGGCATATTGGCTGGACTCCATGCAAATATATCTTGGTTTGTATGTAAAAAATCTACATACTTTTTCTTCTCTTCATGTAAGAGAAGTGATATGATTTACAATGTTCTTGAAGGGTTCTCATCTGATAGAGAAACACAAATAATGTCTTCTACAGGGGAGACCCTCTGAGGAATATCTTCACCTCGAAGATCAAAATCTTTGATGCTTAGGGTAATTGATGGGTGAGGTTGAGCCTGTCTAAGATAGTAAGATTATGCTACTTGTTGATCTCCTTGTACTATACCAATCCCTGTTGGGGTGTGAAATTTCAGTTTAAGGTGAGGGATCGGAGCAACACTCCCAAAGATTAACTAGAGCGGCCTTCCAAAGATAGTATTGTAGGTTGATTCTGATTTTACCATAATAAATTGGATGGAGTGTGTAGCATGATGAGGGAATTCTCCAAAAACAACTAGAAGATTGATCATTCCTTCTACTTGCATAGGTCAATTATCAAATCCATATAATGGACCGACGACCGGCTACAACTTCTCTCTAGGGAGACCCATGTTGAGAAAGGTGGAGTAGAATAGGACATCTACTGAGCTCCCTTGTCGACCAAGATCCTCTTGACATTATAGCATGGATCAACTAATTCATGCACTAACTACAAGTGTGTATTGATGAGGGGTCTTTATTCCCTTTAAGTCAGAATCATCGAAGGAAATGGTGTGATTGGTGCGAGACTTCTTCAGTGTTGGCTCTTTGCTAGCTGCAATTAGTACTTGACAGGTATTGTAGGCCCCAACAATGTTTTTAATTTTCACCAACCACTTAACGATTGTTCGGTGATGGCCTTTGATGTTGATTTCGCCCCCAGTCGGACCACCCTCATCTTGAGCCAGTGGGTTCTGGATGAATTATCGAAGATATCCTTATTGGATCAGTATCTCGATTTCTTCCTTGAGCTGTCTGCATGCTTCAGTAGTGTGTCCATGGCCTACGTGGAAGTGATAATATTGCTCCTGATTTTTTATGTTGGGCTTTAAAAGATGCGACCACTTCATGCCTCCTGGTCTCGGATGGCCATCAACAATTTATTCAGAATACATTAAGTGGCTTATACTCCTTTTCTTGGTGAGGTTCTCATAGCAGCTGTGAGGGCCAAGGGGGTAGATTATAATTTCCTTACTTCTTCTGCTGCGAGGATGGATTTTTTGTTTCTGGTGTACTTAGTTGTTGGCTTAAATTACTTCTTATGCGCATTAATAGCTTCATCGACTGAGATTTGGGCCTCAGTGCGATGGATCAAATCCACATACAAATGGACCATATCTTGTATGAGTGTTGAGTAGAAGGATCTAGGATGAAGTCCTTCGAGAAATAGACCTCTAAATAACTCGTGATATACCCATAGAATTTGTCGGGCCTTAGTAGAAAATCTTTAAAAGTACTCTTGAGGGACTCATTTTCATTCTGGCATGAGAAGTGTGAAGGGTCTTTGACAATCCTCCGATTGGCAATAAATTGTTTGACAAATATTTTGGATAATTTGACGAACGTTGGAATAGTTCCGGCGAGGAGTGAATAGAACCATGTTCACGTTTTCCCTTTATGGGTAGCTAGAAAGACTTGGCATAGGAGTGCGTTAGAGGCTTGTTGGATGTGCATTTTGATCCTATAGTGATCGATATGTTCATACGGGCAGATGTCCCATCATATGAATTGATGCTTGGTAGTTTGAATCTTGTCGTAATGGGGTGTTGAAGGATGGCTTCAATCAGGGGTGATGACTCCTAGAAGTCTCATTAATAGAGAGATTATCTTATATCTCTTGCAGGGAACTCCTCTTGAACTTATATTCTTAGTTCATGTCATAGGGCATTACGGAGGAAGTCAATGATGTGTTGTCGAGCTAAGTTTTCATGAATGTCCAGAGGAATGTCAGGTTGGTGTCCTGTGTGTGAAGGATGGGTACAGCTTGCCATGTCAACAAGCTTTTTTTGAATGTATTAGATGGCGCATCCTTGGTGGAAAAAGGGGAATCTCGGCATGAAAATGCTCGGGTTGAACATCTTTGAGCCTTGGTAGATCTAGAGGGAGGTGAATCTCTTTTTGGGGTGCTAGTGCTTGTCCCCGAGTCTCTCACAAGAGTTAAAGGATCTCGTTCTGAGACTCCTCCATCTTTTTGATACGATCTTCCAAGGAGGGCCATGATGTTTCTTCCTTGATAGGATCCCCCCCCCCCTCGGGGAGAAAAGAAGCAGATGTCTGGCCCCCCTAGTTCATGAAAGGATTTCTGGATTGGTGTGAGTTAGAGCACGAGGCTCCCAATATGCAATGGCTATGCATGTTCACCATTAGAGGAGTGCTTAAGATAGTGGGATTAAAGTTTCCCACATATGGCACTAAACTATTGTGTGCTAGTATATACGCGATGATAGAGTTATAGTCTTACGTCTTAATATTGCATGAATATCTAGCTCACACACAGAGAACATAATATTTTTTACGTGGAAAACCATGGGAAGGGGAAAAACCATGGGGCCTGACCAAGTTAAAAATGATTCCACTAAAATTTAAGTAAGTTACAGTGGGCTTACTCACCTTTGAGGGCGTTCATATTACAAATATCAACTATATGGTTGAAATCTAGCGACCATAGAGGATGAAGGCCTAGTGCCACTTGGTGGACTGCCAGAAGTCCAATGCTACTTGAATGTTCAGACATTAGTTGGTATGCTAGTGGTATGTTGATAGAACTTCAATGTCAGGTCATGGTCTGGTGGAAGTTCGACGTCAGACGATAGTCTAGTGAAACTCCAAGAGTCAAGTGATGATCTGGCAGAACTTTGAGCATTAAGTGGAGGTCCGGCGGAACTCAGGGCCTAAGGTGTGTTGGTCTTGTGGAACTCAAAGCCTCTGGTGGTAGTCCGGCAGAACTTAGGGCCTCATGTGGTGGTTCGATGGAGCTCAGGGCCTCAAGTGGTGGTATAATAGAGCTTAGGGCCTCATGTGGTGGTCCGACGGAGCTCAGAGCCTCAGATGGTGGTCCGATGAGACTTAGGGCCTCTGATGGTGGTTCGGTTAACTCAGGCCTCAACCGGTGGTCTGGTGAGACTTAGGGCCTTAGGTGGTGGTCCGACAAGACTCAGGCGGTGGTCAAGGAGGAGCAAGGATGCAAGAGTGATATCTAATCTTCCTCCTAAATCCTTTGGCTTGGGTCCCTTTTCAAGAGAATAGTGGGCTCTATTTATATATTTCTTGGAGTGGCAAGCTTGCATCTTAAGACCATTGGACTCAAGGTTTATCTTGAGAGAAGTTTTGGAAAGAAAAATATATCTTTGGTGTCAAAGGACCCAGCAACTTTGTCGCGCCGGGAAGGTGAAAGGGATTCATGATTCTCTGCCATCTCCTAGAGGGAGAAAAAGGAGTCAAGGTTCTCTGCATATGAAATGGGTTTCAGTCCTCTGTCACACCGGGTTGGTAAAATATATTTTATAAGGGCTTCTCCACCTAACTGTGGGGGATAAAAAAGAGTTACTAAAGGTTTAGTGCAATACCTAGAACGGAAGATTCTTGGGAGTGGATGTAGTTCAGGTTGACCGAACCACTATAAATTTCTAGTATGTTTGTTCCTAATTTTATTTTTTTGCACTTTATTTTTATGATAATTGTGTGGTTGAAATATCTAATTTATCTTTTTATTGTGAATATAATTTATTTATGCATTCAGTTATAAAAAGATTTTCTTTTTATTAAATAAGTTTTTAAATAATCAATTCAGCCCCCCCCCCCCCCTCTTGGTTAGCCTCGGAGCTAGTTCTTTAGGGTTTAATAATCCCGCATAAAGTTTCATTCTAGAGTCACTTTACCATCAAAATATTTGAGTACATAAGCAAATATTACACTACAAAGCAAATTTATATAAAAATG